>CAWUFW010012282.1:0-552659 GCA_963921515.1 Calotriton arnoldi
GACCCACCCACTGATTCAGACGCATTAGTTCCTAGAGCCAATCTAAGATCATCTGCTGTCAGCAGATCTATCAGGTGTAGTGTGGAGGGACTCTGTCCTAGCTTCAGGTGTCTTTCAACACACATGGCTCTCAAGTCAGAGAAAGCCATGTCCTTATACTGAGGCTGAGTGGATCCACTGGTTCCACCCTTTAAGGACATTCTAGTGTTGTGCAGTGTTGTACTACCTACACTAGTTTGTGGCCTCACTGATACCAGCTTGAGCTGTAGAAAGGGTGTGCTATCCCTTGGCACACAGCTCTAAGTTCAGTAGAACTTATTGATACTAAGCTTGACTTTATATGTACCTTAAGTACCTATAGTGGTTTTCAGTTAGTAATTCAAATAGAGATTTTCTGGTAAAACAATAGCAAGCTGGAATCCCACACGCTGCCCACCAATGTGAGAAGTTGGCCTGGTGTATGCTGTTCACTAATTAAAGTGGACACCTTGCACCAGTACAATTCGACTCTTATGGTAGATAGGTTTAAGACAACCTTTAAAGAAAGCTATCCTAGTGGTAGCTGTGGAGAGCAGCCTTCAGGCTAAGTCTTGAAGGAATGTAAAGCAGCTTGTTTTACCACACAATCTCTTGAATCACCAAATGAAAAGACACCACACAGGTATATATATCAAATATATATATATTACAACTCTCTACTAATCTCTTTATGAGATTAGAAGTCAAGGACATATGCACAAATCAACGTTTCACAATAAATTAAGCACAAATATGGCTGGGGCCCTAGGGGCGTACCAGACCATATACTAAAAAAAGAGACTTAGAAACAACGACTTGCAAAGAGACAAGGCCTAGGACCTTCAGAAGTGCTGGGGCCTCAGGAAACCACCCAAGGCAGGTAAGTAAAGGACCCACGGGGGACGCGTGCAGTGTTGATACACAGGCGCGAATCGCCTTTGACTTCAATGGGGCAAGTCGCGGTTGGAAATTAAGAGTTTTAGGATACTTTGGGAGAACCTACAAGCAAGTCACTTACAGGGTAAGTAGTTCTAGGGCCAACACCCACAGGAGCACCATAGTGCTGGAGTTACCTCACCCAGGGAAGCCGGGTGCATAGGTGTCCTTTGGTGTCGGGTCGCGGCGTCGTTTTCAATGGAGGACAATGAAGACTTGCTGCTTGTGAAGTCCGAAGAAGTGTCCGGTGGAATCCAAGCCTGGATTCAGAAGATGGAAGACCTGAAAGCAGAGGGGACAGTGTTCAAAGTCACTTGGCAGTGACTCGGGGCAAGGAAGATGGATGCCCACCGTCGCCGCAAGATTCAGGTCATTCACAGGTGCCTTGACTCTTCAGCCACGAGGTCCAGGAGGCGTCGACGACAACCAGCTGCTGGATTCGGCGTGTCCCACGAAGTCTGCAGCTTACTACGGTATCAGCGACTCGATTGGAGCCAACAAGCCTTGCTAACAGCAAGTCTTAGGGAAAGTGTAAAAAGGCAATGGCGCAGACCAGCAAGGTCTGAGGGACTCACCCAGTGAGGGTAAGTCAGGGCAGGCCTGGAGCAACGAGTAGAGCCCTTTGGTTCTGTAGGAAAGCCTTCAGGGGATCCACAAGCCAGCTGGCAAGGGATCGCAAAGACGCCTTGGAAGGATTCACTCAACAGGGGCTCACGGTCACTCGGGACATGGTAGGCCTCGTATCTTCAAAGGGATTCCTGCTGGAGGCTAGGACCACAAGTGGTCCAAAGCACAAGGTCGTAGAACATTGTGAAGGGGTTGCACTTGACAAAAGTGCCCAGTACCCAGGGGTCATGGTTCCTCATCACTCTTGGGGTCCACTGGCCTCAGCTTCGCTGGGGACTCACGATGGCCTTTGAGAAGTCAGGAAATCTACTTCTTGGGCTGCAGGGACTACGGACTCCGGCGGGAGCGGCATAGTTTGCGACCGTCGTTTGTAGTTTTTGGTGCCTGCCAAGCAGGGGAGTCACTCCTTGACTCCAAGGGAGATTCTTCAGTCTTCCAAAGGTAGTGGAATGTCGAAGGTCCGGGATTCATCTTCAGAGCGTCATCCAGGGAAATCTAGGGTGCTATGCACAGGTTCCCCCTCTTATACCAAAAGAAAGGGAGGGACTAGCTCTATGACCCCACCTATGGGAGGGTCAGGGGAGTGGGTGGCTACACCCACTTCCCTTTGTCCAGTTTCACGCCAGAGCAGGGGCAGGTAGCCCCTGAGCTGGTTTGAACTGGCATATGCACAGAGGAGCCTTCTGCTCCCCCAGTGCAGGACTTCAAAGCACTCTAAGAGTGCACCCACCCAGCCCCAATAAACTAAACCCTGTCTGGAAGGTGGTCACACCCTCCTGTGACAGGATACCTATTGTTGGGCTTCCTCCACTGCGAGTTTCGGTCATCAGCAGGAGGGCAGCCCAGTGTCTGTGACTGGTGGCATCCATTTTGTGATGCCAGGGCTCTGCAGGATTCTACCGCATTTCCACAGTAGGTACATGTCTATCCCTCTAGAAGGGTGGAATGCTAGCCCAGCCGCCAGAACTGGCGGGGGGTAGTATTCCAAGATGTTTGACACCAAACACGACATGTTTTGATGCAGCCATTCCAAAGTTAGCATTCTACCGCGAGGATATAATGCACTTAAGAGTATATGGTTTAACCGCATCCACAAACAGCCCCAGAGAATGGACTCTGAGAGCTGCAGAGGGGCCCTGCTCAGGCAGAGGCACCCTCTCACATAGGAACCAAGCACCCTGCCCTCAGGATTGATAGGGCCTGCCTTAGGGGTGACTGATAGGTTTAAATGTGTGTGCAGGGGAGATATAGGAAACCTATATCTCAGTGAGGAGTGCTAGCACCACCTCACCCAGGCTGCAGTAGCAGGCCTGTGGTGTCAGATTTAGTCTGCTTCCCAGGGGTGGCATAATACATGCTTCAGCCCCTGGTAGGACTGTGAAGTACCTATGCCCTTGGTACCTAAGGTACCATATACTAGGGACTCATAAGGTGTGAGAAGTTGGCCTGGCATATGCTGTCCACTAATTATAGTGCAAAAACAACAGTTGATGGACAGAATGCAGAACAATGTCATACATTCACCCCAGTACAGAGATCTGGGCCTAAATCCATCGTTTTTTTGCTCATCATGCCATTCCAGTTTGAACCCAGCCACATGCAAATCAGTCTTGACCCTGTGCCTCATGGGAACAGTCCAGCCCGAACTGCCAAGCCAGGTCCTCCCTGGACTGGAAACAAGCATCCTAGGACCGGTTTCGGGGTTTCACCCCTCTTCAGCCAGGATAGCTTGATTCCAGTGGCATGGAGAGCACGGGACCCACGTCTGGGCATACCCGTCCCACTCGGGGTGACAAATGCAAAAACAACAGTTGATGGACAGAATGCAGAACAATGTCATACATTCACCCCAGTACAGAGATCTGGGCCTAAATCCATCGTTTTTTTGCTCACCATGCCATTCCAGTTTGAACCCAGCCACATGCAAATCAGTCTTGACCCTGTGCCTCATGGGAACAGTCCAGCCCGAACTGCCAAGCCAGTTCCTCCCTGGACTGGAAACAAGCATCCTAGGACCGGTTTCGGGGTTTCACCCCTCTTCAGCCAGGATAGCTTGATTCCAGTGGCATGGAGAGCACGGGACCCACGTCTGGGCATACCCGTCCCACTCGGGGTGACAAATGCAAAAACAACAGTTGATGGACAGAATGCAGAATCCCATGAGGCACAGGGTCAAGACTGATTTGCATATGGCCAGGTCTAAACTGGGGTGGCATGGTGAGCAAAAGAATGATGGATTTAACCCAGATCTCTTGACTGGGGGTGAATGTTTTGATTTGTTCTGCATTCCGTCCATCAATTGTGTGTCTTTCACTAATTATAGTGGGCACCTTGCACCAGTCCAAACAACCCCTTATTGGAGATAGGTTAAAGACAACCTTTATTGAAAGCTACCCTAGTGGTAGCTATGGAGAGCAGCCTTCAGGCTAAGTCTTGAAGGAATGTAAAGCAGCTTGTTTTACCAGTCTATAATCTCTTGAGTGACCAAATGAAAGAGGACCACACCAGGTATATATTCAAAATATATGTATTTATTACTAAACACACCCCTCTAGTCTCTTTATGAGGCTAGAGTTCGAAGTACATAAATTATAAGTTAGTTATCTACAGTAATAGCACAAATACACGTTTGAGCCCCAGGGGCGTACCAAACCATATACCAATAAAGTGGTATAAGAACCACGACTGAGCTAGACACAAGGCCTAGAGCCTGTAGAAGTGCTTGGACCACAAGGAACCACCCAAGGCAGTGACACAGGGGACCCACGGGGTTAACTTCTATGGGGAAAGTTGCGATTAGAATTTAAAAGAAAAGGGACACTTAGAGGAGGACTTGGAGCAAACCCTTTGAGAACTAGGCTGTTCTAGTGTCAATACCAACGGGAGCACCGGAGTACTCGAGTTACCTCACCCAGGGGAGCCGGGTGCATAGGTGTCTTTCGGGGTCGGGTTTCGTCGTCGCTTTCAATGGCGATCTGCTGCAAAGTGCTGCTGGCGGCCAAGTCGAAAGTGTTCGGGTGGATCCAAAGGAGGATCGAAGATCTGAAGAACCTGAAAGCAGAGGGGACAGAGTCTGGGTCACTAGCCAGTGACCAGGAAGGCGATGAGCAGATGCCCACCGATGTCGAGTGCTTCTGGTAGGTTGACAGTCGTCTTGACTCTTCAGCCACGAGGTCCAGGAGGTGTCAATGACAACTAGGAGCTGGATTCGGGCTGTCCCACGACGTCTGTCAATTGCAGGGGTGTCGGCGACCGGATTGGACCCAACAAGCCTTGGCAACAGCAAGTCTCGTGGAAATGGAAGAAGGACGATGTTGCAGACCAGCAAGGTCTGTGAGACTCACCCAGCAAGGATAAGTCAGGGCACGCCTGGAGCAACCAGGGAGCCCAAGCAGAAAAAGATTGGCCTTCGTGAGGGCCTACTAGCCAACAGACTAGCAACCGCAAAGGAGCCTTGAGACGATGCACGTGGAGCTGGCTCACAGAAAACTCGTGGAGTGGAGGCCAGTGATCTTCAGAGCAGTTGGTGCTGGAAGCTGGGGCTACTCGGAGCCCAAAGCACGACTTCGTGGGAGACCCAGAAGAGGATGCACTTGCAAATGCGTTCGGTGTCCAGGGGTCACGGTTCCACGTTACCCACGACAGCTACGGGCCTCAGCTTTGCTGGGGACTCAGGACAGCCTCGGAGAAGTCTGGAAATCTACCTCTGGTGATGCAAAGACTTCGGCGTCCGATGGGAGCTTCAGCGATGCAGACCAGACAATTGCTTCTTTGGTGCCTGCCAAGCAGGGGAGTCACTCCTTGACCCCAAGGGAGATTCTTCAGTCCTCTAATCTTGAAGTAGAGCGTCGAAGGTCCAGGATTCTGTATAAGAGTTTCGTCCAGGTAAATCTAAAGTCCTAAGGACTGGGGTCCCCTACTTATACTAAGGTAGGGGGTTGGACATACTCTGTGGCCCCACCTATGGGATTGTCAGGGCAGAGGGGTGGTTACACCCCTTTCCCGTTGTCCAGTTTCACGCCAGAGCAGGGGCTGGAAGCCCCTGAGCCGGTTTGAACTGGGGTATGCACAGGGACACCAAGTGTGCCCCCAGTGCAGGATTTCAAAGCACCCGAGAGTGCTCCCGCCCAGCCCCAATACACACTATCCTGTCTGGGGAGGTGGTCACACCTCCCTGGGACAGGAAACCTATTGTCCAGGCCTCCCCTGCCGGAGTTTCGGTCAGCAGCAGGAGGCCAGACTCGTGTCTGTGGCAGCGGCATCCATTTTGTGAAGCCAGGGCTCTGGAAAGTCAGTACCGGGTATACCGGTGTGTACATGACTTTCCCTCTAGAAGGGTGGAATGCTACCCCCGCCTCCAGAACTGGCGGGGTTTATATGTGTGTATGTATTATAGTGATATAGGTAGCCTATATCACAGTAAGGGGTGCATGCACCACCTTACCCAGGCTGCAGTAGCAGACCTGTGGTGTCAGTTTGGAGGGCCTTCCAGGGGTGGCACAATACATGCTGCAGCCCCTGGTAGGCCTCTGAGGTACCTATGCCCTGGGTACATTGTATGCCATATACTAGGGACTTATAAGGGCACTCCAGATTCCAATCAGAGATGTGCCTAAGGCACATGGAAGCCATTTTAGAGAGGAAGCAGCTAGGCTGGGGTTCTGATTAGCAGGGCCCCAGCCAGACTAAGGTCGAAAAACAGTGAAGCATAAGCAAAAAGTGAGGGTACCCATGTGAAGCAGATCCTACTCTCCCAAACGTAGGGACATTAAACTAACCTTGCCCAGTTAAGTCTTCATGTTCTAAGTGGAAGAACCTAGAGAGTCCATCTGCATTGGCATGGTTACTCCCAGCTCTATGTTCCACTGTGAAGTCCATCCCCTGTAGGGAAATGGACCACCTAAGCAGTTTGGGGTTTTCACCCTTCATTTGATTTAGCCATAAGAGGGGCTTATGGTCTGTTTGAACAAGGAAGTGAGTACCAAACAAGTATGGCCTCAACTTCTTCAGAGCCCAGACCACAGCAAAGGCCTCCCTCTCAATGGCTGACCAACGTTTCTCTCTAGGGGTCAGCCTTCTGCTAATAAAAGCTACTGGCTGATCCTGACCTTCATCATTCAATTGTGACAGTACAGCCCCTACCCCCAATTCAGATGCATCAGTTTGAACAATGAACTTCTTGGAGTAATCAGGACTCTGTAGAATGGGAGCAGTGCACATGGCCTGCTTCAGGTCATCAAATGCCTTTTGACAGCTAACTGTCCACTGAACCATTTTGGGCATTTTCTTGGAAGTTAAGTCATTCAGGGGTGTCACTATTGATCCATACCCCTTGACAAATCTCCTATAGTACCCAGTCAGGCCTAAGAAGGCTCTCACCTGAGTCTGGGTAGTTGGAGCAGTCCAGTCCATGATGGTCTGGATCTTGCTCTGCAGTGGTTGAACCTGGCCTCCACCCACAAGGTGGCCCAGGTACACAACCTGACTCTGCCCTATCTGGCACTTGGTGGCCTTGATAGTCAGGCCTGCTTTCTGCAGGGCCTGTAAAACATTTCTGAGGTGGACCAGGTGATCCTCCCAGGTGGAGCTAAAGACAGCAATATCATCTAGATATGCTGCACTATAGGCTTCCAGACCTGTAAGGACTGTATTCACCAACCTCTGAAAAGTGGCAGGTGCATTCTTCAGACCAAAGGGCATCACAACAAATTGATAATGCCCACTAGGGGTTGAGAATGCTGTATTTGGCTTTGCATCATCAGCTAGTCTGATCTGCCAGTAGCCAGCTGTCAGGTCAAATGTGCTTAGATACTTGGCTGAGGCCAAAGTGTCTATTAGCTCATCTGCCCTTGGTATTGGATGGGCATCAGTCCTAGTGACTGCATTGAGACCCCTGTAGTCCACACAAAACCTCATCTCTCTTTTCCCACCATTGGTGTGAGGTTTTGGCACAAGGACCACTGGACTAGCCCAAGGGCTATCTGAGGGTTCAATAACTCCCAAATCCAACATCTTCTGGACTTCTGTCCTGATACAGTCCCTGACATGGTCAAGTTACCTATAAATCTTATCTTTAATAGGCAGACTGTCCCCAGTGTCCACGTCATGAGTGCACCAGGTAGTCTGATTGGGTGTCAGTGAGAATATGTGTCTGAACTGATTGAGCACCTGTCTGCAATCAGTCTGCTGCTTGGTAGTGAGGCTGCCTGCCAAGGCTACACCATCCACTGACCCATCACCAGGGTTCTGTGAGAGCAGGTCAGGGAGTGGGTCACTCTCTTCCTCCTGTCCCTCATCAGTAGCCATGAGCAAGCCCATGTCTGCCCTGTCCACATATGGTTTTAACCTGTTGACATGGAGAACCCTGTGGGGACTCCTGGGTGTTCCTAGGTCTACTAAGTAGGTAACCTCACCCTTCTGTTCAACAATGGTATGGGGTCCACTCCATTTGTCTTGGAGAGCTGCTGGGGCCACTGGCTCCAACACCCACACCTTCTGTCCTGGCTGGTAAACAGTCAGTACAGCCTTTGGTCATGCCAGGCTTTTTGAAGTTCCTGGCTAGCCTCAAGGTTTTTAGTTGCCTTTTTCATATACTCAGCCATCCGGGAGCGGAGACCAAGTACGTAGTCCACTATGTCTTGCTTTGGGGGCTTGAGAGGTAACTCCCATCCTTCCTTCACCAAGCACAATGGACCCCTGACAGGGTGACCAAACAAAAGTTCAAAAGGGCTGTAGCCAACCCCCTTTTGAGGCAACTCCCTGTATGCAAATAAAAGGCAGGGCAAGAGTATGTCCCATCTTCGCCTAAGCTTTTCTGGGAGCCCTTTAATCATGCCCTTCAAGGTTTTGTTTAATCTCTCAACTAAACCATTGCATTGTGGGTGATAGGTGTGGTGAACTTGTAAGTCACTCCACACTCCTTCCACATTGCTTTTAAGTATCCAGACATAAAGTTAGCACCCCTGTCTGATACAACCTCCTTAGGGAAGCCCACTCTTGAGAAAATTCCCAGGAGGGCCCTTGCCACCACAGGTGCTGTAGTGGTCCTAAGGGGAATAGCCTCTGGGTACCTGGTGGCATGATCCACTACCACCAGGATAAACCTGTGCCCAGATGCTGTTTGGGGATCCATGGGACCAACAATGTCAATCCCCACCCTTTCAAAGGGAACCCCACCACAGGTAGTGGTATCAGGGGGCCTTTGTAGTGCCACCTGCCTTGCCACTGGCCTGGCAGGTTACACAGGAGCGACAAAACTCCTTGGTGTTTTCAGACATGTGGGGCCAGTGAAAGTGAGGGACAATTCTGTCCCAAGTCTTGTTCTGGCCCAGGTGACCTGCTAAGGGAATGTCATGGGCTAGGGTCAATAGGAAGCCCCTGAACTTCAGAGGTGTAACCAACCTCCTGGTGGCACCAGGCTTGGGGTCTCTACACTCTGAGTACAAGAGTCCATCATCCCAATACATAGAATGGGGACCACTAGCATTCCCAGCAGCCTCAGCAGCAGCTTGCTGTCTGAGGGGTTCAAGAGAGGGGCAGCTCTGCTGCTCCTGGCTCAGATCTGCCCTGGAAGGGCCCCCTGTCCCCAAGAACTCAACCTGGTCAGGTTCAAGCTCCTCTGGGACAGTTCCTTCCTCAGGACTGAGATCATCCCCCTCAAGAGACTGATCTTCCTTCTGAGCCAAGGAGGAAGGCACTGCCTTTACCCTACTACTCCTCTTCTTGGAGGGCACTTGGTCCATTATTCCAGAATCCAAGGCCTGTTCAGTGTTAGACATTTTGGCTTGTGACCTGGTCACAGCAAACACATCTGCAGGGATGCCCAGCATTTCTGCATGGGTCCTGAGCTCCACTTCTGCCCAAGCTGAAGTTTCTAAGTCATTGCCAAGCAAGCATTCGACGGGTAGGTCTGCACTTACCACAACCTTCTTAAGGCCAGTTACCCCTCCCCAGGAGAAGTTAACAACTGCCAGAGTATGGTCTGTTCTGACGTTGCTAGCATTGGTCACTTGGTACATTTCACCAAGTATAATCTGCCCAGGATTCACAAGGTCTTGTGTCACCATGGTGACACTTGCCCTTGTGTCCCTAAATGCCAAAGCCTCCTTTCCATTGATTAAGGGCTGCTGCCTGTACTTGCCCAGATTACTGGGACTCACAGAGGAGGTCACATCCATGCCTCCATCACAGACTAGGACAGCCTGAGTGAGTTCTCTGACTAGGTCAGAGCTCATCTCCTTACCCAGGGTCAACCCTACTAAACCCTTGGCTTGTGTAGTCCCACCACCAACTGTAACTGCACTAGGGGGAGCAGGTGCCTTAGGGGCATTGGTGGGGGCTGGAGTAGAGTCTTTGGACTTGGTGCAATCACTGGTCCAGTGGGTCTTTTGCTTACAGACCTTGCACCATGGTTTCCTTTGGCCTTTCCCTTTGTTAGACTGTGAATCCCCACCTGAAGAAGATTTTTGGGGGCCTTGTGAAGACTTTTGATCTTTACCCTTCTCCCCACCCTTATCAGAGTTTTTCGAATCTTGCTTCTTAGGGTCACCACCTTGGTTCTGTACCTTCTGCCTCACCCTGGTTCTGACCCATTTGTCTGCCTTCTTTCCCAATTCTTGGGGAGAGGTCAGATCAGAGTCCACCAGGTGCTGATGCAACAGCTGATTTTGACAATTGTTAAGGATCTGCTCCCTCATGATAAGATTGTACAATCCTGTGAAGTCACATACCTTACTGCCCAATAAACAACCTTCCAGAGCCTTGGCAGAACAATCAACAAAGTCCACCCAGTCTTGAGTCTGTGCTTTTTGGGTATCCCTGAACTTTAATCTGTATTATTCAGTGGTTAGGCCAAACCCATCAATTAGAGCACTCTTCAAGACTTTGTAATTATCAGCATCCTCCTCTCTAACAGTGAGGAGCTTGTCTCTACCTTTGTCTGCAAAGGAGAGCCACAAGATTGCTGCCCACTGCTCCTGAGGGACCCTCTGTACTTTACAGGCCCTCTCTAGAGCAATTATCCATTTGTGGATGTCATCCCCACTCTGGTAGGGAGGGACAATCTTGCTCAGGTTTCTATGGTCATAAGACCTTTTCCTATCTTTGGGAAACTGCTGACACCATGGGACTCTAGTCCCATCTTCTGTCTCTCTCTATAGAGATCTAGGGACTCCCTGTCTATAGCCAATTGCTGTTTTCTGAGTTCAAGCTGGGCTTGCTCATACTGAATCAGTCTCTTTCTCCTTTCATGAGAGGATTCCCTCCTATGAGAGGAGACAGAGGTCCCTATTGAGGTGCAGAGTGGTTAGACTCCTGAGAAGGAGACCTAGACCTTCTGGGCACACTCAGTACTCTTCCTGGGGGGACAAAGGGGAGGTCATTCTGATCCTCCTCCTCCTCCTCCACAGGAGGAATTGGGTTTTCCAGGACAAGGTCATTTCACCTTCCTGGCCAGTTTCAGAGGGGGGGGGGCCTGGGTTTCTTCACCCCTGGCCCCTTCCTCATCTTCTGCCCCACCCTCTCTGCCTACCCCTTCAGACCCTAGGGGCCTGCTGAGATCATCAGCTAGTAACACCTCCCTGAGGTGTTGGGTGCTGGCACTTTTGCCTGCCTTCAACTTCCTAGTATTGCATAATGCTCTCAATTCCAAGAATGGGAGTTTATCATACTTGGAGGGAAGAAGCCCACTGGCTTCTGGCGAAGACTCACTGGGTCCTGGCTTTGAAGACATTACTAGTGAGGTGTGGTGTATGCACTACCTACTCTAGTGTGGCCTACTAAACTCTCTTGAGTTGTAGAAAGGGTGTGCTATCCCTTAACACACAACTCTAAGTTCAGTAGAACTTACTGTATTACTAAGCTTGATTTATATGTACCTTAGGTACCCTTAGTGGTTTTCAGTTGATCAATTCAATTGAGATTATCTGGTAAAACAATAGCAAGCTGGTATCCCACCGCTGCCACCAATGTGAGAAGTTGGCCTGGCATATGCTGTCCACTAATTATAGTGGGCACCTTGCACCAGTCCAAACAAGCCCTTATTGGAGATAGGTTAAAGACAACCTTTATTGAAAGCTATCCTAGTGGTAGCTATGGAGAGCAGCCTTCAGGCTAAGTCTTGAAGGAATGTAAAGCAGCTTGTTTTACCAGTCTATAATCTCTTGAGTGACCAAATGAAAGAGGACCACACCAGGTATATATTCAAAATATATGTATTTATTGCTAAACACACCCCTCTAGTCTCTTTATGAGGCTAGAGTTCGAAGTACATAAATTATAAGTTAGTTATCTACAGTAATAGCACAAATACACGTTTGAGCCCTAGGAGCGTACCAAACCATATACCAATAAAGTGGTATAAGAACGACGACTGAGCTAGACACAGGGCCTGGAGCCTGTAGAAGTGCTTGGACCACAAGGAACCACCCAAGGTAGTGACACAGGGGACCCACGGGGGACGCGTGCAGTGTATGAACACAGCCGCGAATCGCCGTTAACTTCTATGGGGAAAGTCGCGATTTGAATTTAAAAGAAAAGGGACACTTGGAGGAGGACTTGGAGCAAACCCTTTGAGAACTAGGCTGTTCTAGTGTCAATACCCATGGGAGCACCGGAGTACTCGAGTTACCTCACCCAGGGGAGCCGGGTGCATAGGTGTCTTTCGGGGTCGGGTTTCGTCGTCGCTTTCAATGGCGATCTGCTGCAAAGTGCTGCTGGCGGCCAAGTCGAAAGTGTTCGGGTGGATCCAAAGGTGGATCAAAGATCTGAAGAACCTGAAAGCAGAGGGGACAGAGTCTGGGTCACTAGCCAGTGACCAGGAAGGCGATGAGCAGATGCCCACCGATGTCGAGTGCTTCAGGTAGGTTGACGGTCATCTTGACTCTTCAGCCACGAGGTCCAGGTGGTGTCGACGACAACCAGGAGCTGGATTCGAGCTGTCCCACAACGTTTGTCGATTGCAGGGGTGTCGGCGACCGGATTGGTCCCAACAAGCCTTGGCAACGGCAAGTCTCGTGGAAATGGATGAAGGACGATGTTGCAGACCACCAAGGTCTGTGGGACTCACCCAGCAAGGATAAGTCAGGGCACGCCTGGAGCAACCAGGGAGCCGAAGCAGAAGACGATTGGCCTTCGGGAGGGCCTACTAGCCAATGGACTAGCGACCGCGAAGGAGCCTCGAGTCGATGCACGTGGAGCTGGCTCACAGGACACTCGTGGAGTGGAGGCCAGTGATCTTCAGTGCAGTTGGTGCCGGAGGCTGGGGCTACGCGGAGCCCAAAGCACGACTTTGTGGGAGACCCAGAAGAGGATGCACTTGCAAATGCGATCGGTGTCCAGGGGTCATGGTTCCACGTAACCCACGACAGCTACTGGAGACTCAGGGCAGCCTCGGGAAAGTCAGGAAATCTACCCTTGGTGATGCAAAGACTTCGGCGTTCGGCGGGAGCTTCAGCAATGCAGACCGGACAATTGCTTCTTTGGTGCCTGCCAAGCAGGGGAGTCACTCCTTGACCCCAAGGGAGATTCTTCAGTCCTCTAATCTTAAAGTAGAGCGTCGAAGGTCCAGGATTCTGTGTCAGAGTTTCGTCCAGGTAAATCTAAAGTCCTAAGGACTGGGGTCCCATACTTATACTAAGGTAGGGGGTTGGACATACTCTGTGGCCCCACCTATAGGAGGGTCAGGGCAGAGGGGTGGTTACACCCCTTTCCCTTTGTCCAGTTTCGTGCCAGAGCAGGGGCTGGAAGCCCCTGGGCCGGTTTGAACTGGGGTATGCACAGGGACACCAAATGTGCCCCCAGTGCAGGGCTTCAAAGCACCAGAGAGTGCTCCCGCCCAGCCCCAGTACACACTATCCTGTCTGGGGAGGTGGTTACACCTCCCTGGGACAGGAAACCTATTGTCCAGGCCTCCCCTGCCGGAGTTTCGGTCAGCAGCAGGAGGCCAGACTCGTGTCTGTGGCAGCGGCATCCATTTTGTGATGCCAGGGCTCTGGAAAGTCAGTACCGGGTATACCGGTGTGTACATGTCTCTCCCTCTAGAAAGGTGGAATGCTACCCCCGCCGCCAGAACTGGCGGGGGGTAGTATTCCAAGATGTTTGACACCAAACACAACATGTTTCCGTGCAGCCATCCCAAAGTTAGCATTTAACGCGAGGTTATAATGCGCTTAAGAGTATATGGTCGGGCTGCACTACAAACAGCATCAGAGAAGGGTCTCCGAACGCTGCAGAGGGGCCCAGCTCATGCAGGAACCACGCACTCTGCCTTCAGGATTGATAAGGCCTGCCATAGGAGTGACTTATAGGTTTATATGTGTGTATGTATGTAGTGATATAGGTAGCCTATATCACAGTAAGGGGTGCATGCACCACCTTACCCAGGCTGCAGTAGCAGACCTGTGGTGTCATTTTGGATGGCCTTCCAGGGGTGGCACAATACATGCTGCAGCCCCTGGTAGGCCTCTGAGGTACCTATGCCCTGGGTACATAGTATGCCATATACTAGGGACTTATAAGGGCACTGCAGATTCCAATCAGAGATGTGCCTAAGGCACATGGAAACCATTTTAGAGAGGAAGCAGCTAGGCTGGGGTTCTGATTAGCAGGGCCCCAGCCAGACTAAGGTCAAAAAACAGTGAAGCATCAGCAAAAAGTGGGGGTACCCATGTGAAGCAGATCCTACTCTCCTACAGGTTCCTTGAGGGCCAAGCACTTCTACAGGCTCTAGGCCTTGTGTCTAGCTCAGTCGTGGTTCTTATACCACTTTATTGGTATATGGTTTGGTACACCCCTAGGGCTCAAACGTGTATTTGTGCTATTACCGTTGATAACTAACTTATAACTTATGTACTTTGAACTCTAGCCTCATAAAGAGACTAGAGGGGTGTGTTTAGCAATAAATACATATATTTTGAATATATACCTGGTGTGGTCCTCTTTCATTTGGTCACTCAAGAGATTATAGACTGGTAAAACAAGCTGCTTTACATTCCTTCAAGACTTAGCCTGAAGGCTGCTCTCCATAGCTACCACTAGGATAGCTTTCAATAAAGGTTGTCTTTAACCTATCTCCAATAAGGGGTTGTTTGGATTGGTGCAAGGTGCCCACTATAATTAGTGGACAGCATATACCAGGCCAACTTCTCACACTTGTTCCCTCTTTCTGCACCCCTTTTGCCCGTTTCTGCAACTCTCTTGCCTCTTTCTGTAGTTCTTTTGCCTGCTTCTGCACCTCTGTTGCTTCTTTCTGCACTTGTCTTGCCTCTTTCTGCACCCCTCAAGCCTCTTTCTGCACCCCTGTTGCTTCTTTCTGCACTTCTCTTGATTCTTTCTGTACCTATCTTGCTTCTTTCTGCACCCATCTTGCCTCTTTTTGCACCCCTCCTCCCTCTTTCTGCACCTCTCTTGCCTCTTTCTGTACCTCTGTTGCTTCTTTCTGCACTTCTTTTGCCTCTTTCTGCACCTCTCTTGCTTCTTTCTGCACCCCTGTTGTCTCTTTCTGCACTCGTCTTCCCCCTTTCTGCTCCTCTCTTGCTTCTTTCAGCACTTCTCTTGCTTCTTTCTGCACCTCTCTTGCTTCTTTATGCACTCTTCTTCCCTTTTTTTGAATCCCTCCTGCCTCTTTCTGCAGTTCTCTTGCCATTTTCTGCACCTCTCTTGCCTCTTTCTGCACCTCACTTGCCTCTTTCTGCACTTCTCTTGCTTCTTTCTACACCTCTGTTGCTTCTTTCAGCAATTCTCTAGCCTCTTTCTGCACTTCCATTGCTTGTTTCTGCACCTCTCTTGCGTCTTTCTGCACCTCTGATGCTTCTTTCTGCACCTTACTTGCTTCTTTCTGAACCGCTCTTGCCTCTTTCTGCACCCCTCTCCCCTCTTGCCTCTTTCTGTACCCCTGTTCCCTCTTTCTGCACCTTTCCTGCCTGTTTCTGCACTTACCTTGCCTCTTTATGCACCCTTCGCGCCTCTTTCAGCACCTCGGTTGCTTCTTTCTGCACTTCTCTTCCTTCTTTCTGCACCCCTTCTGCCTCTTTCTGTACCCCTCTTGCCTCTTTGTGCACCTCTCCTACCCATTTCTGCACCCCTCTTGCCTCTTTTTGCACCTCTGTTGGTTCTTTCTGCCCTGCTCTTGTTTCTTTCTGCACCTCTTTTGCAAATGTCTGCATCCCTAATGCCTCTTTCTGCACCCCACTTCCCTATTTCTGCACCTCTCTTGCTTCTTTCTGCACTTTTCTTGCTTCTTTCTGTACTGCTCTTGCTTCTTTCTGCACCTCTCTTGCAAATTTCTGTATCCCTCGTACCTCTTTCTGCACCCCTGTTCCCTCTTTCTGTACCTTTCTTGCCGGTTTCTGCACCTCTCTTGCCTCTTTCGGCACCTATGTTGCATCTTTAAGCAACTCTGTTGCTTCTTTCTGCACTTATCTTGCTTCTTTCTGCATGCCTATTGCCTTTTTCTATACCCCTTTTGCCTCTTTGTGCACCTCTCCTGACTCTTTCTGTACCTCTCTTGCCTTTTTCTGCAGTTGTCTTGCCTCTTTCTGCACCTCTTTTGCTTCTTTCTGCACTTTTCTTGCTTCTTTCTGTCTCCCTCTTGCCTCTTTCTGCACCTCAGTTGGTTCTTTCCGCACTCTTCTTGCTTCTTTTTGCACATCTGTTGCAAATTTCTGCATCCCTCTTGCCTCTTTCTGTATCCCTCTTCCCTCTTTCTGCACCTCTCTTGCCTCTGTCTGCACACCTGTTCCCTCTTTCTGCACCACTTTTTGCCTGTTTCTGCAACTCTCTTGCCTCTTTCTGCAGTTTCCTTGCCTCCTTCTGCACCTCACTTGCCTCTTTCTGCACTTCTCTTGCTTCTCTCTACATCCTTCTTCCTTTTTCTGCACATCTCTTGCCTCTTTCTGCACCTCTCTTGCCTCTTTCTGCACCTCTCTTGCCTCTTTCTGCACCCCTCTTGCCTCTTTCTGCACCCCTCTTTTCTCTTTCTCCACCCCTGTTCCCTCTTTCTGCACATTTCCTGCCTGTTTCTGCACCCCACTTGCCTCTTGCTGTACCTCTGTTGCTTCTTGCTGCACTTCTATTGCCTCTTTCTGCACCTCTCTTGTTTCTTTTTGCACCCCTGTTGTCTCTTTCTGCACCCCTGTTGTCTCTTTCTGCACTCATATTCCCTCTTTCTGTACCTCTCTTGCTTCTTTCTGCACTTCTCTTGCTTCTTTCTGCACCTCTCTTCCTTCTTTCTGCACCCTTCTTCCCTTTGTTGCATCCCTCTTGCCTCTTTCTGCTGTTCTCTTGCCATTTTCTGCACCTCTCTTGCCTCTTTCTGCACTTCTCTTGCTTCTTTCCACACATCTGTTACTTCTTTCAGCAATTCTCTTGCCTCTTTCTGCACTTCTCTTGCTTGTTTCTGCACCTCTCTTGCGTCATTCTGCACCTCTGTTGCCTTTTTCTGCACCTCACTTGCTTCTTTCTGCACCCCTCTTGCCTCTTTGTGCACTCCTCTTTTCTCTTTCTGCATCCCTGTTCCCTCTTTCTGCACCTTTCTTGCCTGTTTCTGCACCTCTCTTGCCTCTTTCTGTACCTCTATTGCTTCTTTCTGCACTTCTCTTGCTCTTTCTGCACACTTTGTACCTCTTTCAGTACCTCTGTTGCTTCTTTCTGCACTTCTCTTCCTTCTTTCTGCACCCCTCCTGCCTCTTTCTGTACCTCTCTCGCCTTTTTGTGCACCTCTCCTACCTTTTTCTGCACCCCTCTTGCCTCTTTTTGCACCTCTGTTGGTTTTTCTGCACTGCTCTTGCTTTTTTCTGCACCTCACTTGCCTCTTTCTGCACTTCTTTTGCTTCTTTCTACACCTCTTTTGCTTCTCTCAGCAATTCTGTTGCCTCTTTCTGCACTTCTCTTGCTTGTTTCTGCACCGCTCTTGCGTCTTTCTACACCTCTGTTGCCTCTTTCTGCACCTCACTTGCTTCTTTCTGCACCCCTCTTGCCTCTTTCTGCATCCCTCTCCCCTCTTTCTGCACCTCTCTTGCCTCTTTCTGCACCTCTGTTCCCTCTTTCTGCACCTTTCCTGCCTGTTTCTGCACCTCTCTTGCCTCTTTCTGTACCTCTGTTGCTTTTTTCTGCACTTCTTTTGCCTCTTTCTACAACTTTCGCGCCTGTTTCAACACCTCTGTTGCTTCTTTCTGCACTTCTCTTCCTTCTTTCTGCACCCCTGTTCCCTCTTTCTGCACCTTTCTTGCCTGTTTCTGCACCTCTCTTGCCTCTTTCTGTACCTCTATTGCTTCTTTCTGCACTTCTCTTGCTCTTTCTGCACACTTTGTACCTCTTTCAGCACCTCTGTTGCTTCTTTCTGCACTTCTCTTCCTTCTTTCTGCACCCCTCCTGCCTCTTTCTGTACCTCTCTTGCCTCTTTGTGCACCTCTCCTACCTTTTTCTGCACCCCTCTTGCCTCTTTTTGCACCTCTGTTGGTTCTTTCTGCACTGCTCTTGCTTTTTTCTGCACCTCACTTGCCTCTTTCTGCACTTCTTTTGCTTCTTTCTACACCTCTGTTGCTTCTTCCAGCAATTCTCTTGCCTTTTTCTGCACTTCTCTTCCTTCTTTCTGCACCCCTCCAGCCTCCCTCTGTACCTCTCTTGCCTCTTTGTGCACCTCTCCTACCTCTTTCCTCTTGCCTCTTTTTGCACCTCTGTTGGTTCTTTCTGCACTGCTCTTGCTTCTTTCTGCACCTCATTTGCCTCTTTCTGCACTTCTCTTGCTTCTTTCTACACCTCTTTTGCTTCTCTCAGCAATTCTGTTGCCTCTTTCTGCACATCTCTTGCTTGTTTCTGCACCGCTCTTGCATCTTTCTACACCTCTGTTGCCTCTTTCTGCACCTCACTTGCTTCTTTCTGCACCCCTCTTGCCTCTTTCTGCACCCCTCTCCCCTCTTTCTGCACCTCTCTTGCCTCTTTCTGCACTTCTGTTCCCTCTTTCTGCACCATTCCTGCCTGTTTCTGCACCTCTCTTGCCTCTTTCTGTACCTCTGTTGCTTTTTTCTGCACTTCTTTTGCCTCTTTCTACAACCTTCGCGCCTGTTTCAACACCTCTGTTGCTTCTTTCTGCACTTCTCTTCCTTCTTTCTGCACCCCTCCTGTCTCTTTCTGTACCCCTCTTACCTCTTTGTTCACCTCTCGTACCTCTTTCTGCACCCCTCTTGCTTCTTTCGGCACCTCTGTTGCTTCTTTCTGCACATCTTTTGCCTCTTTCTGCACCTCTCTTGCTTCTTTCTGCACCCCTGTTGTCTCTTTCTGCACTCGTCTTCCCCCTTTCTGCACCTCTCTTGCTTCTTTCAGCAATTCTCTTGCTTCTTTCTGCACCTCTCTTGCTTCTTTATACACTCTTCTTCCCTTTTTTTGTATCCCTCTTGCCTCTTTCTGCAGTTCTCTTCCCATTTTCTGGACCTCTCTTGCCTCTTTCTGCACCTCACTTGCCTCTTTCTGGACCTCTCTTGCCTCTTTCTGCACCCCTCTTGCCTCTTTTTGCACCTCTGTTGCTTCTTTCAGCAATTCTCTTCCTTCTTTCTGTACCCCTCTTGCCTCTTTCTGTACCCCTCTTGCCTTTTTGTGCACCTCTCCTACCTCTTCCTGCACCCCTCTTGCCTCTTTCTGCACCTCTGTTGGTTCTTTCTGCACTGCTCTTGCTTCTTTCTGCACCTCTTTTGCAAATTTCTGTATCCCTCTTGCCTCTTTCTGCACCCCTGTTCCCTCTTTCTGCGCTTTTCCTGCCGAATTCTGCACCTCTGTTGCTTCTTTCTGCACTTCTCTTGCCTCTTTCTGCACCCCTCTTGCCTCTTTCAGCACTTCTGTTGCTTCTTTCTGCACTTCTCTTGCTTCTTTCTGCACCCCTTTTGCCTCTTTCTGTACCCCTCTTGCCTCTTTCTGTACCTCTCTTACCTCTTTCTGCACCTCACTTGTCTCTTTCTGCACCTCACTCCCTTCCTTCTGCACCTCTCTTGCCTCCTTCTGCACTTCTCTTGCCTCTTTCTGCACTTCTCGAGCCTCTTTCTGTACCTTTCTTGCCTCTTTCTGCACCTCAAGTGCATCTTTCTGAACTTCTCTTGCCTCTTTCTAAACTTATCCTGCCTCTTTCTATACTTCTCTTGCCTCTTTCTGCACCTCACTTGCCACTTTCTGCTCTTCTCTTGCCTCTTTCTGAA
Organism: Calotriton arnoldi; assembly: GCA_963921515.1. Taxonomy (NCBI): domain Eukaryota; kingdom Metazoa; phylum Chordata; class Amphibia; order Caudata; family Salamandridae; genus Calotriton; species Calotriton arnoldi. The sequence continues at coordinate 19,764 of CAWUFW010012282.1, forward strand.
CCTCACTCTCTTCTTTCTGCACCTCTCTTGCCTCTTTCTGCACCTCGATTGCCTCTTTCTGCATCTCTGTTGCTTCTTTCTGCACTTATCTTGCCTTTTTCTGCACCCTTCTTGTCTCTTTCAGCACCTATGTTGCTTCTTTCTGCACTTCTCTTCCTTCTTTCTGCACCCCTCTTGCTGTACCCCTCTTGCCTCTTTGTGCACCTCTCCTACCTCTTTCTGCACCCCTCTTGCCTCTTTCTGCGCCTCTGTTTGTTCTTTCTGCACTGCTCTTGCTTCTTTCTGCACCTCTTTTGCATATTTCTGTATCCCTCTTGCCTCTTTCTGCACCCCTGTTCCCTCTTTCTGCGCCTTTCCTGCCTAATTCTGTACCTCTCTTGCCTCTTTCTGCACCTCTGTTGCTTCTTTCTGCACTCCTCTTGCCTCTTTCTGCCCCCCTTTTGCCTCTTTCAGCACCTCTGTTGCTTCTTTCTGCACTTCTCTTGCCTCTTTCTGTACCTCTCTTGCCTCTTTGTGCACCTCTCTTGTCTCTTTCTGTACCTCACTTGCCTCTTTCAGCACTTCTCTTGCTTCTTTCTACACCTATCTTGACTCTTTCTGCTCCTCTCTTGCCTCTTTGTGCATTTCTCTTGCCTGTTTCTGCACTTCCCTTGCCTCTTTCTGTACCTCTCTTACCCCTTTCTGCACCTCACTTGCCTCTTTCTGCACCTCACTCCCTTCCTTCTGCGCCTCTCTTGCCTCTTTCTGCACTTCTCTTGCCTCTTTCTGCACTTCTCGAGCCTCTTTCTGTACCTCTCTTGCCTCTTTCTGCACCTCAAGTGCCTCTTTCTGCACTTCTCTTGCCTCTTTCTACACTTATCCTGCCTCTTTCTATACCTCTCTTGCCTCTTTCTGCACCTCACTTGCAACTTTCTGCTCTTCTCTTGCCTCTTTCTGAACCTCACTCTCTTCTTTCTGCACCTCTCTTGCCTCTTTCTGCACCTCTATTACCTCTTTCTGCATCTCTGTTGTTTCTTTCTGCACTTCTCTTGCCTTTTCTGCACCCTTCTTGTCTCTTTCAGCACCTCTGTTGCTTCTTTCTGCACCTTTCCTGCCTGTTTCTGCACCTCTCTTGCCTCTTTCTGCACCTCTGTTGCTTCTTTCTGCACTTCTCCTGCCTCTTACTGCACCCCTCTTGCCTCTTTCAGCACCTCTGTTGCTTCTTTCTGCACTTCTCTTGCTACTTTTTGCACCCCTCTTGACTCTTTCTGTACCCCTCTTGCCTCTTTGTGTACCTCTCCTTCCTCTTTCTGCACCTCTCTTGCCTTTTTCTGCAGTTCTCTTGCCTCTTTCTGCACCTCTTTTGCATCTTTCTGCATTTCTCTTGCCTCTTTCTGTGCCCCTCTTCCCTCTTTCTGCACCTCTGTTGGTTCATTCTGCACTGCTCTTGCTTCTTTCTGCACCTCTGTTGCAAATGTATGCATCCCTCTTGCCTCTTTCAGCACCCCTCTTCCGTCTTTCTGCACCTCTCTTGCCTCTGTCTGCACACTTGTTCCCTCTTTCTGCACCCCTTTTGTCTGTTTCTGCAACTCTCTTGCCTCTTTCTGTAGTTCTTTTGCCAACTTCTGCACCTCTGTTGCTTCTTTCTGCACTTGTCTTGCCTCTTTCTGCACCCCTGTTGCTTCTTTCTGCACTTCTCTTGCTTCTTTCTGTACCTCTCTTGCTTCTTTCTGCACCCATCTTGCCTCTTTTTGCACCCCTCCTCCCTCTTTCTGCACCTCTCTTGCCTCTTTCTGTACCTCTGTTGCTTCTTTCTGCACTTCTTTTGCCTCTTTCTGCACCTCTCTTGCTTCTTTCTGCACCCCTGTTGTCTCTTTCTGAACTCGTCTTCCCCCTTTCTGCACCTCTCTTGCTTCTTTCAGCACTTCTCTTGCTTCTTTCTGCACCTCTCTTGCTTCTTTATGCACTCTTCTTCCCTTTTTTTGCATCCCTCTTGTCTCTTTCTGCAGTTCTCTTGCCATTTTCTGCACCTCTCTTGCCTCTTTCTGCACCTCATTTGCCTCTTTCTGCACTTCTCTTGCTTCTTTCTACACCTCTGTTGCTTCTTTCAGCAATTCTCTTGCCTCTTTCTGCACTTCCCTTGCTTGTTTCTGCACCTCTCTTGCGTCTTTCTGCACCTCTGATGCTTCTTTCTGCACATTACTTGCTTCTTTCTGCACCGCTCTTGCCTCTTTCTGTACCTCTCTCCCCTCTTGCCTCTTTCTGTACCCCTGTTCCCTCTTTCTGCACCTTTCCTGCCTGTTTCTGCACTTCCCTTGCCTCTTTATGCACCCTTCGCGCCTCTTTCAGCACCTCTGTTGCTTCTTTCTGCACTTCTCTTCCTTCTTTCTGCACCCCTCCTGCCTCTTTCTGTACCCCTCTTGCCTATTTGTGCACCTCTCCTAACCATTTCTGCACCCCTCTTGCCTCTTTTTGCACCTCTGTTGGTTCTTTCTGCCCTGCTCTTGCTTCTTTCTGCACCTCTTTTGCAAATGTCTGCATCCCTCATGCCTTTTCTGCACCCCACTTCCCTATTTCTCCACCTCTCTTGCTTCTTTCTGCACTTCTCTTGCTTCCTTCTGTACTGCTCTTGCTTCTTTCTGCACCTCTCTTGAAAATGTCTGTATCCCTCGTACCTCTTTCTGCACCCCTGTCCCCTCTTTCTGTACCTTTCTTGCCTGTTTCTGCACCTCTCTTGCCTCTTTCGGCACCTATGTTGCGTCTTTAAGCACCTCTGTTGCTTCTTTCTGCACTTATCTTGCTTCTTTCTGCACCCCTATTGCCTCTTTCTATACCCCTTTTGCCTCTTTGTACACCTCTCCTGACTCTTTCTGTACCTCTCTTGCCTTTGTCTGCAGGTGTCTTGCCTCTTTCTGCACCTCTTTTGCTTCTTTCTGCACTTTTCTTGCTTCTTTCTGTACCCCTCTTGCCTCTTTCTGCACCTCTGTTGGTTCTTTCTGCACTCCTCTTGCTTCTTTTTGCACCTCTGTTGCAAATTTCTGCATCCCTCTTGCCTCTTTCTGTATCCCTCTTCCCTCTTTCTGCACCTCTCTTGCCTCTGTCTGCACACCTGTTCCCTCTTTCTGCACCCCTTTTTGCCTGTTTCTGCAACTCTCTTGCTTCTTTCTGCAGTTTCCTTGCCTCTTTCTGCACCTCACTTGCCTCTTTCTGTACTACTCTTGCTTCTTTCTGCACCCTTCTTCCTTTTTCTGCATGTAGGAATGTGGAATCTGACTACATGGTTGCCCCCACTTTTTTCCTGGTGTTTTGTTGGTGTTTGACTTAGTTTGGCTGGGAACCTGCTATTCAGGTCCCCAGCCTATCTGCTTTCTCTTTAAACGATTTGGAGTGCACTCTAGGTGCACTAGTGATTGGATACTGTGGTACCTTATGAGTCCCTAGTATATGGTACCTTAGGTACCAAGGGCATAGGTACTTCACAGGCCTACCAGGGGCTGAAGCATGTATTATGCCACCCCTGGGAAGCAGACTAAATGTGACACCACAGGCCTGCTACTGCAGCCTGAGTGAAGAAGTGCTAGCACCCCTCACTGAGATGTAGGTTTCCTATATCTCTCCAGCACACACATTTAAACCTATCAGTCACCCCTAAGGCAGGCCCTATCAATCCTGAGGGCAGGGTGCTTGGTTCCTATGTGAGAGGGTGCCTCTGCCTGAGCAGGGCCCCTCTGCAGCTCTCAGAGTCTATTCTCTGGGGCTGTTTGTGGATGCGGTTAAACCATATACTCTTAACTGCATTATATCCTCGCGGTAGAATGCTAACTTTGGAATGGCTGCATCAAAACATGTCGTGTTTGGTGTCAAACATCTTGGAATACTACCCCCCCGCCAGTTCTGGCAGCGGGGGTAGCATTCCACCCTTCTAGAGGGATCAGACGTGTACCTACTGTGGAAACGCGGTAGAATCCTGCAGAGCCCTGGCATCACAAAATGGATGCCACCAGTCACAGACACTGGGCTGCCCTCCTGCTGATGACCGACACTCGCAGTGGAGGAAGCCCAACAATAGGTATCCTGTCCCAAGGGGGTGTGACCACCTCCCAGACAGGGTTTAGTGTATTGGGGCTCGGTGGGTGCACTCCTAGAGTGCTTTGAAATCCTGCACTGGGGGAGCAGAAGGCTCCTCTGTGCATATGCCAGTTCAAACCAGCTCAGGGGCTACCTGCCCCTGCTCTGGCACAAAACTGGACAAAGGGAAGTGGGTGTAGCCAACCCCTCCACTGACCCTCCCATAGGTGGGGTCATAGAGCTAGTCCCTCCCTTCTCTTTAGTATAAGAGGGGGAACATGTGCATTGCACCCCAGATACCCCTGGACGACGCTCTACAGAAGAATCCTGGACCTTCGATGTTCCACTACCTTTGGAAGACTGAAGAATCTCCCTTGGAGTCAAGGAGTGACTCCCCTGCTTGGCAGGCACCAAAAACGACAACGACGGTCGCAAACTATGCCGCTCCCGCTGGAGCCCGAAGTCCCTGCAGCCCAGGAAGAGGATTTCCTGACTTCTCCAAGGCCATCGTGAGTCCCCAGCGAAGCTGAGGCAAGTGGACCCCACGAGCAACGAGGAACCGCAGACCCTGGGTACCATGCACTATTGTCGAGTGCAACCCCTTCGCGACGTTCTACGAACTTGTGCTTTGGACCACGTGTGTTCCCAGCCTCTAGCAGAGATCCCTCACAAATTCAGAGGCCTACACCGTCCCGAGTGACCGTGGGCCCCTGTTGAAGGAGTCCTCCCGAGGCGTCTTCGCGATCCCTCGCTGGGTAAGTTCCTCAGACCTTGCTGGTCTGAACCATTGACTTTTCCTTTCCACCACGAGACTTGCTGCTACCAAGGCTTGTTGGCTCCAATCGGGTCGCCGACACCACAGTCAGCTGCAGACTTCATGGGACACGCTGAAACCAGCTCCTGGCTGTCCTCGACGCCTCCTGGACCTCGTGGTCGAAGAGTCAAGACTCCCGTGAACGACCTGAATCTGTCGACGACGGTGGGCATTCATCTTCCTTGCCCCGGGTCACTGCCAACTGCCCTTGAACACTGTCCCCTCTGCTTTCAGGTCTTCCATCTTCTGAATCCAGGCTTGGATTCCACCGGACACTTCTTCAGTCGCCGCAAGCAGCAAGTCCTCACTGGCTCCCATTGAGAACGACGCCGCGACCCAACACCAAAGGACACCTATGCACCCGGCTCCCCTGGGTGAGGTAACTTCAGCACTACGGTGCTCCTGTGGGTGTGGGCCCTAGAACTACTTACCCTGTAAGTGGCTTGCTTGTAGCTACCCTAGAAGTGCCCTAAAACTCTTATTTTCTACGTGCGACTATCGCGCTGACTCGTACAGGGTTCGCGTCTGTGTTAGACACACCGCGTCCATCTCCCTTGCAACTCTATCTGTAACCGCGTCCTTCGACTCGTACAAGGACCGAACGGTGTGTTCGCCTCAAACACGCAAGGGACCCTTTAACATTGAAATCTCAATCGCGCCTATGCACATAGACTCGTACAGGACTCGCACCAGTGTCTGAACACCGCGTCCGTCCCCTGTGGGCCTCCTACAACTACCTGGGGTGGTTCTTTGGGGTCACTCGATTCTATAGGCTCTAGGCCCAGGTCTAGCCAAGCTAGGATTGTGATAAATGATTGTGCTAACTTATTTCTGATAACTTTTCATTGTACATATGTTCCTGACTTCTATTCTCATAAAGAGATTAGTACAGAGTTGTTTATTAATAAATACATATATATTTAATATATATACCTGTGTGGTGTCTTTTCATTTGGTGATTCAAGAGATTGTGTGGTAAAACAAGCTGCTTTACATTCCTCCAAGACTTAGCCTGAAGGCTGCTCTCCACACCTACCACTAGGATAGCTTTCTATAAAGGTTGTCTTAAACCTACCTACCATAAAAGTCGATTTGTACTGGTGCAAGGTGTCCACTTTAACTAGTGAACAGCATATACCAGGCCAACTTCTCACATTGGTGGCAGCGTGTGGGATTCCAGCTTGCTATTGTTTTACCAGAAAATCTCTATTTGAATTACTAACTGAAAACCACTATAGGTACTCAAGGTACATATAAAGTCAAGCTTAGTATCAATAAGTTCTACTGAACTTAGAGCTGTGTGAGAAAGGGATAGCACACCCTTTCTACAGCTCAAGCTAGTATCAGTAGGCCACAAACTAGTGTAGGTAGTACAACACTGCACAACACTAGAATGTCCTCAAGGGATGGACCCAGTGGATCCACCGAGCTTCAGTATAAGGACATGACTTTCGTTGACTTGAAAGCCATGTGTGCTGAGAGGCACCTGAAGATAGGACAGAGTCCCTCCACACTACACTTGATAGATCTGCTAACAGCAGATGACCTTAGATTAGCTCTAGGAGCTAATGGATCTGAATCAGTGGGTGGGTCAGTCATAGTATCTGGGTCAGATGATGACCAAGAGTCTGTGATTGTAGGGCCAGGCCCCAAGGGGCCTGAACAGGACAGAGGAATTCTCCCTAAGAGAACTGACATAGTGGAAGACAGGCACAGGTCCCTTTCCAGGGAATCTGAGCACTCCTTTCACTCTGGCATAGAAACTGTCCACCAGAGAGACTCCTACTTCCTAAGAAGAGAGAGTTCCTCTGAAAGACTGTGCAAACTGCTGCAGTATGAGGAAGCAAGGTTTGCCCTCAAAACCAAGCAGTTGGCATTAGACAAAGAAGCCTTTGAGTTCCAGAGAGCTTCTAGAAGAGAGGGGTTAGAACCAGTGCTTTAAATGGGCCGGTACTCACCGGTACTGAGTACCGGCACTTCTAAATTTTCTGCGCTTGAGTACCGGAACTTCTTCTTGTCCAAAGAGAGTACCGGTACTCATGGGGCAGCAAGCCAACTCAGTGCAATTTGGCATTTAAAAAAAGAAGCGTGACACATAGCTGACGAGTCGGTCCGTTTTTGTGAAGCACTCGAGTGCTAATCTCCCCTTACCATCTGCTAATTGAGCAACGCCCCTCCCCCTCGTGCTCTCTAGCCCGGGCTGCTGCAGCCTCCTGGACACATGGGATTCATTCACCAGACCTGCACGCTGGTCTATTGTGCTTTGTTGGTCATCCAAACACCTTCGAAAAGTGGAGGAAGCTCTGTTTTTATTTTTACATTTCTTCTTGTGCCCCCTGCAGTCGAGCTCTCTTCAACCCATTTGCAAGGCATAAAAGACTTGGTGGGGATCAGATGAAAGGCACAATTTTCATCTCGCCCCTCTCCCTACTGATTGAAACACATTGCAGCCGTACCTTGTCAGAGCGTAACTTATAACAAGCATTGGCATAGCCAATAGGTCTCGCTTTTGGTACCATATAAGTATTTAGTTATGCAGCACAATATCATTGGTGCAAGAACATGAACTGTTGCATGGCTAAACACTTATAAGGTCTTAAAGGCGAGACCTATTGACTATGCCAATGCCCGCCCCAACTTACCTACAGCCATTGAATGAGTATAAACCAAATTTAAGTGGGGCCAGGAGAAGTTGACCACCTCACATTGAGTTCTATGAGTTGTGTACAGGTAAAGGAAGGTTTGTGTTGAAAGGAGTTGCCATGCTGGTCAGTGCGCCAGAGACATGTTTTGCTGACCTCTTATGATTTGCCCTCTCCCAGGTGTGTAAGCACCAGAAACCCAAGCAGGACATTTGCACTATGCTGCCTGTTGCACAGCGACAAGCTTGTGCAAGGCTGAGCTAGAAGGGGAAGATGTTTGACAGACTATGTACTTATCGAGACTTTAAAATGAATGCATTTAAGCACAGCCAAACTTAGTTAATTGTATTGGCCTGTTGACCCTTTAAGTGTTTGCTAGAAGAGGGGTAGTAGAGGGGTTGAGGGGTAGTACAGGGGTAGAGTGGTAGAAGAGTGGTAGTATAGGGGTAGTAGAGGGGTTGAGGGGTAGTAGAGGGGTAAAGGGGTAGTAGAGGGGTAGAGGGCTAGAAGTGGGGTAGTAGATGGGTAGAAGAGGGGTAATAGAGGGGTAGTACAGGGGTAGAGGGGTAGTAGAGGGGTAGAGGGGCAGAAGACGGGTAGAGGGGTAGAAGAGGAGTAGAGGGGTAGAAGAGGGGTAGTACAGGGCTAGTAGAGGGGTAGAAGGCTAGTAGAGGGGTAGAGGGGTTGAGGGGTAGTAGAGGGGTAGAGGGTCAGAAGAGGGGTAGTGTAGCGGTAGTAGAGGGTTTGAAGAGTAGAAGAGGGGTAGTAGAGGGGTAGAAGAGGGGTAGTAGAGGGCTAGAGGGGTATTTGAGGTGTAGCGGGGTAGAAGAGGGGTAGTAGAGAGCTAGAGGGGTCATGCTTTTGGGACCTTATAACTATTTGGTTATGCATCACAAAATTCTTGGTGCAACAACAGCAACGGTTGCATGACTAAACACTTATACAGTTCCAAAGGTGAGACCTATTGGCTATGCCAATGCTTGTTATGATATACAGCTGCTGTGACAAAATAATTGATCGAATGTTTGCTGACAATTGAAGGTAGAAACAATACACCCCATTCTAGGGGTTCCTTCAGCACTGCCATGGGACAAGGTGGCCTTCATCACCGGCAATGAGATATTTTTCTTAGACAGATAACATAACAAAGGAACTACTGAGCCCAATTCAGTGTCTGTTATGAGAATGTGCACCATAACATGCTGGATGAAAAGACTAGATTAGTAAGGTAGTGGATGTGATTTAAAGGCCCGACTTCTAAGAGAATGTGGACTGTGGAAGCTGCATTAGATTTAAATGAGATGCTAGCGTCCGGAGTTGCGCAGAAAGAGTGTTTTAAATGTAATAAACTATATGTAATTAAAGTTCCAATGTTTTTTAAGCAGATGCTTTTGGTCGGAGGTGCGCAGAAGTAGTGTTTGTGATATACGGCGCACTTTATGATTAAATTGTAAAAAATCAATTTTTTAGAGGGACGGCACCTGCTTTTGCGAATGTTTTTGCTGGAGGCATGTGAGCGGAGCGCTTGAACAAGACTCCCTGTGTTTTATTGAAAAGAAGTAGCAGTGTCAGGAGTGTGTTCACGGCAAAGCAGCATTTGAAGCAAGTGCCTTAAAGCGGCTTAGTGCAGCTTAAGAAGTGACCACAGCACTATGGTATAAAGAACCTGTTCCAGACTATCACACATGGCCCAACTAGTGTGTGTTTTACAAAGACCAGTGTGCGTGTTTGTAAGGCGGCTGATTCCTATTTGAAGTTAAATACTATAAAATGCTGAAATCAGCCCATCAAATTGTGTTTCAAATTTGACCACGTTAATGTTTAAAAAGTACAGCCTTGTGATGCATAAATAAGTTTGTAGTTAAGCATAAACGAAATCGCATGAGAGTGGGAACCTTAATTAAGGAGGATGTGTCTGTGTGGCTTGTGCTCTACTGGCGCCCGCGGTCTGTTTACTGCTAACACGTGCAAATGCCAAGCCATTAATCAAGCCGGATGGCTCTGTCTGGCTTCTGCCCCAGTGGCGCCTCTTGTCTGTTCCCTCCTTAGCCCTAGCAAATGTAGCATTTGAAGATAACAGCTTGTAGCTACGATTCAATGCTTTGTATTTAATGTGTAATGTTTCTGTTTGGAATTTACGTAGTCAACTTGTAAAATAATGCATTTCTGTAAGTACATGTTTGACATGGCGTTAAAAAAAGTCTCCCTCCCGTGTATTTGTTGATGTTTTTTTTTTTCAATTTGCTGAGTTAGACGACAAATGCCTTAGATTAGAACGTCCCCCGGTGAAAATCTGCCGTGAAGGGAACCTGGGAGCGTGAGGTGCGGATCAAAGAACCAGCATCCAGGCGCAGCATTGTAACTTCTGGTACGCAACCTGCGAATGGTGAATGACGTTGTGTTACTGGGGACCTACATTAATTACCGAAATATTGAGGAATGTCTGTTACCTTTTGTGTGTATTCTCTATTTTTTTTTTTTTTTACAGCATATTGTACTTCAATGTATGTAGTGACACGACCCTGATCAGGCACTGAAGCGCATTAGCAGGCTGGTGGGACACTGCACTGTAGGGTGTGCTCGGCTGGTTGAAGCAGATGCTGTCGGTTGGAGGTGCACAGAAATAGTGTTTTTAATATACTGCGCAATTACCAAAGAGCACAAAAAAATAAAAATAAACAAACAAACAGAGCGCGCCCCCCGGTGAAAATCTGCTGTGAAGGGAACCTGGGAGCGTGAGGTGTGGTTCAAAGAACCAGCATCCAGGTGCAGCATTGTATCTTCTGGTACGCTACCTGCGAATGGTGAATGACGTTGTGTCACTGGGGACCTACATTAATTACCGAAATATTGAGGAATGTCTGGTACCTTATGTGTGTATTCCCGATTTTTTTTTTTCTCCAGCATATTGTACTTCAATCTATGTAGTGACACGACCCTGACCAGGCACTGAAGCGCATTAGCAGGCTGGTGGGACACTGCACTGTAGGGTGTGCTCGGCTGGTTGAAGCAGATGCTGTCGGTTGGAGGTGCACAGAAATAGTGTTTTTAATATACTGCGCAATTACCAAAGAGCACAAAAAATAAACAAACAAACAGAGCGAATTAAATTTAAAAAAAATAAATAAACAGAGCGCGGTGTCCGTGAAGGGGGCGCCGCGCTCAGCAAGCACATACAACAAAACAAGGGAGAGCGAGACGCGCTCTGTGGTGAGGGAGGGGGAGGAGCGGGTAAGGGAGGGGGAGGAAAGCCGGCGATGCGAGGAATGCCATTACAGAAACCCAGATGGCAGCTGTGCACGTGCACGCCATCGTGAACGCAAGCTGGAGGGCAGCAAAAGCCAGTGGCTTGTTAGCACTTCCGAGCGGGTAAGGGAGGGGGAGGAAAGCCGGCGATGCGAGGAATGCCATTACAGAAACCCAGATGGCAGCTGTGCACGTGCACGCCATCGTGAACGCAAGCTGGAGGGCAGCAAAAGCCAGTGGCTTGTTAGCACTTCCAAAACCCACTTACTAAATTTCTCGCACAGAGCAGCGCAAGCGCTGGCTCAGGCGAGACCTAAAAAGGAGAAATAATATACATACCTTTCCTTTAAAATGTAATTGAACAAGAAAGTTAGTGATATTCTGTTATGTATGTTTGATTTCTATAGCACTTTCCCAATGCTTGTGAGCCCTTTGAGCCCAATGGGCGTTGCGCGCCTGACATGAACTAAATACCCTATTTGCATGCACGAGTGCTTCTATGTCCCAATGTGTGTTCTTGAATGAATGAGTGTTGCCTGCAATGTGCATATCTGCCCACCAATTAAATCTCAATCAAATTAAACGTGTGCCTCTGGCCCGGTCCCTTAGCACTATCCGTAGCCCCGCCACCATAGCTCCACCCCATAGCCCTGCACCCCAGTGGTGGCTGGTGACATTTGAAACTGGTGGGCCGTAAAATGATTGTCATACTGCACTGCAGCGAGCGAGCGTAGCGAGCGAGCCCGAACAACCTAAGAGGGGTTCGGGGGGGTTCTCCCCCCGAGAAAATTTTGAAAAAAGAGTGGACAAATGGTGCATTTTCAAGCAAATTTGAGAAAGCAGGAAGGTTAATAAAGCAATTGTGAAAGTGCAGTTATTACATTAATAAAGAGATGTCATATAACATAGGTAGCTGCTTATTCAAGCTTTCTTTCACCCCATAGTCCAGCAGGGTCTTGATACAAGACAGATAAGAGAAAAAGCAGTGTGGTCCTCGACCAGGAAGACACTCATATTTCATTGGTAAGAAGTCAAAAGATTGGTCAAATTGAAAACCTGAAATGCAATACGCAATCAAACAATTTGCAAGTACATCTCATCTATGTTCAACAAGCCATGTTTTACCCATGATTGGAATTGTGAATCACCAAATAAACTGAGCCACTGCAATCAAAAGCAGAGGGCCTCCTCAAAAAGTATGCCCTTAAGAGAGTTCTCTCATCTCATGTCCTCTCTATATTTTCTCTGGAAGTTGAAAACTCATCACAGTCTACTGCACAAACCTGAACCCTTCTGCATACTCCAACACCAGAACTCATTCTTGGCCATTTAGTTTGGAGCCATTCATACCAGGAATACAGAAAATACCTTTAAATAGAGTAGAAGGTATTCCAAAACAAGGAGTGCTGAAATGTTGCTTAAGATAAGATGTACACACCAAGTACTATGGCCAAGAGCACGTAATGTTCAGTCAACAATAGGCTTAGGAAAAATCAACCATTCTGAGAGCACCTACAGTCAAGATCCTTCACCTGAGACTATGTGTTCCCAAAGATGTAGTGATATGTTAACAGTTGTAGGTAGACTTAAGGCCTTCTAACTGATGTACAAGGTGAAGGATCTTGACTGTAGGTGCTCTCAGAATGGTTGGTTTTTCCTAAGCCTATTGTTGACTCTTTCTTCCCCTCTCCCTTTGTCCTCTACACTGTCTCTATCTGTGCTTTTTTCCCTCACTTCCATTTGTCTATTTCATCACCTAGAGCTCATTTCCTTTACTTTTTCTCTCCTGGCATCCTCTTTCTATGCTACTTTTCTTTATTTGTTTCCGACTTTCTCTTTATTTACATATGTGCTTCGTTTACTTTCTCTGTTGCTCTCATTCAGATGATTTCTTTTTCTGTCTTGCGTTCTTTCTTGCTCTTTTTCTTTCTTCCCTCCTTTCTTGCCATCACACCTGTCCCATCTCTTTCTCACTACCCTTTCTTTCACTTCACTTTCTTCATTCCATCTTTACTATCCTCTCTTTCCCTTACTTCTATTTCCCCCTTCTTTGTTTTTGTTTCCCTCTTCCCTTCTCTTTCTGTTCCTTTTCTTTCACAACTTTCTCATTTACACCCCCTTCCTCCATCTATTTCTCTTTACCTTTTTCTTTCCTTCGCCCTTCTTTCCCACCATAGTCCATTTCTTTGCTTACTTCCTTGTGCATTTCTTCCTCCCTACCTCCTTTATTTACACATACTCTCCTCCAGTTTATCTGTCACCCCTTCCCTCCTCCATCTTATCCCAACCCCACTTCTTCCCTTGTCCCTCTCATCTCCTTTTTGCTCTCCCCTTCTGTCGTGTCCTCGCCTTCTTCTTTACCTCTAGCTCTCCCCTCTCGCCGTCTCGCTTTGCTTTCCCTCTCTTCAGCAGTTTTAATTTTCCAGGTTTTGGTTGTAATATCCCACGCAGCGCCAATTTCCCATCACTAATGTAAGGCGCATTTGCATATCTAACCATTGCAGTCACTATCCTATCAGCTGCTCTTGAACTTCTGATTCAAGGCGCCATTGTTCCGGGTGCCCTTCAGCATATCGGATCAAAAAAAAAAGGCAAAGAGATAATTTTCCTTTCAGTCATTTTGTTTGTATATGTGCGCGCGCGTGCGATTTAGAGAAGTAATCACAAGGGCAGACTCCTTGTTGATAATCTCCGGCTCGCGCATGTGTTAAAATTCAAGGAGGCTGAAGCACAGATAAGGAATTGAATTTTGAGAGGAAAAAAAAAAAGCCTAAAGTGTCCTATGAAACAGAAATAATTTTGCCTTAGGCTGGTGGGCCCACCGGAGATGACTTCCAAGTTCCTCTTCTTTCTACTTGTGTTTTTTAGAAATTTTGTTTCCCACAAAATGCATCCTCGTGCCTCAAAAGCAAATTCCGCAAATTTCCTGCACTCCAATCTATTATATGTCTGCATCTGCACATATATCCCCCAGAAGTGAGCGAGCCTAGTCAAATACCCACCACCCACTTGCAACAGAGGTCCAACCATGCACAGAAAATTTCAGTCATTTCACAAGCGCACGTGTTCCAACTGGTACTTGATCTCTGACTGAGAAGCTGATAGTGTGTTAATAAACTTACTAAGAACCATGTGACCTTCTTGAGTTATAACAAAGACGACGAGTGCCTGTGAGCGGACAGCGACACCATCACCCCCTATTTGATGTACTCAGTCAAGAGCTTGCAGTTTTCATCTCAACCAGAAGAGTGCGAGAGAAAACGGTTCCATTACAGCAAGTCTGTCCTCATAATTTAGACAGGCTGATGGTGAATACTCATGAAGAATTCTACAAACTAAGGTAAGTCATCGTGCTGCCAGCTATTTTGAAATGTTGCCTGCGATATCAGGAGAAGCTGCTGACTTTTAAAGGAATTCTCCAACCGGCTTCAGATCTCAAAATAATTATAACCATTGCTATTCTGTTTAGCTCTTCATTTAGCACTTACAAGAGTATGCAACATATCAACTAAATTCTAAGGAGACAAGCGGCAGTATAGCGAGTGAAATTCACCATGAGCAGTGCGACAATCACAGCAATAGTGAACTGTTAATAAACGGCTTGTAAGCAGCTTTGCAACTCAATCTCATTGCGGGCTGAGGAAATTTAACTTTGAGCACCTCCAGCGTTATGCAAAGGTCGGTGGTCAGGCATGTATAGAAAATGAAGGAATCCATTTTGCCACTAACCTCTCTCTCCGTCTCTCTTCTCTCGCCCTCTTTCTACTTTGCAATTGCTTCCCCCTTTACTACTCTATCGCCTCTAGCTCGCGTTTCCTCCTTCTTCTCTTCTCACCTTTTATGTCCTACCTCACTTTCCTTTTCCCGCCGTCCCCATCTCTCCCGTCCTTTCTCTTTGGTCTAACTTTATCGCCGTTCTTTGAAGCGAACGTTTTTGTTCGGCAAATGCCAGCGCTGCAGTAATTTTACGACATGTCAACAGACTAATTGCCAAGAATCGTACAACAATACTTTCAAGTTAGTTACACAAAGACATTTCTACATCTCTGGGTCTCATTCGGTGTCTCTTTTTTTTCATTCCCCTTCCCTTTTCCTTTCTCTCTTTCTTTCAGTGCTGTTATTTATTTGCTTTGTGCACACCCTTTGTGTTTCTCTTACTTTGCCTCTCTTTCTCTCTGCCTGGTGCTCCTGAACTGAACTCTTTTTTTCTCCTTCTCCCGTTCCTGTCTGTCAACGCAGTCAGTGACATAACGCAAAATGATGCCACCCCTCCCCTCGAAAAATGTGATGAGGGCCCCCTGAGTTTCTCCTATCTCACATACATTCACTGGCCGTGGGTTCAATGCCCTCCGACCCCCCTCCGGAAGATTTGGAGACCCCTGAACGGCTGAGGGTCCCCCTGCCCTGCAGGGGCAGCAGCATGCAGTCTACTCCTATCTCCCTCACTCGACCTGCATGTTTCCTATTGTGTTTTTATCTGGCTCCTCTTTTCCACCTTTTTCCTTTCCAATCCCCCTCTTCTATTTCTCTCGCTCCCCCCTCACCCTTTTGTCTCTCATCCTCTCTCACTGTTTCTTGCCGTATGATGTCTTTATTACGTCTCCTCCATTGCTTCTACTCCTTCCGTAGCATAGCTCTTCTTTCTATTTCTCTATATCCTCGTTCTATGTCTATCTTTATGTTTATATATTTCTCCTTGTCGTTCTTCTTTTTCATTTCCTTCATACCTCTGGTGATGGTGCAGTTATGTATCAGAATTTGCAACACTTCTGCAAACTTTAAACAAGCTTTGACAAAACCAGTAGTTTTACCTTTTGCATAATTGATGCTCACAGAGCACATAGAATATGCAATTTGAGATCTCCTTTTATTGTTTTAAAAGTGAATGTAGTGTTGTGCTTCACTTTTACCTTTCACCTTGACACGCTTATTTGTTTCACCCTGCCCCTTCGAACTAGATTTCCACTCGTAACATATGATGGAGAATTTATAGACTGTTTTGCTCTGTATTGTCCCACCTGCCTCTCCTTAATCGCTGTACTCGTGGTTCAGGCCACTGCCAACCACTTAAACGCTTGCCTTCCGTTCAACTTGCACAGCGTTTGTGGTCGATTAATTGCTGAAGATTAAACAACGAGTACAAAGCTGGAGGCTTCACCTCGGTATCTTTATCATTTCCTAGCGCTGGGATCACAGAGACAAGATAAGCGCGCCAACAACATGGCCGGGCATTGCGCGTGCACTTCTCAATAATGGGTTAAGTGCAGACGTCAGTCACGCTGCCTGCTTGGGTACATTTCAGGCTCATTGAAGTCCCAGGGGGCTTCCTTGGGATCACTGGAAGCCCTGGCAGGATTCCCAGCATGTGGCCCTGATAAACATCTGGCCCTCGGAGATAAGGGAGAGTGCAACGGAATGCAACGGAGCTTACGCCGTGTTACCAGAGTCACACAATGTAAAGCGTAATCCTTACACTAATGCAATTAGGTGCAAGTCACACAGGCCTCTGAACGACGAGCGAGACACTTAAAACACACGATATGGAATTACACGTCAGCTGAGATGTAAAGCCCTGAAGGGCAGTCGCGGCGCGGGGGGGGTGTAGTTTTAAAATAAATAAATAAAAATCCTACCTGACAAGGTCCGTGCCGCCTCGGGTCCATTCTGGCGCCTACAGGAACTGGAACAGCCGCATCACTTCTGGCAAGCAAGTGGCAAACCCCTCTCAGCCAATCCTGGCGCTGCTGGCAGCGCCAGGATTGACTGAGGGCACGGTTACTCTCCGCCCGCCTGCCCATTAGGAGAGCGAGGTTTGAGCCTTTGCTCAACCCTCGCTCTCCTAATGGGCATGCGCCAGCCACAGCAGACACCAGTGCACATGACTGGGCACGGGCGAAAAATTCGCTTACCTTCCCCACTCATGCGCACTTGTGCTGCTGCCCCTGGTCTGACAATCATGTCAGTCAACATGACACGGACCGCCCACCCCCTTCAGACTCTGAAGGGGGTGGGCGGTCCGACGTCATGCTGACTGACATGATTGTCAGTTCTCCCTCGGCGTCTCTGAACTTAAGTAAACTGAGAGTTTACTTAAGTTCAGAGACGCCGAGGGAGCAGCTGCGGGCGGGGGGGGCAACGCCCCAACGCCCCAATGGACGCACCGCCCCTGCTGCTCCCCCTAACCCCGCCCCCCTAGCCCAATCTCAATTTGGTGAGTACCTGCACTTATTTTTTTCCATTTAAAGCACTGGTTAGAACCCCCTGGTGGCAGCAACAGTGTCCCTAGAGGCAGAGAATATATTCCAGACCATAGGAACCTGAGCAAGGTTGTTCCTCCCTACCAGAGTGGGGATGATATCCACAAGTGGATAACTGCTATGGAAAGGGCCTGTAAAGTACAACAGGTCCCCCAAAAGCAGTGGGCAGCAATCTTGTGGCTCTCCTTTTCAGATAAAGGTAGAGACAAGCTCCTCACTGTTAGAGAAGAGGATGCTGATGACTATGAAGTCCTGAAGAGTGCACTGATAGATGGGTTTGGCTTAACCACTGAGCAGTACAGGTTGAAGTTCAGAGACACCCAGAAGGCACAGACTCAGGACTGGACTGACTTTGTAGATTGTGCAACCAAGGCTCTGGAGGGTTGGCTGATTGGCAGTAGGGTTACTGATCTCAAAGGATTGTACAATTTGATTATGAGGGAGCAGATCCTTAATAATTGTCAAAACCAGCTTTTGCACCAGTACCTGGTGGACTCTGATCTGACCTCTCCCCAAGAATTGGGAAAGAAGGCAGACAAATGGGTCAGAACCAGGGTGAGGCCTAAGAATCAGGGTGGTGACCAGAAGAAAGATTCTACCAAGTCCCAAGAGAAAGGTGGGGATAAATCTAAGGATAAGTCCACTACAGGGCCCCAAAAGTCCTCTTCTGGGGTGGGTCCCAAACTCCTTCCTCTCCTGAAAAGAAACCATATTGCCATGTCTGTAAAAAGCATGGACACTGGAAAACTGATCCCAGTTGCCCCAGGATTGGCAATAGAGAAACTGTTCCTCCAGCTATTACTACCACCCCTCCTGGTACTACCAGTAGTAATCCTCCAGTGGGGAGTAGTGCACCCAAAAAGTTAGGTGCTTTTGCAAGGGGAACAGAGGTGGGCCCTAGTTTAGACAGGTCCCCCTCAACAGACTCCTCAGACTCTGATGGTGGTATAGGATTTGCCACCTTTACCATGGGTCCCATTGCATTGGGCAGGTACAGACTGGAGCCAATGATTAATGGTCAGAAGGCTGTGGCATTCAGGGACACAGGGGATAGTGTCACCATGGTGGCAGGGAAACTAGTCCCCCTCACCAGCTTTTACCTGAGTTTAAATACCAGGTGACCAACATTGATGGTGTCAGGACAGATCACTCCCATGGCCATAGTCAATCTCAGCTGGGAGGGGGTCACAGGCCCAAAAAGAGTGGCAGTGTCCCCCAACTTGCCTGTAGATTGCCTGATGGGCAATGATCTGGAAATTTCAGCCTGGGCTGAAGTTGAACACCAAACCCATCTGAAGATGCTAGGCGTCCCTGAAAAGCTAGTGGGGCTGTGATGGCCACAGCCCCAGCCCAGGGAAATGCTGGAGAGATGGAACCTGGAAGAATGGCCCACTCTCCCCCAAAAGAGAGCACAGGGGTTGAAGAAAAGTCTCCTTCTCCCCAGACAGCAGGTAAGGGTCAGCCTCCTCAGGGAACTGATCCTACCCCTAGTGAAGGAACTGCCCCAGAGGTAGTCAGGCCTGGCCTGGCCCCACCCCTGATGGCAGAGGACCCTTCCAAGGTGGTACCCAGTCTGGAGCAGGTAACCTGCCCCTCTCTACCCTGCCTCAGTCAGCCCAGGGCTGCAGAGGTCAGGGAGGTCAGTGGACCCCACAGGGCCCCCTGTCCAGAGGAACCCCCCCATCAGCAGATTAGGGGCATTCTAGTAGCCCTAGCCAGGTGAAAATTCCTCCACACACTGAGGGATCCCCCATACCTTTGTGTAGGGACCTTCCCCAGAAGGACTCTGTTAGGCAAGGGCAAACCTGGAACCAAAAGGTTCCAAGCCTGCCATGTCCCTCCAGTGTTCCACCCAAAGGGACCCAACCCCCAGCTGTAGGCAGCCAAAGGTTGACCCTTAGAGCAAAGTGCAGCTCAGTCATGGAAAGACAGGCATACATGGTGACCAGTGATCTGAGGAAACTGAGACCAACTTCCCTAGGGTCTCACTTCCCTGCTCAGACACCTCATCAGCCTTGTCCTTTACCAAAACACCCCATGTAGGAGAGTAGGATCTGCTTCACATGGGTACCCCCACTTTTTGCTGATGCTTCACTGTTTTTCGACTTTAGTCTGGCTGGGGCCCTGCTAATCAGAACCCCAGCCTAGCTGCTTCCTCTCTAAAATGGTTTCCATGTGCCTTAGGCACATCTCTGATTGGAATCTGAGTGCCCTTGTAAGTCCCTAGTATATGGTATACTATGTACCCAGGGCATAGGTACCTCAGAGGCCTGCCAGGGGCTGAAGCATGTATTGTGCCACCCCTGGAAGGCCAACCAAAAGGACACCACAGGTCTGCTACTGCCGCCTGGGTAAGGTGGTGCATGCACCCCTTACAGTGATATAGGTTACCTATATCACTACATACATACACACATATAAACCTATAAGTCACTCCTATGGCAGGCCTTGTCAATCCTGAAGGCAGAGTGCTTGGTTCCTATGTGAGAGGGTGCCCCTGCATGAGCAGACCCCCTCTGCAGCGTTCGGAGACCCTTCTCTGATGCTGTTTGTAGTGCAGCCTGACCATATACTCTGAAGCGCATTATAACCTTGCGTTAAATGCTAACTTTGGGATGGCTGCACGGAAACATGTCGTGTTTGGTGTCAAACATCTTGGAATACTACCCCCTGCCAGTTCTGGCGGCGGGGGTAGCATTCCACCCTTCTAGAGGGAGAGACATGTACACACCGGCCTGCCCGGTAACTTCTTTCCAAGCCCTGGCATCACAAAATGGATGCCGCTGCCACAGACACGAGTCTGGCCTCCTGCTGCTGACCGAAACTCCGGCAGGGGAGGCCTGGACACAGGTTTCCTGTCCCAGGGAGGTGTAACCACCTCCCCAGACAGGATAGTGTGTATTGGGGCTGGGCGGGAGCACTCTCTGGTGCTTTGAAGTCCTGCACTGGGGGCACATTTGGTGTCCCTGTGCATACCCCAGTTCAAACCGGCTCAGGGGCTTCCAGCCGCTGCTCTGGCGCGAAACTGGACAAAGGGAAAGGGGTGTAACCACTCCTCTGCCCTGACCCACCCATAGGTGGGTCCCCAGAGTATGTCCAACCCCTAACTTGGTATAAGTATGGGACCCCAGTCCTTAGGACTTTAGATTTACCTGGACGAAACTCTGACACAGAATCCTGGACCTTCGACGCTCTACTTTAAGATTAGAGGACTGAAGAATCTCCCTTGGAGTCAAGGAGTGACTCCCCTGCTTGGCAGGCACCAACAAAGCAATTGTCCGGTCTGCATCGCTGAAGCTCCCGCCAGACGCCAAAGTCTTTGCATCACCAGAGGTGGATTTCCAGACTTCCCCGAGGCTGCCCTGGGTAATGTGGAACCGTGACCCCTGGACACCGAGCACATTTGCAAGTGCATCCCCTTATTGGAGATAGGTTAAAGACAACCTTTATTGAAAGCTATCCTAGTGGTAGCTATGGAGAGCAGCCTTCAGGCTAAGTCTTGAAGGAATGTAAAGCAGCTTGTTTTACCAGTCTATAGTCTCCTGAGTGACCAAATGAAAGAGGACCACACCAGGTATATATTCAAAATATATGTATTTATTGCTAAACACACCCCTCTAGTCTCTTTATGAGGCTAGAGTTCGAAGTACATAAATTATAAGTTAGTTATCAACAGATAGCACAAATACACGTTTGAGCCCTAGGGGCGTACGAAACCATATACCAATAAAGTGGTATAAGAACCACGACTGAGCTAGACACCAGGCCTAGAGCCTGTAGAAGTGCTTGGACCACTAGGAACCACCCAAGGTAGTGACACAGGGGACCCACGGGACGCATGCAGTGTGAGAACACAGCCGCGAATCGCCGTTGACTTCTATGGGGAAAGTCGCGGTTGGAATTTTAAAGAAAAGGGACACTTAGAGGAGGACATGGAGCAAACCCCTTTAGAACTGGGTTGTTCTAGAGTCTATACCCACGGGAGCACCGGAGTACTCGAGTTACCTCACCCAGGGAAGCCGGGTGCATAGGTGACTTTCGGGGTCGGGTTTCGTCGTCGTTCTCAATGGCGATCTGCTGCAAAGTGCTGCTGGCGGCCAAGTCGAAAGTGTTCGGGTGGATCCAAAGGTGGATCAAAGATCTGAAGAACCTGAAAGCAGAGGGGACAGAGTCTGGGTCACTAGCCAGTGACCAGGAAGACGATGAGCGGATGCCCACCGATGTCGGGTGCTTCAGGTAGGTTGACGGTCATCTTGACTCTTCATCCACGAGGTCCAGGAGGCGTCGATGATGACCAGGAGCTGGATTCGAGCTGCCTACGATGTCTGTCGATTGCTGAGGTGTCAGCGACCGGATTGGACCCAACAAGCCTTGGCAACGGCAAGTCTCATGGAAATAGAAGAAGGACGGTGGTGCAGACCAGCAAGGTCTGAGGGACTCACCCAGCAAAGGTAAGTCAGGGCACGCCTGGAGCAACCAGGGAAGCCCAAGCAGAAGAAGATTGGCCTTTGGGAGGGCCTACTAGCCAACGGACTAGCAACCACGAAGGAGCCTCAAGTGGACGCACTTAGAGCTGGCTCACCGGACACTCGTGAGAGTGGAGGCCAGTGATCTTCGGTGCAGTCGGTGCTGGAGGCGGGGGCTACTGGGAGCCCAAAGCACAACTTCGTGGAAGACTAGAAAGAGGATGCACTTGCAAATGCGCTTGGTGTCCAGGGGTCACAGTTCCACGTTACCCACGACAGTTACAGGCCTTAGCTTTGCTGGGGACTCAGGGCAGCCTCGGTAAAGTCTGGAAATCTACCTCTGGTGATGCAAAGACTTCGGCGTCCGGCGGGAGCTTCAGCGATGCAGACCGGACAATGGCTTCGTTGGTGCCTGCCAAGCAGGGGAGTCACTCCTTGACCCCAAGGGAGATTCTTCAGTCCTCTAATCTTAAAGTAGAGCGTCGAAGGTCCAGGATTCTGTATCAGAGTTTTGTCCAGGTAAATCTAAAGTCCTAAGGACTGGGGTCCCATACTTATACTAAGTTAGGGGGTTGGACATACTCTGGGGACCCACCTATGGGAGGGTCAGGGAAGAGGGGTGGTTACACCCATTCCCTTTGTCCAGTTTCGTGCCAGAGCAGGGGCTGGAAGCCCCTGAACCAGTTTGAACTGGGGTATGCACAGGGACACCAAGTGTGCCCCCAGTGCAGGACTTCAAAGCACCAGAGAGTGCTCCCGCCATGCCCCAATACACATTATCATGTCTGGGGAGGTGGTTACACCTCCCTGGGTCAGGAAACCTATTGTCCAGGCCTCCCCTGCCGGAGTTTCAGTCAGCAGCAGGAGGCCAGACCCGTGTCTGTGGCAGCGGCATCCATTTTGTGATGCCAGGGCTTGGAAAGAAGTTACCGGGCAGGCCGGTGTGTACATGTCTCTCCCTCTAGAAGGGTGGAATGCTACCCCCACCGCCAGAACTGGTGGGGGGGGGTAGTATTTCAAGATGTTTGACACCAAACACGACATGTTTCCATGCAGCCATCCCAAAGTTAGCATTTAACGCGAGGTTATAATGCGCTTAAGAGTATATGGTCAGGCTGCACTACAAACGGCATCAGAGAAGGGTCTCCGAACGCTGCAGAGGGGCTCTGCTCATGCAGAGGCACCCTCTCACATAGGAACCAAGCACTCTGCCTTCAGGATTGACAAGGCCTGCCATAGGAGTGACTTATAGGTTTATATGTGTGTATGTATGTAGTGATATAGGTAACCTATATCACAGTAAGGGGTGCATGCACCACCTTACCCAGGCTGCAGTAGCAGACCTGTGGTGTCATTTTGGATGGCCTTCCAGGGGTGGCACAATACATGCTGCAGCCCCTGGTAGGCCTCTGAGGTACCTATGCCCTTGGTACATAGTATACCATATACTAGGGACTTATAAGGGCACTCCAGATTCCAATTAGAGATGTGCTTAAGGCACATGGAAACCATTTTAGAGAGGAAGCAGCTAGGCTGGGGTTCTGATTAGCAGGGCCCCAGCCAGACTAAAGTCGAAAAACAGTGAAGCATCAGCAAAAAGTGGGGGTACCCATGTGAAGCAGATCCTACTCTCCTACAACCCCCAAACGTAGGGACATTAAACTAACCTTGCCCAGTTAAGTCTTCATGTTCTAAGTGGAAGTACCTAGAGAGTCCATCTGCATTGGCATGGTTACTCCCAGGTCTATGTTCCACTGTGAAGTCCATCCCCTGTAGGGAAATGGACCACCTAAGCAGTTTGGGGTTTTCACCCTTCATTTGTTTTAGCCATAAGAGGGGCTTATGGTCTGTTTGAACAAGGAAGTGAGTATCAAACAAGTATGGCCTCAACTTCTTCAGAGCCCAGACCACAGCAAAGGCCTCCCTCTCAATGGCTGACCAACGTTTCTCTCTAGGGGTCAGCCTTCTGCTAATAAAAGCTACTGGCTGATCCTGACCTTCATCATTCAATTGTGACAGTACAGCCCCTACCCCCAATTCAGATGCATCTGTTTGGACAATGAACTTCTTGGAGTAGTCAGGACTCTGTAGAATGGGAGCAGTGCACATTGCCTGCTTTAGGTCATCAAATGCCTTTTGACAGCTAACTGTCCACTGAACCTTTTTGGGCATTTTCTTGGAAGTTAAGTCATTCAGGGGTGTCACTATTGATCCATACCCCTTGACAAATCTCCTATAGTACCCAGTCAGGCCTAAAAAGGCTCTCACCTGAGTCTGGGTAGTTGGAGCAGTCCAGTCCATGATGGTCTGGATCTTGCTCTGCAGTGGTTGAACCTGGCCTCCACCCACAAGGTGGCCCAGGTACACAACCTGACTCTGCCCTATCTGGCACTTGGTGGCCTTGATAGTCAGGCCTGCTTTCTGCAGGGCCTGCAAAACATTTCTGAGGTGGACCAGGTGATCCTCCCAGGTGGAGCTAAAGACAGCAATATCATCTACATATGCTGCACTATAGGCTTCCAGACCTGTAAGGACTGTATTCACCAACCTCTGAAAAGTGGCAGGTGCATTCTTCAGACCAAAGGGCATCACCACAAATTGATAATGCCCACAAGGGGTTGAGAATGCTGTCTTTGGCTTTGCATCATCAGCTAGTCTGATCTGCCAGTAGCCAGCTGTCAGGTCAAATGTGCTTAGATACTTGGCTGAGGCCAAAGTGTCTATTAGCTCATCTGCCCTAGGTATTGGATGGGCATCAGTCCTAGTGACTGCATTGAGACCCCTGTAGTCCACACAAAACCTCATCTCTCTTTTCCCACCACTGGTGTGAGGTTTTGGCACAAGGACCACTGGACTAGCCCAAGGGCTATCTGAGGGTTCAATAACTCCCAAATCCAACATCTTCTGGACTTCTGTCCTGATACAGTCCCTGACATGGTCAGGTTGCCTATAAATCTTATTTTTAACAGGCAGACTGTCCCCAGTGTCCACTTCATGAGTGCACCAGGTGGTCTGACTTGGAGTCAGAGAGAACATATGTCTGTACTGGTTGAGCACTTGTCTACAATCAGTTTGCTGCTGAGCAGTGAGGCTGCCTGCCAAGGCTACACCATCCACTGACCCATCATCAGGGTTCTGTGAGATCAGGTCAGGGAGTGAGTCACTCTCTTCCTCCTGTCCCTCATCAGTAGCCATGAGCAAGTCCATGTCTGCCCTGTCCACATATGGTTTTAATCTGTTGACATGGAGAACCCTGTGGGGACTCCTGGGTGTTCCTAGGTCTACTAAGTAGGTAACCTCACCCTTCTGTTCAACAATGGTATGGGGTCCACTCCATTTGTCTTGGAGAGCTGCTGGGGCCACTGGCTCCAACACCAACACCTTCTGTCCTGGCTGGTAAACAGTCAGTACAGCCTTTTGGTCATGCCAGGCTTTTTGAAGTTCCTGGCTAGCCTCAAGGTTTTTAGTTGCCTTTTTCATGTACTCAGCCATCCTGGAGCGGAGACCAAGTACATTGTCCACTATGTCTTGCTTTGGGGGCTTGAGAGGTAACTCCCATCCTTCCTTCACCAAGCACAATGGACCCCTGACAGGGTGACCAAACAAAAGTTCAAAAGGGCTGTAGCCAACCCCTTTTGAGGCACCTCCCTGTATGCAAATAAAAGACAGGGCAAGAGTATGTCCCATCTTCGCCTAAGCTTCTCTGGGAGCCCTTTAATCATGCCCTTCAAGGTTTTGTTGAATCTCTCAACTAAACCATTGCATTGTGGGTGATAGGGTGTGGTGAACTTGTAAGTCACTCCACACTCCTTCCACATGGCTTTTAAGTATCCAGACATAAAGTTAGCACCCCTGTCTGATACAACCTCCTTAGGGAAGCCCACTCTTGAGAAAATTCCCAGGAGGGCTCTTGCCACCACAGGTGCTGTAGTGGTCCTAAGGGGAATAGCCTCTGGGTACCTGGTGGCATGATCCACTACCACCAGGATAAACCTGTGCCCAGATGCTGTTTGGGGATCCATGGGACCAACAATGTCAATCCCCACCCTTTCAGAGGGAACCCCCACCACAGGTAGTGGTATCAGGGGGGCCTTTGTAGTGCCACCTGCCTTGCCACTGGCCTGGCAGGTTACACAGGAGCGACAAAACTCCTTGGTGTCTTCAGACATGTGGGGCCAGTGAAAGTGAGGGACAATTCTGTCCCAAGTCTTGTTCTGGCCCAGGTGACCTGCTAAGGGAATGTCATGGGCTAGGGTCAATAGGAAGCCCCTGAACTTCAGAGGTATAACCAACCTCCTGGTGGCACCAGGCTTGGGGTCTCTACACTCTGAGTACAAGAGTCCATCATCCCAATACACTGTATGGGGACCACTAGCTTTCCCAGCAGCCTCAGCAGCAGCTTGCTGTCTGAGGGGTTCAAGAGAGGGGCAGCTCTGCTGCTCCTGGCTCAGATCTGCCCTGGAAGGGCCCCCTGTCCCTAAGAACTCAACCTGATCAGGCTCAAGCTCCTCTGGGACAGTTCCTTCCTCAGGACTGAGATCATCTCCCTGAAGAGACTGATCTTCCTTCTGAGCCAAGGGGAAGGCACTGCCTTTACCCTACTACTCCTCTTCTTGGAGGGCACTTGGTCCATTATTCCAGAATCCAAGGCCTGTTCAGTGTTAGACATTTTGGCCTGTGACCTGGTCACAGCAAACACATCTGCAGGGATGCCCAGCATTTCTGCATGGGTCCTGAGCTCCACTTCTGCCCAAGCTGAAGTTTCTAGATCATTGCCAAGCAAGCATTCAACTGGTAGGTCTGCACTTACCACAACCTTCTTAAGGCCAGTTACCCCTCCCAGGAGAAGTTAACAACTGCCAGAGTATGGTCTGTTCTGACGTTGCTAGCATTGGTCACTTGGTACATTTCACCAAGTATAATCTGCCCAGGATCCACAAGATCTTGTGTCACCATGGTGACACTTGCTCCTGTGTCCCTAAATGCCAAAGCCTCTTTTCCATTGATTAAGGGCTGTTGCCTGTACTTGCCCAGATTACTGGGACTCACAGAGGAGGTCACATCCATGCCTCCATCACAGACTAGGACAGCCTGAGTGAGTTCTCTGACTAGGTCAGAGCTCATCTCCTTACCCAGGGTCAACCCTACTAAACCCTTGGCTTGTGTAGTCCCACCACCAACTGTAACTGCACTAGGGGGAGCAGGTGCCTTAGGGGCATTGGTGGGGGCTGGAGTAGAGTCTTTGGACTTGGTGCAATCACTGGTCCAGTGGGTCTTTTGCTTACAGACCTTGCACCATGGTTTCTTTTGGCCTTTCCCTTTGTTAGACTGTGAATCCCCACCTGAAGAAGATTTTTAGGGGCCTTGTGAAGGCTTCTGGTCTTTACCCTTCTCCCCACCCTTATCAGAGTACTTAGAATCTTGCTTCTTTGGGTCACCACCTTGGTTCTGTACCTTCTGCCTCACCCTGGTTCTGACCCATTTGTCTGCCTTCTTTCCCAATTCTTGGGGAGAGGTCAGATCAGAGTCCACCAGGTACTGATGCAACAGCTGATTTTGACAGTTATTAAGAATCTGCTCCCTCATGATAAGATTGTACAATCCTGTGAAGTCACATACCTTACTGCCCATCAACCAACCTTCCAGAGCCTTAGCAGAACAATCCACATAGTCTACCCAGTCTTGAGTCTGTGCTTTTTGGGTATCTCTGAACTTTAACCAGTATTGTTCAGTTGTTAGGCCAAACCCATCAATCAGAGCACTCTTCAAGACTTTGTAATTGTCAGCATCCTCTTCTCTTACAGTGAGGAGCTTGTCTCTACATTTGTCTGCAAATGAGAGCCACTAGATTGCTGCCCACTGCTCCTGAGGGACCCTCTGTACTTTACAGGCCCTCTCCAGTGCAGTTATCCATTTGTGGATGTCATCCCCACTCTGGTAGGGAGGGACAATCTTGCTCAGGTTTCTATGGTCATAAGACATTTCCCTATCTCTGGGGAAATTGCTGCCACCATGGGACTCTAGTCCCAACTTTTGTCTCTCTCTATAGAGATCTAGGGACTTCCTGTCTATAGCCAATTGCTGTTTTCTGAGTTCAAGCTGGGCTTGCTCATACTGAATCAGTCTCTTCCTCCTCTCATGAGAGGATTCCCTTCCATGAGAGGAGACAGAGGTCCCTACTGAGGTGTCAGAGTGGTTAGACTCCTGAGAAGGAGATCTAGTCCTTCTGGGCACACTCACAACTCTTCCTGGGGGGCAAAGGGGAGGTCATTCTGATCCTCCTCCTCCTCCCACAGGAGGAATTGGGTTTTCCAGGTCAAGGTCATTTTCACCTTCCTGGCCAGTTTCAGAGGGGGGCCCTGGGTTTCTTCACCCCTGACCCCTTCCTCATTTTCTGCCCCACCCTCTCTGCCTACCCCTTCAGACCCTAGGGGCCTGCTGAGATCATCAGCCAGTAGCACCTCCCTGAGGTGTTGGGTGCTGGCACTTTTGCCTGCCTTCAGCTTCCTAGTATTGCACAATGCTCTCAATTCCAAGAATGGGAGATTATCATACTTGGAGGGAAGAAGCCCACTGGCTTCTGGCAAGGACTCACTGGGTCCTGGCTTTGAAGACATTACTAGTGAGGTGTGGTGTATGCACTACCTACTCTAGTGTGGCCTACTAAACTCTCTTGAGTTGTAGAAAGGGTGTGCTATCCCTTAACACACAACTCTAAGTTCAGTAGAACTTACTGTATCACTAAGCTTGATTTATATGTACCTAAGGTACCCTTAGTGGTTTTCAGTTGATCAATTCAATTGAGATTATCTGGTAAAACAATAGCAAGCTGGAATCCCACACGCTGCACACCAATGTGAGAAGTTGGCCTGGTATATGCTGTCCACTAATTATAGTGGGCACCTTGCACCAGTCCAAACAACCCCTTATTGGAGATAGGTTAAAGACAACCTTTATTGAAAGCTATCCTAGTGGTAGCTATGGAGAGCAGCCTTCAGGCTAAGTCTTGAAGGAATGTAAAGCAGCTTGTTTTACCAGTCTATAATCTCTTGAGTGACCAAATGAAAGAGGACCACACCAGGTATATATTCAAAATATATGTATTTATTGCTAAACACACCCCTCTAGTCTCTTTATGAGGCTAGAGTTCGAAGTACATAAGTTATAAGTTAGTTATCAACAGTATAAGCACAAATACACGTTTGAGCCCTAGGGGCGTACCAAACCATATACCAATAAAGTGGTATAAGAACCACGACTGAGCTAGACACCAGGCCTAGAGCCTGTAGAAGTGCTTGGACCACTAGGAACCACCCAAGTTAGTGACACAGGGGACCCACGGGGGACGCGTGCAGTGTGAGAACACAGCCGCGAATCGCCGTTGACTTCTATGGGGAAAGTCGCGGTTGGAATTTTAAAGAAAAGGGACACTTAGAGGAGGACTTGGAGCAAACCCCTTTAGAACTGGGTTGTTCTAGAGTCTATACCCACGGGAGCACCGGAGTACTCGAGTTACCTCACCCAGGGAAGCCGGGTGCATAGGTGTCTTTCGGGGTCGGGTTTCGTCATCGTTTTCAATGGCGATCTGCTGCAAAGTGCTGCTGGTCGGCCAAGTCGAAAGTGTTCGGGTGGATCCAAAGGTGGATCGAAGATCTGAAGAACCTGAAAGCAGAGGGGACAGAGTCTGGGTCACTAGCCAGTGACCAGGAAGGCGATGAGCGGATGCCCACCGATGTTGGGTGCTTCAGGTAGGTTGATGGTCGTCTTGACTCTTCAGCCACGAGGTCCAGGAGGTGTCGATGACAACCAGAAGCTAGATTCGAGCTGTCCCACAACGTTTGTCAATTACTGAGGTGTCGGTGACCGGATTGGACCCAACAAGCCTTGGCAACGGCAAGTCTCATAGAAATAGAAGAAGGACGGTGGTGCAGACCAGCAAGGTCTGAGGGACTCACTCAGCAAGGGTAAGTCAGGGCACGCCTGGAGCAACCAGGGAAGCCCAAGCAGAAGAAGATTGGCCTTCGGGAGGGCCTACTAGCCAACAGACTAGCGACCGCAAAGGAGCCTCGAGTGGACGCACTTAGAGCTGGCTCACGGGACACTCGTGGAGTGGAGGCCAGTGATCTTCAGTGCAGTCGGTGCTGGAGGCGGGGGCTACTCGGAGCCCAAAGCACAACTTCGTGGAAGACCAGGAAGAGGATGCACTTGCAAATGTGCTCGGTGTCCAGGGGTCACGGTTCCATGTTACCCACGACAGCTACGGGCCTCAGCTTTGCTGGGGACTCAGGGCCGCTGGGGGAAGTCTGGAAATCTACCTCTGGTGATGCAAAGACTTCGGCGTCCGGCGGGAGCTTCAGCGATGCAGACCGGACAATGGCTTCGTTGGTGCCTGCCAAGCAGGGGAGTCACTCCTTGACCCCAAGGGAGATTCTTCAGTCCTCTAATCTTAAAGTAGAGCGTCGAAGGTCCAGGATTCTGTATCAGAGTTTCATCCAGGTAAATCTAAAGTCCTAAGGACTGGGGTCCCATACTTATACTAAGTTAGGGGTTGGACATACTCTGGGGACCCACCTATGGGAGGGTCAGGGAAGAGGGGTGGTTACACCCATTCCCTTTGTCCAGTTTCGCGCCAGAGCAGGGGCTGGAATCCCCTGACCCAGTTTGAACTTGGGTATGCACAGGGACACCAAGTGTGCCCCCAGTGCAGGACTTCAAAGCACCAGAGAGTGCTCCCGCCCAGCCCCAATACACATTATCCTGTCTGGGGAGGTGGTTACACCTCCCTGGGACAGGAAACCTATTGTCCAGGCCTCCCCTGCCGGAGTTTCAGTCAGCAGCAGGAGGCCAGACCCGTGTCTGTGGCAGCGGCATCCATTTTGTGATGCCAGGGCTTGGAAAGAAGTTACCGGGCACGCCGGTGTGTACATGTCTCTCCCTCTAGAAGGGTGGAATGCTACCCCCGCCGCCAGAACTGGCGGGGGGTAGTATTCCAAGATGTTTGACACCAAACACGACATGTTTCCGTGCAGCCATCCCAAAGTTAGCATTTAACGCGAGGTTATAATGCGCTTAAGAGTATATGGTCAGGCTGCACTACAAACAGCATCAGAGAAGGGTCTCCGAACGCTGCAGAGGTGCTCTGCTCATGCAGAGGCACCCTCTCACATAGGAACCAAGCACTCTGCCTTCAGGATTGACAAGGCCTGCCATAGGAGTGACTTATAGGTTTATATGTGTGTATGTATGTAGTGATATAGGTAACCTATATCACAGTAAGGGGTGCATGCACCACCTTACCCAGGCTGCAGTAGCAGACCTGTGGTGTCATTTTGGATGGCCTTCCAGGGGTGGCACAATACATGCTGCAGCCCCTGGTAGGCCTCTGAGGTACCTATGCCCTTGGTACATAGTATACCATATACTAGGGACTTATAAGGGCACTCCAGATTCCAATTAGAGATGTGCTTAAGGCACATGGAAACCATTTTAGAGAGGAAGCAGCTAGGCTGGGGTTCTGATTAGCAGGGCCCCAGCCAGACTAAAGTCGAAAAACAGTGAAGCATCAGCAAAAAGTGGGGGTACCCATGTGAAGCAGATCCTACTCTCCTACACTTTCTGTTTACAGAATTTGCACCAGGGCTTCTTTTGGCCTTTTCCCTTGTTGGATTGTGACTCCCCACCAGAAGCAGATTTTTGGGGCCCTTGTGAAGACTTCTGGTCTTTTGACTTATCCCCACCTTTCTCAGGGCCCTTAGAATCCTGCTTCTTTGTGTCACCCCCTTGGTTCTGGGTTTTCTGCCTCACCCTGGTTCTGACCCACTTGTCTGCCTTCTTTCCCAATTCTTGGGGAGAGGTCAGATCTGAGTCCACCAGGTATTGATGCAACAACTGGTTCTGGCAATTATTAAGGATCTGTTCTCTCATCATTAGATTATACAATCCCTTGAAATCAGTAACCCTACTGCCAACCAGCCAACCCTCCAGAGCCTTGGTTGCACAATCTACAAAGTCAGTCCAGTCCTGAGTCTGTGCCTTCTGGGTGTCTCTGAACTTCAACCTGTACTGCTCAGTGGTTAAGCCAAACCCATCTATCAGTGCACTCTTCAGGACTTCATAGTCATCAGCATCCTCTTCTCTAACAGTGAGGAGCTTGTCTCTACCTTTATCTGAAAAGGAGAGCCACAAGATTGCTGCCCACTGCTTTTGGGGGACCTGTTGTACTCTACAGGCCCTTTCCATAGCAGTTACCCATTTATGGATATCATCCCCACTCTGGTAGGGAGGAGCAACCTTGCTCAGGTTCCTATGGTCTGGAATATATTCTCTGCCTCTAGGAATACTGTTGCTGCCACCAGGGGGTTCTAACCCCTCTTTTCTAGAAGCTCTCTGGAGTTCCAGGGCTTCCTTGTCTAATGCCAACTGCTTGGTTTTGAGGGCAAACCTTGCTTCCTCATACTGCAGCAGTTTGTACATTCTGTCAGAGGAGGTCTCTCTTCTTGGGTAGTAGGAGTTCCTCTGGTAGACAGATACTCTGCCAGAGTGATAGGAGTGTTCAGATTCCCTAGAAAGGGACCTGTGCCTCTCCTCCACTATGTCAGTTCTCTTAGGGAGAATTCCTCTGTCCTTTTCAGGCCCCTGGGGACCTGGCCCTCAATCACAGAGTCTTGGTCATTCTGATTTTCATCATCTGACCCAGACACTGTAATTGACCCACCCACTGATTCAGACCCATTAGCTCCTAGAGCTAATCTAAGATCATCTGCTGTCAGCAGATCTATCAGGTGTAGTGTGGAGGGATTCTGTCCTAGCTTCAGGTGCCTTGCAGCACACATGGTTCTCAGCTCAGAGAAAGCCATGTCCTTATACTGAGGCTGAGTGGATCCACTGGGTCCACCCTTTAAGGACATTCTAGCGTTGTGCAGTGTTGTACTACCTACACTAGTTTGTGGCCTACTGATACTAGCTTGAGCTGTAGAAAGGGTGTGCTATCCCTTGGCACACAGCTCTAAGTTCAGTAGAACCTATTGATACTAAGCTTGACTTTATATGTACCTTAAGTACATATAGTGGTTTTCAGTTAGTAATTCAAATAGAGATTTTCCGGTAAAACAATAGTAATCTGGAATCACACACGCTGCCACCATTGTGAGAAGTTGGCCTGGTATATGCTGTTCACTAATTAAAGTGGACACCTTGCACCAGTACAATTCGACTCTTATGGTAGGTAGGTTTAAGACAACCTTTATAGAAAGCTATCCTAGTGGTAGCTGTGGAGAGCAGCCTTCAGGCTAAGTCTTGGAGGAATGTAAAGCAGCTTGTTTTACCACACAATCTCTTGAATCACCAAATGAAAAGACACCACACAGGTATATATATCAAATATATATGTATTTATTACTAAACAACTCTCTACTAATCTCTTTATGAGATTAGAAGTCAGGAACATATGCACAAATCAACGTTTCACAATAAATTAAGCACAATATGGATGGGGCCCTAGGGGCGTACCAGACCATATACTAAGAAAGAGACTTAAGAACAACGACTTGCAAAGAGACAAGGCCCAGGGCTTTCAGAAGTGTTGGGGCCTCACGAAACCACCCAAGGCAGGTAAGTAAAGGACCCACGGGGGACGCGTGCAGTGCGTGAACACAGGCGCGGATCGCCGTAGACTTCAATGGGGCAAGTCGCGGTTAGAAATTAAGAGGTTAAGGGCACTTTGGGAGTAGCTACAAGCAAGTCACTTTCAGGGTAAGTAGTTCTAGGGCCAACACCCACAGGAGCACCGTAGTGCTGGAGTTACCTCACCCAGGGAAGCCGGGTGCATAGGTGTCCTTTGGTGTCGGGTCGCGGCGTCGTTTTCAATGGGAGCCAATGAAGACTTGCTGCTTGTGAAGTCCGAAGAAGTGTCCGCTGGAATCCAAGCCTGGATTCGGAAGAAGGAAGACCTGAAAGCAGAGGGGACAGTGTTCAAAGTCACTGGGCAGTGACCCGGGGCAAGGAAGATGAATGCCCACCGTCGTCGACAGATTCAGGTCATTCACGGGTGTCTTGACACTTCGACCATGAGGTCCAGGAGGTGTCGACGACAACCAGGAGCTGGATTTGGCGTGTCCCACAAAGTCTGCAGCTGACTGCAGTGTCGGCAACCCGATTGGAGCCAACAAGCCTTGGTAGCAGCAAGTCTCGTGGAAAGCGTAAAAAGTCAATGGTGCAGACCAGCAAGGTCTGGGGAACTCACCCAGCGAGGGTAAGTCAGGGCAGGCCTAGAGCAACCAGGGGAGCCCTTTGGTTCTTTAGAAAAGTCTTCTGAGGACCCACAAGCTGGCTGGCAAGGGATCGCAAAGACGCCTCGGGGGGATTCCTTCAACAGGGGCCCACGGTCACTTGGGACAGGGTAGGCCTCTGATCTTCAGAGGGATTCCTGCGAGAGGCTGGGACCACAGGTGATCTAAAGCACAAGTTCGTAGAACGTTGTGAAGGGGTTGCACTTGACAATAGTGCATGGTACCCAGGGACTGCGGTTCCTCATCACTCGTGGGGTCCACTGGCCTCAGCTTTGCTGGGGACTCACGATGGCCTTTGAGAAGTCAGGAAATCCTTGTCTTGGGCTGTAGGCAGTGGCGGTGCATCCATTGGGGGCGTTGGGGCGTTGCCCCACTAAGCCACATGGACGAACGTCACGCTAAAATTACATTCAGTAAAGTAAAACAACAATTACAATACAAGTAATGTAATCTCTCGCAGCGCAGTCTCGCTGCACGCTACCGGGACAAGCCCGACTCAATCGGACGGTGCTGTGGGTGGGGGCGGGGCTGCGGCAGCTTGCTTGAGTGAGCGCGGGCGGCACTATAGCGCAGCAGACACTAGTGCAGCAGCAGTGCGCATGTCCGTTTTCGGGCTGGTCATTTTTAAGACCAGCCCGAACATGCGCACAGTAGTACTATCTGCCCCCTAATCCCCTTTACAGACAGCGAGTCAAGTGCGAGGGAGGGACCCGAGGGTGCTGCTTCATACCGCAGCCCCCGGGTCTCATAATGGGCAGGGAGTAACCCTGCTCTTAGCCAATCCTGGCGCTGCGGCGCAGTGGCGCTGCTAATGCAGCACCAGCATTGGCTGAGACACCGCGCAGCCTGAGCCTGAGGGCAGGCTTCGCTGTATGGGTGCCGCGCGTGGGTGGTGGCACTGCCGCACTTGTATGGCCAATCACTGTGGCTTATGTGAAGCCATGCAGTAGTGATTGGCCATTTCTCGCTGTCGTGTCCTCGTAGCGCAGGCAGCAGACCGGGTGACGTCACCACGCCACACGAGTCGCACTCGCACCACACACAGACCTCGTGAGTCGCGCCGGTGTCTAACTGTCTACTACAGTGAAGTCTACTGCTCGTGGTCGTGGCTAATAATCACCTGTTATTCGTGAATCCATCGACCGTTGGAAACAAGTAAGAGTCGGGCGAGGGCCCCCTCTGTGTGACCCGGGCCGGCACACCCTCTGGCCGGCCCTCGTATAATGTGATGATCACTGATAATAAATATATGGGGTTGACTTAACTTTTGTTGAGGTCCCGGGTGTGGGGGATAGTTACATATGTCAGTTTTAATTGCTGCTAGCATATTTAAAAAAAATAAAGGATAGTCACTTTTCAGTAGGTTTTTCACTTTCACAGACCATCTGTTCTGGCTTTTCCTGGATTTGCTCTGTAGCATAACCATCGGAGCCCTCTGTAAATTGTCTCGTTTTGGGGGCACGCTTTGTCTTAGTTTCTTCGGGAAATAGATAAGCCACCTGAAATAAAGTGCAGGGATTAGATCAAAAATTGTTTTGTTTTTCTTATGACAAACTCCTGGATGTTGAAGTTGAGTTTGCCTCTTTCTCAAAGAGCCGTTTTCCAAAGAAATTGGATGCACGTGAAATGATTCCAAGTCACAATCTTTTTACATAAATGCATAGTTTGCTGACATTTCTTCAGACAGAACCATTTTGTGAAGAATTTTCAGTGTAAAATACTGATTGCAAACTTCATTTTTCACTAAAATATGCAGCAGCGATTTTTACCCATAAGTGAACAACATCTTCGAGATGTACAGGCACTATATTTTACAGAATCGACAGTATTCCAACTTCCACTTCTTGTCCGTTGACGATTTTGACATTCCAAACAGTTGAACTATCTAGCGACACCCACGGCACGCATTGTTCCCCTACAGTTCTTTTTCTCAAAATCAGACAAGTTCTTTTTACTTTCAATATATTTTTGTTACGTGAACAGTTGAGATGGCTGTGTGGGGGCAACATTTCTCTGTGTGTGGCTTATTTTCTTTGTTGTTGGTCTCATGATGCATGGGTGCAGGATGAGCAAAATGCTGGTCCAAAGTCTGTCGGGAGGATTAGGAAGGCATAATCAATGTAAATGAGCACTATTATGTCAGTGGGGTCCGGTCACGGTGCAGTGTCAGTGTAGTACTACACACTAATACAGAATTAGGGCCTGTCAAGCCAGAAGAGGAAGTATCAACGGAGGGCGGCGCATCCTGTGGCAGGCTTGGACTTGCACTGTCTTCAGCAACCTGCTTTTCATCACGTATTTCTCAAACAGTTGCAACATATGAAGCGGCACTATCTTAAACATACATCGCCACTTCGCCAGCATGTTTGCTGACTTCATACTCTCGGTACCCTGCGGTCACGGTGTTTTTGTAGCTCCCCTTAAAGGGTAATGTGACGGTAGACCAGCCATCAGGCCTTCATGGCCGCAGCGCTGTCTTCATGCGCGGTTCTTTTGAGGCCCGTTGCGGTCACAATCAACGCCGCATCTCCAGTTCACTCCAAAGGGAAGAAATGCAAAGAACACATACAGGTACTTTGCAGACCGCTCCAGACAGGCGTCGCCGGTTATCTTAATGCGGCCCCCGGGGGAAGTAAAGGTCGCAGACCAGTCTTCCCCCGGGGTATTCGCGCAACGGCCGGAAGGACAAGGTGGGGGTGGGATTAGAGGGGTAAAGGAAGGGGCGGGAGCTGGGTGGGTATATAAGGTGTCAGGAGAGGAAGATCCGGCCTCTTCCTGACACCTGAGCACCACCGGGGGGTAAAAGAAAAGTTTGTCGAGATAATTAGGCACCTAGCTGATTGGTCGATCGGCGGGGGTTTTTTGTAGTGTTAGGAGGGTAGGGCAGTGTTAGGGAGGGTCACCCACCGTTTCTCAGCCACATTGGCAGCGTGCGACGCAGAGACCGTCAGTGCCGAACCGGGTGTTTGGCCAGGCCGGGTGGTCTTCCTCGATGTTTGGCGGCGGACATGGGGACGGGCTGGCCTGCGCGTTCAGGATGGCGCCAGCGGGAGCGGCCGGTACGGTGGTGGCATGTCAGCAAGAGCCACCACCGTGTATGATGTTCGTACCAGGTAGGGGGAGGCTCCAAACGGAGAACAGGGAGCGGGCGGTAGGGCCTGTTGCGCTTCTGCCCACTGACGCGTGCATGCTAGGAGCGCTTGGTAGGGGGGAGGGAGGCCTTCGCGCGCCTCAGCGAGCCTGGTGGGGGGGCGGGACGGGAGGCCTTCGCGCGCATCAGCGAGCCTGCAGGGAGGCGGGAGTGGAGAGGCGACGAGGGGGGATGGCCGGGCGACAGGGTGTGCCTTAGTTTCCAGTCCTGGTTTTATTTGATGCAAATTTTTATAGCGCGAACATTACCCTAAGGTGTGAGAGCGCGCTACAAAAGGGAATCTTTGTGGAATTTGTGGGATGTCTCGCCATGTGCTTTCTGGATGCGGGGTCAAGGGCAGCTGCATGGGGGGTGCAGGCCACGACGGGCTGGGGGAGGTTTCTACATGGGAACTTGGCCGGGAGCCACAGAAAAGGGGCCTACCCAGTCATGGCAGGAATGTGGGGTCCCCTCACATGCGGACACGCTCCGCGAGGGGGGGGGGTTCCGTGTGGCAAAGGGTGAGCACCGGGTGTTGGCAGAAGGGGGCAGCAGCCCCCCCCTCTGTTCCTCTGGCTGGGGGTCCAGCTGGGAGGGGGTAGTGCCATGCACAAGGGCTGCGGCTTGGGCAGGCGGTGGGGGGTGGTACTGCTGGGGGGGTAGTGGCAGGCGGCGGTTCTCCTGGGGGGGAGGGGTGGCCCCCTGTCTCGTTCGGCCAGCGCAGTAATTCTGGGGGGAGGGGGGCCCCGGGGGGCTTTTCAGCTGCTCGTCGGTCTTTTAGACTAGGGTTGAGGGACTGCCAGCACGGCACGAGGCCCGGTGGTGCTTGGGACCCACCAGGTTGGTGCGACCTGTTGGGGGGGTGGGGAACCAGGACCGGCGATTGAGGCCGGCAGAAGGGGGGCACCGCCGGCGAGGCGCACAACGGCCTCGAGACGCCGGCCGGAAGCAGTAGGGGGGTCCGCGGCGGCCTGCCCTCCGACGAGGGATCGCGCAGCGCACATTACAACGTTGTGAATATTACACAAGTTATGAATTCAGTTGTGGAAAATGGCATGGATGTTGTGGGACGATGTGGGGGATTTGTTGGCATGGGGGTTGAGGGACGAAGTTGGAGGAATGCACAGGTGCGTGACAGGGATGAGAGTGTTGGCTGGACGATAAGTGCACAAGGGGAGGATGCTGAAGGGGGGTGGGGGGGGGAGTTCAGGTAACCAGACTCTTCTTGTTGTTTGTTGCAGGAGGCAAGTGCGGCCACAGTCAGAGCTGCGCACGAAAGAAAGCGGGGGAACAGCAACTCCCAGTCGGGGGGAGGAGGTCCCGGACGGACACTCAGGTACAGAACTAAGGCGGAGGCCTTGGGATGGGGGACGCTGGGCGAACGAAAGAGTTCCGGCTGGGGTATGTTAGGGCTGTGGCGGAGGCATGGGTCCAAACGGACATTGTGGTGCCCAGGGAACAGGAGAGAGTAAGGAATGGGTCGCTGATCATTAGCTGTTCTGTGGGAGGAGAGTGACATATGGGGCCGGGTGGGCCATTTGGCACACAAGCGTCATTGGTCTCGGAAACAGCGGGACAGCATATGATGATTGGGGTGCGGGGGCTCCTGCAGCAGCCATGGACAATGGTGGAATGGGTGCGGGTTCATTGGGATGTTATGTAACAGGCAGGTCCCTTCGGGGACGGGAGACCGACGGCCCCGGTGCCGGATAACTAATGGCGTTCCGCAGGAGGGGACGGGCGAAGGGGAGTCATACACCCGTTGGGGGCAAACTGGGCCACCATGGCAAAACTGGGGGGGGGGGGAGATGTCGGGCCAGGAGGTCCTTCCCGGTTAGCTGGAGGCCATGGGTCCGTGGCGCTCGATGTCTCACAAGAAGGAGCCGGGACAGCGGCGCAGACGGAGGTCATATGGAGGGGGGCTCAGGTAGGGACTGTCGAATGTACGAGGGTCTAGAGAGGCAGGTGAGATGACGTAGGCTGACCACGGCAGGGGCTGGCAGAGTATGGGGCACTGGGTCACTGAGAGGCATTGCCGTCATGTATGTGCAGCCCCTTTAGGGGGTACGTGGTCGTGTTCACTTAACCCGGGGTGTGTGTCTCGGGTACGAGGACGGCTGACGGAAGTGACGAATATGCTGATGACGGACAAAGGGTTGCACGGCCAGAAGGCTTTGCGTCAAGGCTTACCAATTGCACAGGGCGGGCTTAATGGATGGCTGTGCTCCCTTGTTGGGAGTTGGGGTTGCGCAGAGCTCCGGGGCTACCTGGGCGCAAGCATTGTTGCAGCGCGAAGGGGACGGCGATATACGCGAGGACGTGCGAAAGAGCAGTAAGAGCCTCGGGGGGGCTTGTACAGAGTACAGGGCATCACAGCACTGAGGCCAAGTGGGGCGCCGGATGGGGAACTTACGCTCCAGGGGAGGGGCGGGCCCCTGCTGAGGGGAGCTAAACAGGTGGGGGGGGGGGTTTGGCACCGTAAGCTACAGTTGGGTACAGGGTGGTCTCATGGGTAGTAACGGGTGATGTTTGAAAGGGGGGCTTGTGGCTGCGTGCCGCAGTTTCTCTGAGGGTGGGGGGGGATATTCGAGCCAGGGGTCGGAATGGAAGGGAAGGCCTATGGCAGCGAATAAAGGGTCGGGGGCGTGTGAGTTGGGGTATGTGCGGGGAAGGTTGAGAAGGTATGACACAGGGAGCCGGCACACAGTGCTAGTGTCGTAAAGACACTGACGATTGGTTATACTTCAAGGGTTTAGTGGAACTGGTAGTAGGGTTGTGAAAAACCCTGGAGTCTGGATGCTATGGTCAATGTGGAGCAGCAAACAAGGGGGAGGTGGCTGTGGAGACAGGCTCTTTAGCGCCTGGCGGGTTTGAGTTGGCAGCAGTTTTCGGGGAGAGTAGAGCGGGTGTCGAAGGGCAGGGGGAAGTAGGGAGAGGGCATGAGGCAGCAGTGATTGGTGGCAAGAGCTTGAAGGCCTATGGCTGGGGAGATTTGTTTTCCAAATGTGGAAGGTGGAATGTCAGTTATGCAGGTCCTGATAGGTCTCATGCGAAGACTGGGCTGTTGGGGTGGGGGGCTACCTTAAAGGCGACGTACGATCCCTACGTATGGGGACTGGCACAGTGGTGGTGTCAGGAGGGCCCTGGGGGGGCGGGGGAGGTGGCTGAAGGCTGAGGACGATGGGAGTACAGAAAGGTTTCTGTGACGATCGGTACTGGACGAGGGTTTTTCGGATAGATTTGGAACGATTGCCGAACGAGGGTTAAGGGAAAGGGTACGTATTTCTTGCAGGACTAATCTTCTTTTCTATCACAGGAGCTGGGAGTGGATCGGGATCCAGGGCGGTCGCCTGGATGGGGTGGCCATTCACCCGGGCATTGGACAGCAAAGGTGGCGAGCTAGCCGGTGTACAGACGTCACTGGGAGGGGAACACAGTCAGCGGGATGTAAGATGACGGGGTGAACAGTGGTATGCAATTGGGGGAGTTGTGGCCAGTACGGCTGACATTGTGTCAAAAGAAATAAGATGTTGCCCCGATATGTGGATACATGTGGGTGAAAAGAGTACTCTGGGATATGTCCGGTTTGGCTTTACAATATGAGGCAGGGACGGGGACAGGGTTCAATGAAATTGAACGTGGGTCAATTTGAGCACGTGAATGAATTGTGCTGTGCAGACGTGGGGATCGGGGTGCTATCGAACTGACTTGTCCTGTAATGGCCCGTTGGGGGGAGACTGTTTTGAGGAGAAACAGGTGGTCTTGTTTAACAAGGGGGCACTTTTACGGACGAGGATTGGCCTGGAAATGTTCTTTATTTACA
The DNA here is from genome assembly GCA_963921515.1 of Calotriton arnoldi. Taxonomy (NCBI): domain Eukaryota; kingdom Metazoa; phylum Chordata; class Amphibia; order Caudata; family Salamandridae; genus Calotriton; species Calotriton arnoldi. Next base: position 60,476 of record CAWUFW010012282.1, read on the forward strand.
CGAGACGCAGGTTTAGGTGGTGGATGGTCGTTCACCGCGAAAGGGGGGCACCGTCCATGGTCAACGACTGGCCCAACAAAAATGTTACTTGTTACTCGGGGTACAGGTACAGGTGGTGGATGGCCGTTCACCGCGATGGGGGTGCCTGTCACAGACAAGGATTGGCCCGGAAATATTACTTGTTGTACACGGGGTGCCAGTAAAGGTGGTGGATGGTCGTTCACCGCGATGGGGGCACCTTTCACGGACGAGGATTGGCCCAAAAATATTATTTGTGTGCACGGGACGCAGGCCCGGGTGGTGGACGGTCGTTCACCGTGATCGGTGGCATTGTTCCAAAGAGGATTGGCCCGAAAAAGTTAATGGTTGCACGGGAAGCACGTTAAAGTGGTGATGGTCGTCCACTGGGTTGCCACAGAGTGGGGAAGCGGTAGGTGCACAGGAACTGGGGGAACACGTGGTAATGCGGAGGTTTGGCACCTTTCGCGGCCAACGATGGTCACAACGATTGTAATTTATACGGGACACAAGTTTGGGTGGTGGATTGGTCGTCCACCGGGTGCCGCAGGGTCGGCTGACGGGAGGCGAAAGGTGCCCAGGAATTGGGGGGGGAGGGTGGGGCAGGGAACCGCCCTACGGGGTTTCCCTGGTTGGCGGTACTTTGGAGGGGTGGTGAGTCACATACGGGCGGATCCACCCCTCGGGGGGAGAACGGTACACGGGTGACTGATAGCGGGGCGCGGGAGGCAATGAAGGAAATTCAACAGAGGATGCTTGCAGGGCAAGTGAAGGTGAGAATGGGGAGAAGAAGGAGGTCACCGAGTGAATGGGGAAGAGTCAAACAGGTGAGATGGTTTTGAGAAGGATGAATGAAGAAGGAGTCGGTATGGGATGGAAAAAGTATATTTATTGCATTTATGTACTGTTTAATAAAGTCTAAATGATTGCAACCTTGTCCTAATAAAATGGCCTTTTACGCTTCAAGTAACAGCGTGGAGTGTGGTTCTTGCGCGATGCGGCCCCGGGGGAAGTAAAGGTCGCAGACCAGTCTTCCCCCGGGGTATTCGCGCAACGGCCGGAAGGACAAGGTGGGGGTGGGATTAGAGGGGTAAAGGAAGGGGCGGGAGCTGGGTGGGTATATAAGGTGTCAGGAGAGGAAGATCCGGCCTCTTCCTGACACCTGAGCACCACCGGGGGGTAAAAGAAAAGTTTGTCCACCCACCCACCCTACAGGTCTTAAGCAAAGGGCTAGGGGTGGTTGTTTGGGTCTGAGCGTGCCAGTTTAGGGCAGGTTGCAGAGCAATGACATTGCAGTACTTTGGAGGGGTGGTGAGTCACATACGGGCGGATCCACCCCTCGGGGGGGAGAACGGTACACGGGTGACTGATAGCGGGGCGCGGGAGGCAATGAAGGAAATTCAACAGAGGATGCGTGCAGGGCAAGTGAAGGTGAGAATGGGGAGAAGAAGGAGGTCACCGAGTGAATGGGGAAGAGTCAAACAGGTGAGATGGTTTTGAGAAGGATGAATGAAGAAGGAGTCGGTATGGGATGGAAAAAGTATATTTATTGCATTTATGTACTGTTTAATAAAGTCTAAATGATTGCAACCTTGTCCTAATAAAATGGCCTTTTACGCTTCAAGTAACAGCGTGGAGTGTGGTTCTTGCGCGATTCGATCTCTAGTGAAAATCGTGTATTCAGGGTGGCGTCAGATACTGCGGTACCACGGTGTACCACGGTGTGTCAGCTAGTCTCAGGTTTGTTTGTCAGCAGGAGCCATTTTAAATGCTCAAGTCAAGTGTAAATGTTCCATCAGCTTGCCACATGCTGTGATCACGGGGGGCTCGCATGGACTTTGTGGGCACTGGGCAGACCTAGTAATGGCTCGGATTCGACGCCGACCATTTCACTGCTGCATTTGTTCTGATTAGAGTGACAGCATCTGCATATAGTAACATTTTTTATTCGACATCGACGACCATTGCACTGCCACATAGGTTCTGATCAGATTTTGTTTGCTCTAGTAAGTGGTAAAGGGAAATCTTTTTTATAAATAGTGAAAGGAAACAGCCTTATGTTTCATCACATTATAGTTGAAATAGATGCAAGACTTTCCCATTGGTAACTATTTATGGCGATAATATCGTCCAAATCAATCGGTGCTAAGATCACAGGTTTAATCCTGACAGGGCTGGACTGTTCAGGCACAGTCTTTCTAAGGTCGAAAATGAGCAGAACTGACGTTGGTACTGCAATCAAAACTTATATATCGTTCAGTTTGTGTTCTGCAAAGGTGCACTAATCACTCCTTATTTAGAGCATGTTTTGCCGTTTAAGGTGTGTTGGACTGGCTGACTGACAAAACGGCATGGATTCTATAATATTATCAAGGTCTTTGATAGGTGCACAGTGCAACTGGAACTGAAAACAGCCCTAAAGGGACACTGAATCCAACAAGCATTAAAACGTCTTTGTTAAAATCATATTGCAAATATGTCAACTTGGTATCGTTTTTATGGTTGCAGTGTGAGTTCATTTTGCATATATAAGCTGGTGTGTGTTGTTTTAATTTGTGGATTATTTTTAGGAACAAAACAACATTTTAGTGAAAGTGATTTCCTGAATCAAGCATAAAAGCATAAACGTACTGATAGCCATTATTAAAGACTCTTTAATAATGGCTATCAGAAGATATTGCTGTTCCTGTGTAATTAAGGTGCTAATTGAATTAAATGGCTGCGGTAATGAGCAGATGAGCAGCATAAAAAGTTAAAAGCCAGATGAGATAGGCCAATTAACGGAAGAGCTCAGCATGATTTATAACATTTGAAATACATGCAGCTCTGTTCCGTGCCCTGTCACCAGTACTCACAAAACATGTGGAAGTTTTGACTCATGGAAAGGTAGCACAGAAGGTTAATGTGCCTGCTGCAAAGAACATGTACCTGATGCAGATCACAAAATGCACATGATGTAAATAGGTCAGTGAGTCACTGCTTTTGTCAGAGAGACCCTTTTGTTACTTGCAGTTTGTAAGTTAAAATCCTAACATACAACAGTGAGCTATTAACTGTCATCTAAGAGCTGCATGCAAACTGCAAGGTAAAAATTGGAGCGTTATGTTTTACCCCCCAGTCTTTGTTTGATTACCCTAATGTTTCAAAAAGAAATTGTTATATTTTTATTTTCAGCACCTGGTAAAGCCTGAGAACCTGAACCATTACCTAATTTTTGGGAAATTTTTGGACGAAGAACAAGAGGCCCCAACCTCCTTTGCTGCTCTTTCATCCCAGCTACGACCCAGCAAACAGTGTTAAAGGTAAGGAAACTGATGATATTTGTTTTTAGATTGGAGTTAGGGCTATGTATGTGGTCACTCTACATGGTGGTTGGGGTGGGTGCACATTCTGAACATTGTACCCTCAGTGGATGGAATTTACTAATACTGAGCCTTAGCCCTGTGCTTTGGGCAATAATTGTTGTTAAAGGCACTATCTATTCCTTGCCTTTTTCAAGGCCCTCACGCAGGGTCTGTTTCAGTGCCTTCAGCAACCACTATGGCACACAGAGGCAGCAGGCAGTAAGGCTGTATTTTTAGCAAGTCATGTTGTCCAAAGGGGAGCTGTTGGAGATATATTGCGATAATGCACAAGATATATGTATTTATACTGAAATTTGATATTATTGCACCAAATCTTATACGTTGTACTTTGACTATTGACAGGTTTCTTTCATATTGGTAAGGACAGCATCAGCATGATGAATACAGTAGAACAACTAATTACACTGTCATTCCATGCACGGCCACTAGAACAGAAACTACATATAAAGAGATTAGGACCTGATCGGCCTGACCTACAACTACAACAAGTTACTCAGGACAGAGGAAAATCTTACAAACGTACATTCTCAAACACCTGGTACACAAAAGCTGATTGGCTTACAGGGTGCCCGTCAAGAAACAAACTGTTCTGCTTCCCCTGCTTGCTGTTTAAAGGTGAATTTTTCTTGGACAAGAGAAGGAGTGATAGACTTGAAGCATTTGTCTGAAAAAATAAAGAAGCATGCACACACAAGAAAGCATATGGAAAATCTGACGAGACTGGGAATGTTGGGAGACACACCGATTGAGCAGCACATAAACGATGCATACCGCCAAACAATACAGAAACACAATGAAGCAGTTGATAGGAATAGACACATACTATCAAAAATAATTGATTGCATTCGTTTCTGTGGTGCTTTCGAACTGGCATTGCGAGGCCATGATGAATCAGAAGGTTCCCCAAATCCTGGAATATTCAGAGGCCTTGTGGATTTAATAGCAAGCATAGACAAGGAAATGGAAGCACATTTAGCAAGTGCTACAGTCTTTAAGGGCACCTCTAAAACAATACAAAATGAACTGCTTGAGTGTATGCTAGAAATTATGAGAAGCCAAGCATTGTCCAAGAGTTGCAAAACACAGACTTTGTGGCTATTCAGGCTGATGACACCACTGATGTGGCCACACAAACACAGTCCGTATTAGTCTTTCGGTACCTGGACAATGACAATAATGTTGTGGAGAGGTTCTATGGTTTCACACATTTAAGAGACTCTAGTGCAGAAACCATTACTACAGCTATACTGCGTCAACTGAGCTTAATTTTTCCAGAGGTGCCTCAAAAAAAAAAACTTATCGCACAAAGCTATGATGGTGCGTCCGTAATGAGTGGAAGCCTTGGTGGAGTACAGAAAAGAATTAGAGATGTGTACCCTAATGCTCATTATGTGCACTGTTACGCCCACCAACTTAATCTTATTATGCAACAGGCAGTATCAAAGATCTCCGAGACACGAATTTTCTTTCGGGATGTAGGAGGCATGGCAGCATTCTTCTCACGTTCCCCAAAAAGAACGGAAGCACTTCAGGAGATTGTGGACAAAAGGGTTCCAAGGGGATCCTCAACTCGTTGGAACTTTAACATACGTACAGTCAAACTAATATATCAATATAGGGAGGACCTTGTGAAATGTTTTGAAGCCATAGAAGCCAATGAAACCTTTGATTTCAAAACTCACAGTGAAGCCCGTGGCTTTGCTAGAACACTAAAAGACAGAGAGTTTCAGTTCTTTCTGTTTTTATTTCATGACATAATGTTAGCAGTCGAGAATTTATACAATCAGTTACAAGCACAAGAGATAGATACTGTCTCTGTGAAAAGATATACCACTATGTTTGTCGAAAGCATAAGCAAAGTGAGAGATGAGATTGACAATTTAGACAGCAAACTGCCAGAGGCTTCTACTTTTGCAAACCACAGGAAAAACATCACCAGTCTGGTCCGAAATACAAAGGAGATATGTGACATTGTAATTGTGCATGCACAAGAACGTTTTGCTTTCACAAAACATTTGGTGAGTGCCGCATTATTGGAAAGTGAAAACTTTGCAAAATATGATGAATCCTTCCCTGAGCGTGCTCTGAATGAGGCTGTGGAAGCTTATCCTATGCTCAACCAAGAGGACCTGAAAACTGAGTTGACTGTACTGTACTCAATGCCTGTGTACCGGAAGGCCAAAGGTGCCAGGTCTTTGCTGGCTTTAATTCATAAACTTAATATGGAAAAGTCACTTACAGAGACAGTGGCTTTACTAAAAATTGTCATTACCACACCTATGACAACAGCAGAGTCAGAACGATGTTTTTCCACCTTAAAGAGGATTAAGACATTCCTGAGGAACACCATGCTTGAGGAAAGACTAAATGCTTTGGCAATGCTCTCTATAGAGAGCAAGCTAGTTAAAAAAATCCCAGACTTTAACGTTCAAGTTATTGAAAAGTTTGCTGCTCTTAAAGACAGACGTGCTGATTTTACATACAAAAAGTAAACAATATGTTGAATGCTGCTAGTTTGCGACCTGTTTAGTTGTTTGCTAAATAAAAAACATCTGTGAGGTACTCAGAAATGCATTATATCTCAAAGTCTGTTATGAAGCTCTATGGTTATACTGAATAAGCAGCTACCTAGGTTATATGACATCTCTTTATTAATGTAATAACTGCACTTTCACAATTGCTTTATTAACCTTCCTGCTTTCTCAAATTTGCTTGAAAATGCACCATTTTTCCACTCTTTTTTCAAAATTTACTCAGGGGGAGAACCCCCCCGAACCCCCCTTAGGGTGTTCGAGCTCGCTCGCTCGCTTCGCTCGCTCGCAACGGTCCAGTATGACAATCCATCTACGGCCCACCACTTTCAAATGTCACCGTCCGCCACTGGCTGTAGGGACCTCGGGCTCCGGCGGGAGCAGCGTAGTTTGCGACCATCGTTGTAGTTTTTGGTGCCTGCCAAGCAGGGGAGTCACTCCTTGACTCCAAGGGAGATTCTTCAGTCTTCCAGAGGTAGTGGGACATCGAAGGTCCAGGATTCTTCTTCAGAGCGTCGTCCAGGGGTATCTAGTTTGCAATGCACAGGTTCCCCCTCTTATACTAAAAGAAAGGGAGGGACTAGCTCTATGACCCCACCTATGGGAGGGTCAGGGGAATGGGTGGCTACACCCACTTCCCTTTGTCCAGTTTCATGCCAGAGCAGGGGCAGGTAGCCCCTGAGCTGGTTTGAACTGGCATATGCACAGAGGAGCCTTCTGCTCCCCCAGTGCAGGTCTTCAAAGCACTCTAGGAGTGCACCCACCCAGCCCCAATACACTAAACCCTGTCTGGAAGGTGGTCACACCCTCCTGTGACAGGATACCTATTGTTGGGCTTCCTCCACTGCGAGTTTCGGTCATCAGCAGGAGGGCAGCCCAGTGTCTTTGACTGGTGGCATCCATTTTGTGATGCCAGGGCTCTTCAGGATTCTACCGTGTTTCCACAGTAGGTACATGTCTATCCCTCTAGAAGGGTGGAATGCTCCCCCGCCGCCAGAACTGGCGGGGGTAGTATTCCAAGATGTTTGACACCAAACACGACATGTTTCCGTGCAGCCATCCCAAAGTTAGCATTTAACGCGAGGTTATAATGCGCTTAAGAGTATATGGTCAGGCTGCACTACAAACAGTATCAGAGAAGGGTCTCCGAATGCTGCAGAGGGGCTCTGCTCATGCAGGGGCACCCCCTCACATAGGAACCAAGCACTCTGCCTTCAGGATTGATAAGGCCTGCCATAGGAGTGACTTATAGGTTTATATGTGTGTATCTAGGTAGTGATATAGGTAGCCTATATCACAGTAAGGGGTGCATGCACCACCTTACCCAGGCTGCAGTAGCAGGCCTGTGGTGTCAGATTTAGTCTGCTTCCCAGGGGTGGCATAATAGATTCTTCAGCCCCTGGTAGGCCTGTGAAGTACCTATGCCCTTGGCACCTAAGGTACCATATACTAGGGACTCATAAGGTACCACAGTATCCAATCACTAGTGCACCTAGAGTGCACTCCAAGTCGTTTAGAGAGAACAGAGAGGCTGGGGCCCTGATTGGCAGGGTCCCAGCCTGACTATAGCCAGAAACCAGTGTAAACATCAGAAAAAAAGTGGGGGCAACATAAGAGGCAGATCCTACTCTCCTACACCTTGCCTCTTTATGCACCCTTCGCGCCTCTTTCAGCACCTCTGTTGCTTCTTTCTGCACTTCTCTTCCTTCTTTCTGCACCCCTCCTGCCTCTTTCTGTACCCCTCTTGCCTATTTGTGCACCTCTCCTAACCATTTCTGCACCCCTCTTGCCTCTTTTTGCACCTCTGTTGGTTCTTTCTGCCCTGCTCTTGCTTCTTTCTGCACCTCTTTTGCAAATGTCTGCATCCCTCATGCCTCTTTCTGCACCCCACTTCCCTATTTCTCCACCTCTCTTGCTTCTTTCTGCACTTCTCTTGCTTCCTTCTGTACTGCTCTTGCTTCTTTCTGCACCTCTCTTGCAAATTTCTGTATCCATTGTACCTCTTTCTGCACCCCTGTTCCCTCTTTCTGTACCTTTCTTGCCTGTTTCTGCACCTCTCTTGCCTCTTTCGGCACCTATGTTGCGTCTTTAAGCACCTCTGTTGCTTCTTTCTGCACTTATCTTGAATCTTTCTGCACCCCTATTGCCTCTTTCTATACCCCTTTTGCCTCTTTGTACACCTCTCCTGACTCTTTCTGTACCTCTCTTGCCTTTGTCTGCAGTTGTCTTGCCTCTTTCTGCACCTCTTTTGCTTCTTTATGCACTTTTCTTGCTTCTTTCTGTACCTCTCTTGCCTCTTTCTGCACCTCTGTCGGTTCTTTCTGCACTCCTCTTGCTTCTTTTTGCACCTCTGTTGCAAATTTCTGCATCCCTCTTGCCTCTTTCTGTATCCCTCTTCCCTCTTTCTGCACCTCTCTTGTCTCTGTCTGCACACCTGTTCCCTCTTTCTGCACCCCTTTTTGCCTGTTTCTGCAACTCTCTTGCTTCTTTCTGCAGTTTCCTTGCCTCTTTCTGCACCTCACTTGCCTCTTTCTGTACTACTCTTGCTTCTTTCTGCACCCTTCTTCCTTTTTATGCACATCTCTTGCCTCTTTCTGCACCTCTCTTGCCTCTTTCTGCACCTCTCTTGCCTCTTTCTGTACCCCTCTTGCCTCTTTGTGCACCCCTCTTTTCTCTTTCTGCACCCCTGTTCCCTCTTTCTGCACATTTCCTGCCTGTTTGTGCACCCCGCTTGCCTCTTTCTGTACCTCTGTTGCTTCTTGCTGCACTTCTATTGCCTCTTTCTTCACCTCTCTTGTTTCTTTTGCACCCCTGTTATCTCTTTCTGCACCCCTGTTGTCTCTTTCTGCACTTGTCTTCCCTCTTTCTGTACCTCTCTTGCTTCTTTCTGCACTTCTCTTGCTTCTTTCTGCACCTCTCTTGCTTCTTTCTGCACTCTTCTTCCCTTTGTTGCATCCCTCTTGCCTCTTTCTGCTGTTCTCTTGCCATTTTCTGCACCTCTCTTGCCTCTTTCTGCGCTTCTCTTGCTTCTTTCCACACCTCTGTTACTTCTTTCAGCAATTCTCTTGCCTCTTTCTGCACTTCTCTTGCTTGTTTCTGCACCTCTCTTGCGTCTTTCTGTACCTCTGTTCCCTTTTTCTGCACCTCATTTGCTTCTTTCTGCACCCCTCTTGCCTCTTTGTGCACTCCTCTTTTCTCTTTCTGCACCCCTGTTCCCTCTTTCTGCACCTTTCTTGCCTGTTTCTGCACCTCTCTTTCCTCTTTCTGTACCTCTGTTGCTTATTTCTGCACTTCTCTTGCTCTTTCTGCACACTTTGCACCTCTTTCAGCACCTCTGTTGCTTCTTTCTGCACTTCTCTTCCTTCTTTCTGCACCCCTCCTGCCTCTTTCTGTACCTCTCTTGCCTCTTTGTGCACCTTTCCTACCTTTCTCTGCACCCCTCTTGCCTCTTTTTGCACCTCTGTTGGTTCTTTCTGCACTGCTCTTGCTTCTTTCTACACCTCTGTTGCTTCTTTCAGCAATTCTCTTGCCTCTTTCTGCACTTCTCTTCCTTCTTTCTGCACCCCTCCTGCCTCCCTCTGTATCTCTCTTGCCTCTTTGTGCACCTCTCCTACCTCTTTCCTCTTGCCTCTTTTTGCACCTCTGTTGGTTCTTTCTGCACTGCTCTTGCTTCTTTCTGCACCTCACTTGCCTCTTTCTGCACTTCTCTTGCTTCTTTCTACACCTCTTTTGCTTCTCTCAGCAATTCTGTTGCCTCTTTCTGCACCTCACTTGCTTCTTTCTGCACCCCTCTTGCCTCTTTCTGCACCCCTCTCCCCTCTTTCTGCACCTCTCTTGCCTCTTTCTGCACCCCTGTTCCCTCTTTCTGCAGCATTCCTGCCTGTTTCTGCACCTCTCTTGCCTCTTTCGCTTTTTTCTGCACTTCTTTTGCCTCTTTCTGCACCCTTCGCGCCTGTTTCAGCACCTCTGTTGCTTCTTTCTGCACTTCTCTTCCTTCTTTCTGCACCCCTCCTGCCTCTTTCTGTACCCCTCTTACCTCTTTGTGCACCTCTCCTACCTCTTTCTGCACCCCTCTTGCTTCTTTCGGCACCTCTGTTGCTTCTTTCTGCACTTCTCTTGCCTCTTTCTGCACCTCTGACTTAGAGGTCGTTTTAATCACCCTGCCCTATTATGTACGAGGGCCTTACAGGGGAGGTCATGCCAATCACAGGGGTACCCCAACCCGTAGTGTATGTAGGTGTTTTCACTGTATTCTAAGTGTCTTTCAGCATGGCACTGGCTCTGGGCCTGGTTAGTCAGAGTCAGTTACCACCAGTAGCAGTCAGCAAAAAGTTGGGGGCACAGGATGACTTTGCAACAAGGCCTCTTTCTGCAACTCTGTTTGTTCTTTCTGCATATCTCTTGCTTCTTTCTGCACCTTTCTTCATCTTTCTGGAGTTCTGTTGCCTCTTTCTGCATTTCTCTTGCTTCTTTCTGTGCTTTTCTTCCTCTTTCTGCACATGTCCTACCTCTGTAGGTATTGTTAGAAATTAGCATTTAAAAAACCTTTGAAATTCACTGAAAAAACCATAGATTTCAGGGACGTTATAGTTAGGAATTAGCATTTAAAAAACCTTAGAAATTCACTGAAAAAACCATAGGTTTCAGGGACCTTATAGTTAGAAATTACATTTAAAAAACCTTTGAAATTCACAGAAAAAAACATAGGTTTCAAGGACATTATAGTTAGGAATTAGCATTTAAAAAACCTTAGAAATTCACTGAAAAAACCATAGGTTTCAGGGACCTTATAGTTAGAAATTACATTTAAAAAACCTTTGAAATTCACAGAAAAAAACATAGGTTTCAAGGACATTATAGTTAGAAATTAGCATTTAAAAAACCTTAGAAATTCATTGAAAAAACCACAGGTTTCAGGGACGTTATAGTTAGTTGGACACTTCACTCGTACAAAACCAGAGAAATTCGGCTGTTATAGTTAGTTGAGCTAACTATAACTCGCGCCCCGCAATGCACTGCTGATGACATCACATATTACATCATTCATGATATGGTCAGTGACATCACTGATGACATCACTGATGACATCTCAAATGACATCACAGATGACATCACTGATGACATCATCCTGTGAGTGTGAGTGTTTCTAAAAAGCTTAAGAATGTTATATATATACGCCAAGGTGTAGTCGAAGAATGAGTGGGTGTATGAGTGTCTGTATGGATGATTTGGTTGGTGCGTGACTGACTGTATGAGTGAGTGATTAAACGTGTCTTAGTGAATGTATGGGTGAGTGACTAATCTGTGTAAATGTGTGTATCAGTCTGTCAGTTGGTGTGTAAGTGGCTGCATGGGTTGGCGTGTAGGTACATGAGTGTCTATATGGGTTATTGATTAGTTGTCTGAGTGCCTCTATGTGTGCCTGAGTGTCTGTGCGGGTGGGTGAGGGGCTGTGTGACTCCCAGCATGGATGTATGAGTGGGTGAATCCCTGGGTGTATGGGTTCTTGAGTGTATCTGTGAGGGATGGTATGGTTGAGTTAGTGTGCGTATGGCTGTGTCGGTGAGTGTATGGATGTCTCAGTGGTATATGGGTGAGTAACTGCATATGTGAAAGGCAGTATATGTGAGTGTTGGAGTATATAAGTGACTGTATGTATGAGTGAGTGAGTGTGAGAGTGGCTATGTGAGTGAGTGTGTCAGTGATTGTAGAAAAAAGAAAGTATGTGTTACTATCTGTATGAATAAGTGAGGTGGTGTGTGTATAACTGTATAGGTGAGTAAATGGCAGTGTGATTGATTCTTTGGGTGACTGACTAGGTGTGTGAGTAAATCTACGGGTGAGTGGCAGTGTGTGAGTATCTGTATGGGTGTTTGAGTGCATATATCAGCAGAGAGGAAATAGCTGGATTGCGCAAATACCCTATTGCGCAATATTGGGATACCATGCTTATAGATTTAATGTGCATAGATGGGAGAGAGGGAAAAATCCCTTGCCAGCAGCGGAAGTACGGGACGAGGTCACGGGCTCACAGCTACATAACGAGGCAGACTCAAATTGAGGCCGGGGGTTAATACAGGGAAATGGGCCACATCTCCAATAGGGGAATGACATTGGAAGGGACATGGAGGAGTCTAGCGGGATGGGCTCATTCGGTTTAAAGAGAGTGACGAGCTTAATGCAGATATACTGGGTATGGAGCATATACACGGCATACACACCGACCCAGGAGTGACGTGTAGATAATGGCCTTGTTAGTTTGTTTGAATAATATAAATATATATCACATTTTGCCTCATCCTTTTGATTTGATTGCATGCTCAGATACTGATATTCACGAGATACATCAGCTGGACACACAGGAAAAAAGGAAATACTACGAAGAGCTTGACAAATAACTTGCTATTCACATGGCCATAAAAGTGCAATCATTCGGACATTTGTATATATGATATAGTAGATGAAGAACATGCGATGCAGACAGTCTTATGCTATATAGAACAGACATTTGGCTCAGTAAGACATGCATTGTGAGTGAAAATGACATTCTATAGCACGTTAAATGTACACAACTGTCTTTTGCTACAAATATGTATACGGTTATTTGCAATTCTGTGAAAAATGTAAAATGCAATTAAAGATATTTAAAAAAAAAATGAGTGCATATATCAGTGGCTGTATTGATGAGTGACTGCGTATATGAGTAACTGTATGGGTGAGTGAGTGGATGTGTGTGTAGACCTATGAATCAGTGAGTGGGTATGTTCTAAATAGTATTAGTGTGTCTATGGTTTAAAAAATGATAGTCTGAATTTTAGAGTGGGTATATGAAAGGTTATATTAGGGTGTGAGGAGGTGCATCAGATATTAAGTAGATGATGTCATCGGTGATGTCATCAGTGATGTCATTTGAGATGTCATCAGTGATGTCACTGACCATGTCATGAGTGATGTAATATGTGACGTCATCAGCAGTGCATTGCGGGGGCACGAGTTATAGTTAGCTTAGCTAAATATAACAGCTGAATTTCTCTGGTTTTGTATGAGTGAAATGTCAGCCTAAATATAACATCCCTGAAATCTGTGGTTTTTTCAGTGAATATCTAAGGTTTTTTAAATGCTAATTCCTAACTATAACGTCCCTAAAACCTATGTTTTTTTCAGTGAATTTCTAAGGTTTTTTAAATGCCAATTTCTAATTATGCCTACATAGGTAGAACATGTACAGGAAGAGGAAGAAAGGCGCAGAAAGAAGCAAGAGAGGTGCAGAAAGAGAAACAATGGTACAGAAAAAAGGAAGAAAAATGCAAAAAGAGGCAACAGGGGTCCTGAAAGAGGAAGAAAGGTGGAGAAAAAAGCAAGAGAAGTGCAGAAAGAAGCAACAAAGGTGCAGAAAGAGGCCTACTTTGACTGTACCTTTCCACAGACTCATACAAAGTAGCCTAATCACTAATCCTTCTCCCAAGATGTCTTAAACCTCACTTTTTTCTTGAAGGTTCACTATTCATTGACTGCTCAGAATGTTAGGCCTACCAAATGTAAAACAGCAATCCTAACAATATCACTGCTGTAAGTCTGACCAAATTTGTGAAGGTATGCATGCCTGTGTCTGTGCTTTTACCTAGTGACATGTTACATAAAAACAAACATACAAATACTTGAATACCTGTGTTTCAAACAGCATACTCTGTAAATTTGTGTACAAAAAGGTGTATGTATTGCTTTCTGCACATAATACAGGGCACATGGGTATTCAATAGTATATTTGAGAGGCTCTATAAGACCTATATACATAAGACATGTCTGCCTGTGCAACCGAATAACAGAGCAGAACTAAGAAGATTTGTCCATCTATAAGAGAAGCTATCCACTTTTTAAGCTACCATCTTCAGATGCATAACACATGTGAGAATACATGTACAAGTAGACATATACCTGAGTCACGAGTGCACGCAGGCCTTTAAACTTGACAGCTTGCACTTCCCATTTGAATCTAGAAACAGATGAGAGAAGTACAGAAAGAAGCAAGAGAATTGCAGAAAAAAAGAAGAGAGGTGCAGAAAGAGTAAGAAATGTGCAGATAGAGGCAAGAGAAGTGTAGAAAGAGGCAAGAGCAGTGCCGAAAGAAGCAAGAGAGGAGCAGAAAGGCAAGAGAGGTGCAGAAAGAGGTAAGTGAGGTGCAGAAAGAGGCAAGAGAAGAGCAGAAAGAGGCAAAAGAGGTGCAGAAAGAGGTATGTCAGATACAGAAAGAGGCAAGAGAAGTGCAGAAAGAGGCAAGAGAAACGCAGAAAGAGGCAAGAGAGGTACAGAAAGAGGCAAGAGAGGTTCAGAAAGAGAAAAGGGGTGCAGAAAGAGGCAAGAGGAGTGCAGAAAGAAGCAAGAGAGGTACAGAAAGAAGCAAGAGAAGTGCAGAAAGAGGCAAGAGAGTTGTAGAAACAGGCAAAAGAGGTGCAGAAAGAGGGAACAGGGGTACAGACAGAGGCAAGAGAGGTGCAGAAAGAGGAAAGAGGGGTACAGAAAGAGGTGTGCAGAAATTTGCAAGAGCAGTACAGAAAGAACCAACAGAGGTGCAGAAAGAGGCAACAAGGGTGCAGAAAGATGCAAGAGAAGTGCAGAAAGAAGCAAACGAGGTATAGAAAGAGGTAAGAGAGGTGCAGAAAGAGGCAAGAGAGGTGCAGAAAGAGGCAAGAGAGGTGCAGAGAGAGGCAAGAGAGGTACACAAAGAGGGAAGAAGGGTGCAGAAAGAGGCAAGAGGGGTGCAGAAAGAAGCAAGAGAGTTGCAGAAAGAAGCAAGAGAAGTACAGAAACAAGCAACAGAGGTGCAGATAAAGGCAAGAGGGGTGCAGAAAGAGGCAAGAGAAGTGCAGAAAGAAGCAACAGAGGCGCAGAAAGAGGCAAGAGAAGTCCAGAAAGAGGAAAGAAAGTTGCAGAAACAGGCAAAAGAGGTGCAGAAAGAGGGAACAGGCGTGCAGTCAGAAGCAAGTGAGGTGAAAAAAGAGGGAAGAGGGATGCAGAAAGAGGCAAGAGGGGTACAGAAATTTGCAAGAGAGGTGCAGAAAGAAGCAACAGCAGTGCAGAAAGAACCAATAGAGGTGCAGAAAGAGGCAAGAGGGGTGCAGAAAGAGGCAAGAGAGGTGGAGAAAGAGGCAAGAGAGGTGCAGAAAGAGGCAAGAGTGGTGGAGAAAGAAGCAAAAGAAGTGCAGAAAGAAGCAACAGAGGTGCAGAAAGAGGCAACAGAGGTGCAGAAAGAACCAAGGGAGGTGCAGAAAGACGCAAGAGAAGGGCAGAAAGAACCAACAGAGGTGCAGAAAGAGGCAAGAGGGGTGTAGAAAGAGGCAAGAGATGTGCAGAAAGAAGCAACAAAGGCAGTGGTGGCTGGTGACATTTGAAAGTGGTGGGGCGTAAAATGATTGTCATACTGCACTGCAGCGAGCGAGCGTAGCGAGCGAGCCCGAACAACCTAAGGGGGGTTCGGGTGGGTTCTCCCCCCGAGAAAATTTTGAAAAAAGAGTGGACAAATGGTGCATTTTCAAGCAAATTTGAGAAAGCAGGAAGGTTAATAAAGCAATTGTGAAAGTGCAGTTATTACATTAATAAAGAGATGTCATATAACATAGGTAGCTGCTTATTCAAGCTTTCTTTCACCCCATAGTCCAGCAGGGTCTTGATACAAGACAGATAAGAGAAAAAGCAGTGTGGTCCTCGACCAGGAAGACACTCATATTTCATTGGTAAGAAGTCAAAAGATTGGTCAAATTGAAAACCTGAAATGCAATACGCAATCAAACAATTTGCAAGTACATCTCATCTATGTTCAACAAGCCATGTTTTACCCATGATTGGAATTGTGAATCACCAAATAAACTGAGCCACTGCAATCAAAAGCAGAGGGCCTCCTCAAAAAGTATGCCCTTAAGAGAGTTCTCTCATCTCATGTCCTCTCTATATTTTCTCTGGAAGTTGAAAACTCATCACAGTCTACTGCACAAACCTGAACCCTTCTGCATATTCCAACACCAGAACTCATTCTTGGCCATTTAGTTTGGAGCCATTCATACCAGGAATACAGAAAATACCTTTAAATAGAGTAGAAGGTATTCCAAAACAAGGAGTGCTGAAATGTTGCTTAAGATAAGATGTACACACCAAGTACTATGGCCAAGAGCACGTAATGTTCAGTCAACAATAGGCTTAGGAAAAACCAACCATTCTGAGAGCACCTACAGTCAAGATCCTTCACCTGAGACTATGTGTTCCCAAAGATGTAGTGATATGTTAACAGTTGTAGGTAGACTTAAGGCCTTCTAACTGATGTACAAGGTGAAGGATCTTGACGGTAGGTGCTCTCAGAATGGTTGGTTTTTCCTAAGCCTATTGTTGACTCTTTCTTCCCCTCTCCCTTTGTCCTCTACACTGTCTCTATCTGTGCTTTTATCCCTCACTTCCATTTGTCTATTTCATCACCTAGAGCTCATTTCCTTTACTTTTCTCTCCTGGCATCCTCTTTCTATGCTACTTTTCTTTATTTGTTTCCGACTTTCTCTTTATTTACATATGTGCTTCGTTTACTTTCTCTGTTGCTCTCATTCAGATGATTTCTTTTTCTGTCTTGCGTTCTTTCTTGCTCTTTTCTTTCTTCCCTCCTTTCTTGCCATCACACCTGTCCCATCTCTTTCTCACTACCCTTTCTTTCACTTCACTTTCTTCATTCCATCTTTACTATCCTCTCTTTCCCTTACTTCTATTTCCCCCTTCTTTGTTTTTGTTTCCCTCTTCCCTTCTCTTTCTGTTCCTTTTCTTTCACAACTTTCTCATTTACACCCCTTCCTCCATCTATTTCTCTTTACCTTTTCTTTCCTTCGCCCTTCTTTCCCACCATAGTCCATTTCTTTGCTTACTTCCTTGTGCATTTCTTCCTCCCTACCTCCTTTATTTACACATGCTCTCCCTCCAGTTTATCTGTCACCCTTCCCTCCTCCATCTTATCCCAACTCCCACTTCTTCCCTTGTCCCTCTCATCTCCTTTTTGCTCTCCCCTTCTGTCGTGTCCTCGCCTTCTTCTTTACCTCTAGCTCTCCCCTCTCGCCGTCTCGCTTTGCTTTCCCTCTCTTCAGCAGTTTTAATTTTCCAGGTTTGGGTTGTAATATCCCACGCAGCGCCAATTTCCCATCACTAATGTAAGGCGCATTTGCATATCTAACCATTGCAGTCACTATCCTATCAGCTGCTCTTGAACTTCTGATTCAAGGCGCCATTGTTCCAGGTGCCCTTCAGCATATCGGATCAAAAAAAAAAGGCAAAGAGATAATTTTCCTTTCAGTCATTTTGTTTGTATATGTCGCGCGCGTGCGATTTAGAGAAGTAATCACAAGGGCAGACTCCTTGTTGATAATCTCCGGCTCGCGCATGTGTTAAAATTCAAGGAGGCTGAAGCACAGATAAGGAATTGAATTTTGAGAGGAAAAAAAAAGCCTAAAGTGTCCTATGAAACAGAAATAATTTTGCCTTAGGCTGGTGGGCCCACCGGAGATGACTTCCAAGTTCCTCTTCTTTCTACTTGTGTTTTTTAGAAATTTTGTTCCCCACAAAATGCATCCTCGTGCCTCAAAAGCAAATTCCGCAAATTTCCTGCACTCCAATCTATTATATGTCTGCATCTGCACATATATCCCCCAGAAGTGAGCGAGCCTGGTCAAATACCCACCACCCACTTGCAACAGAGGTCCAACCATGCACAGAAAATTTCAGTCATTTCACAAGCGCACGTGTTCCAACTGGTACTTGATCTCTGACTGAGAAGCTGATAGTGTGTTAATAAACTTACTAAGAACCATGTGACCTTCTTGAGTTATAACAAAGACGACGAGTGCCTGTGAGCGGACAGCGACACCACCACCCCCCATTTGATGTACTCAGTCAAGAGCTTGCAGTTTTCATCTCAACCAGAAGAGTGCGAGAGAAAACGGTTCCATCACAGCAAGTCTGTCCTCATAATTTAGACAGGCTGATGGTGAATACTCATGAAGAATTCTACAAACTAAGGTAAGTCATCGTGCTGCCAGCTATTTTGAAATGTTGCCTGCGATATCAGGAGAAGCTGCTGACTTTTAAAGGAATTCTCCAACCGGCTTCAGAGCTCAAAATAATTATAACCATTGCTTTTCTGTTTAGCTCTTCATTTAGCACTTACAAGAGTATGCAACATATCAACTAAATTCTAAGGAGACAAGCGGCAGTATAGCGAGTGAAATTCACCATGAGCAGTGCGACAATCACAGCAATAGTGAACTGTTAATAAACGGCTTGTAAGCAGCTTTGCAACTCAATCTCAGTGCGGGCTGAGGAAATTTAACTTTGAGCACCTCCAGCGTTATGCAAAGGTCGGTGGTCAGGCATGTATAGAAAATGAAGGAATCCATTTTGCCACTAACCTCTCTCTCCGTCTCTCTTCTCTCGCTCTCTTTCTACTTTGCAATTGCTTCCCCCTTTACTACTCTATCGCCTCTAGCCCGCGTTTCCTCTTTCTTCTCTTCTCACCTTTTATGTCCTACCTCACTTTCCTTTTCCCGCCGTCCCCATCTCTCCCGTCCTTTCTCTTTGGTCTAACTTTATCGCCGTTCTTTGAAGCGAACGTTTTTGTTCGGCAAATGCCAGCGCTGCAGTAATTTTACGACATGTCAACAGACTAATTGCCAAGAATCGTACAACAATACTTTCAAGTTAGTTACACAAAGACATTTCTACATCTCTGGGCAGGGGCGGTGCGTCCATTGGGGCGTTGCCCCCCCGCCCGCAGCTGCTCCCTCGGCGTCTCTGAACTTAAGTAAACTCTCAGTTTACTTAAGTTCAGAGACGCCGAGGGAGAACTGACAATCATGTCAGTCAGCATGACGTCGGACCGCCCACCCCCTTCAGAGTCTGAAGGGGGTGGGCGGTCCGGTGTCATGTTGACTGACATGATTGTCAGACCAGGGGCAGCAGCACAAGTGCGCATGAGTGGGGAAGGTAAGCGATCTTTCGCCCGTGCCCAGTCATGTGCACTGGTGTCTGCTGTGGCTGGCGCATGCCCATTAGGAGAGCGAGGTTGAGCAAAGGCTCAAACCTCGCTCTCCTAATGGGCAGGCGAGCGGAGAGTAACCGTGCCCTCAGTCAATCCTGGCGCTGCCAGCAGCGCCAGGATTGGCTGAGAGGGGTTTGCCACTTGCTTGCCAGAAGTGATGCAGCTGTTCCAGTTCCTGTAGGCGCCAGAACGGACCCGAGGCGGCACGGACCTTGTCAGGTAGGATTTTTATTTATTTATTTTAAAACTACCCCCCCCCGCGCCTTGACTGCCCTTCAGGGACTTACATCTCAGCTGACGTGTAATTCCATATCGTGTGTTTTAAGTGTCTCGCTCGTCGTTCAGAGGCCTGTGTGACTTGCACCTAATTGCATTAGTGTAAGGATTACGCTTCACATTCTGTTACTCTGGTAACACGGCGTAAGCTCCGTTGCATTCCGTTGCACTCTCCCTTATCTCCGAGGGCCAGATGTTTATCAGGGCCACATGTTGGGAATCCTGCCAGGGCTTCCAGTGACCCCAAGGAAGCCCCCTGGGACTTCAATGAGCCTGAAATGTACCCAAGCAGGCAGCGTGACTGACGTCTGCACTTAACCCATTATTGAGAAGTGCACGCGCAATGCCCGGCCATGTTGTTGGCGCGCTTATCTTGTCTCTGTGATCCCAGCGCTAGGAAATGATAAAGATACCGAGGTGAAGCCTCCAGCTTTGTACTCGTTGTTTAATCTTCAGCAATTAATCGACCACAAACGCTGTGCAAGTTGAACGGAAGGCAAGCGTTTAAGTGGTTGGCAGTGGCCTGAACCACGAGTACAGCGATTAAGGAGAGGCAGGTGGGACAATACAGAGCAAAACAGTCTATAAATTCTCCATCATATGTTACGAGGGGAAATCTAGTTCGAAGGGGCAGGGTGAAACAAATAAGCGTGTCAAGGTGAAAGGTAAAAGTGAAGCACAACACTACATTCACTTTTTAAAACAATAAAAGGAGATCTCAAATTGCATATTCTATGTGCTCTGTGAGCATCAATTATGCAAAGGTAAAACTACTGGTTTTGTCAAAGCTTGTTTAAAGTTTGCAGAAGTGTTGCAAATTCTGATACATAACTGCACCATCACCAGAGGTATGAAGGAAATGAAAAAGAAGAACGACAAGGAGAAATATATAAACATAAAGATAGACATAGAACGAGGATATAGAGAAATAGAAAGAAGAGCTATGCTACGGAAGGAGTAGAAGCAATGGAGGGGACGTAATAAGGACATCATACGGCAAGAAACAGTGAGAGAGGATGAGAGACAAAAGGGTGAGGGGGGAGCGAGAGAAATAGAAGAGGGGGATTGGAAAGGAAAAAGGTGGAAAAGAGGAGCCAGATAAAAACACAATAGGAAACATGCAGGTCTAGTGAGGGAGATAGGAGTAGACTGCATGCTGCTGCCCCTGCAGGGCAGGGGGACCCTCAGCCGTTCAGGGGTCTCCAAATCTTCCGGAGGGGGGTCGGAGGGCATTGAACTCACGGCCAGTGAATGTATGTGAGATAGGAGAAACTCAGGGGCCCTCATCACATTTTTCGAGGGGAGGGTGGCATCATTTTGCGTTATGTCACTGACTGCGTTGACAGACAGGAACGGGAGAAGGAGAAAAAAGAGTTCAGTTCAGGAGCACCAGGCAGAGAGAAAGAGAGGCAAAGTAAGAGAAACACAAAGGGTGTGCACAAAGCAAATAAATAACAGCACTGAAAGAAAGAGAGAAAGGAAAAGGGAAGGGGAATAAAAAAAGAGACACCGAATGAGACCCAGAGATGTAGAAATGTCTTTGTGTAACTAACTTGAAAGTATTGTTGTACGATTCTTGGCAATTAGTCTGTTGACATGTCGTAAAATTACTGCAGCGCTGGCATGTGCCGAACAAAAACGTTCGCTTAAAAGAACGGCGATAAAGTTAGACCAAAGAGAAAGGACGGGAGAGATGGGGACGGCGGGAAAAGGAAAGTGAGGTAGGACATAAAAGGTGAGAAGAGAAGAAGGAGGAAACGCGGGCTAGAGGCGATAGAGTAGTAAAGGGGAAGCAATTGCAAAGTAGAAAGAGAGCGAGAGAAGAGAGACGGAGAGAGAGGTTAGTGGCAAAATGGATTCCTTCATTTTCTATACATGCCTGACCACCGACCTTTGCATAACGCTGGAGGTGCTCAAAGTTAAATTTCCTCAGCCCGCACTGAGATTGAGTTGCAAAGCTGCTTACAAGCCGTTTATTAACAGTTCACTATTGCTGTGATTGTCGCACTGCTCATGGTGAATTTCACTCGCTATACTGCCGCTTGTCTCCTTAGAATTTAGTTGATATGTTGCATACTCTTGTAAGTGCTAAATGAAGAGCTAAACAGAATAGCAATGGTTATAATTATTTTGAGCTCTGAAGCCAGTTGGAGAATTCCTTTAAAAGTCAGCAGCTTCTCCTGATATCACATGCAACATTTCAAAATAGCTGGCAGCACAATGACTTACCTTAGTTTGTAGAATTCTTCATGAGTATTCACCATCAGCCTGTCTAAATTATGAGGACAGACTTGCTGTGATGGAACCGTTTTCTCTCGCACTCTTCTGGTTGAGATGAAAACTGCAAGCTCTTGACTGAGTACATCAAATAGGGGGTGATGGTGTCGCTGTCCGCTCACAGGCACTCGTCGTCTTTGTTATAACTCAAGAAGGTCACATGGTTCTTAGTAAGTTTATTAACACACTATCAGCTTCTCAGTCAGAGATCAAGTACCAGTTGGAACACGTGCGCTTGTGAAATGACTGAAATTTTCTGTGCATGGTTGGACCTCTGTTGCAAGTGGGTGGTGGGTATTTGACCAGGCTCGCTCACTTCTGGGGGATATATGTGCAGATGCAGACATATAATAGATTGGAGTGCAGGAAATTTGCGGAATTTGCTTTTGAGGCACGAGCATGCATTTTGTGGGAAACAAAATTTCGAAAAACACAAGTAGAAAGAAGAGGAACTTGGAAGTCATCTCCGGTGGGCCCACCAGCCTAAGGCAAAATTATTTCTGTTTCATAGGACACTTTAGGCTTTTTTTTCCTCTCAAAATTCAATTCCTTATCTGTGCTTCAGCCTCCTTGAATTTTAACACATGCGCGAGCCGGAGATTATCAACAAGGAGTCTGCCCTTGTGATTACTTCTCTAAATCGCACGCGCGCACACATATACAAACAAAATGACTGAAAGGAAAATTATCTCTTTGCCTTTTTTTTTGATCCGATATGCTGAAGGGCACCCGGAACAATAGCGCCTTGAATCAGAAGTTCAAGAGCAGCTGATAGGATAGTGACTGCAATGGTTAGATATGCAAATGCGCCTTACATTAGTGATGGGAAATTGGCGCTGCGTGGGATATTACAACCCAAACCTGGAAAATTAAAACTGCTGAAGAGAGGGAAAGCAAAGCGAGACGGCGAGAGGGGAGAGCTAGAGGTAAAGAAGAAGGCGAGGACACGACAGAAGGGGAGAGCAAAAAGGAGATGAGAGGGACAAGGGAAGAAGTGGTGTTGGGATAAGATGGAGGAGGGAAGGGGTGACAGATAAACTGGAGGGAGAGCATGTGTAAATAAAGGAGGTAGGGAGGAAGAAATGCACAAGGAAGTAAGCAAAGAAATGGACTATGGTGGGAAAGAAGGGCGAAGGACAGAAAAAGGTAAAGAGAAATAGAAGGAGGAAGGGGGTGTAAATGAGAAAGTTGTGAAAGAAAAGGAACAGAAAGAGAAGGGAAGAGGGAAACAAAAACAAAGAAGGGGAAATAGAAATAAGGGAAAGAGAGGATAGTAAAGATGGAATGAAGAAAGTGAAGTGAAAGAAAGGGTAGTGAGAAAGAGATGGGACAGGTGTGATGGCAAGAAAGGAGGGAAGAAAGAAAAAGAGCAAGAAAGAACGCAAGACAGAAAAAGAAATCATCTGAATGAGAGCAACAGAGAAAGTAAACGAAGCACATATGTAAATAAAGAGAAAGTCGGAAACAAATAAAGAGAAGTAGCATAGAAAGAGGATGCCAGGAGAGAAAAAGTAAAGGAAATGAGCTCTAGGTAATGAAATAGACAAATGGAAGTGAGGGAAAAAAGCACAGATAGAGACAGTGTAGAGGACAAAGGAGAGGGGAAGAAAGAGTCAACAATAGGCTTAGGAAAAACCAACCATTCTGAGAGCACCTACAGTCAAGATCCTTCACCTTGTACATCAGTTAGAAGGCCTTAAGTCTACCTACAACTGTTAACATATCACTACATCTTTGGGAACACATAGTCTCAGGTGAAGGATCTTGACTGTAGGTGCTCTCAGAATGGTTGGTTTTTCCTAAGCCTATTGTTGACTGAACATTACGTGCTCTTGGCCATAGTACTTGGTGTGTACATCTTATCTTAAGCAACATTTCAGCACTCCTTGTTTTGGAATACCTTCTACTCTATTTAAAGGTATTTTCTGTATTCCTGGTATGAATGGCTCCAAACTAAATGGCCAAGAATGAGTTCTGGTGTTGGAATATGCAGAAGGGTTCAGGTTTGTGCAGTAGACTGTGATGAGTTTTCAACTTCCAGAGAAAATATAGAGAGGATATGAGATGAGAGAACTCTCTTAAGGGCATACTTTTGAGGAGGCCCTCTGCTTTTGATTGCAGTGGCTCAGTTTATTTGGTAATTCACAATTCCAATCATGGGTAAAATATGGCTTGTTGAACATAGATGAGATGTACTTGCAAATTGTTTGATTGCGTATTGCATTTCAGGTTTTCAATTTGACCAATCTTTTGACTTCTTACCAATGAAATATGAGTGTCTTCCTGGTCGAGGACCACACTGCTTTTCTCTTATCTGTCTTGTATCAAGACCCTGCTGGACTATGGGGTGAAAGAAAGCTTGAATAAGCAGCTACCTATGTTATATGACATCTCTTTATTAATGTAATAACTGCACTTTCACAATTGCTTTATTAACCTTCCTGCTTTCTCAAATTTGCTTGAAAATGCACCATTTGTCCACTCTGTTTTCAAAATTTTCTCGGGGGAGAACCCCTCGAATCCCCCTTAGGTTGATCTGAGCTCGCTCGCTACGCTCGCTCGCTGAAGTGCAGTATGACAATCATTTTACGCCCCACCACTTTCAAATGTCACCAGCCACCACTGCGATAGAGTAGTAAAGGGGAAGCAATTGCAAAGTAGAAAGAGAGCGAGAGAAGAGAGACGGAGAGAGAGGTTAGTGGCAAAATGGATTCCTTCATTTTCTATACATGCCTGACCACCGACCTTTGCATAACGCTGGAGGTGCTCAAAGTTAAATTTCCTCAGCCCGCACTGAGATTGAGTTGCAAAGCTGCTTACAAGCCGTTTATTAACAGTTCACTATTGCTGTGATTGTCGCACTGCTCATGGTGAATTTCACTCGCTATACTGCCGCTTGTCTCCTTAGAATTTAGTTGATATGTTGCATACTCTTGTAAGTGCTAAATGAAGAGCTAAACAGAATAGCAATGGTTATAATTATTTTGAGCTCTGAAGCCGGTTGGAGAATTCCTTTAAAAGTCAGCAGCTTCTCCTGATATCGCAGGCAACATTTCAAAATAGCTGGCAGCACGATGACTTACCTTAGTTTGTAGAATTCTTCATGAGTATTCACCATCAGCCTGTCTAAATTATGAGGACAGACTTGCTGTGATGGAACCGTTTTCTCTCGCACTCTTCTGGTTGAGATGAAAACTGCAAGCTCTTGACTGAGTACATCAAATAGGGGTGATGGTGTCGCTGTCCGCTCACAGGCACTCGTCGTCTTTGTTATAACTCAAGAAGGTCACATGGTTCTTAGTAAGTTTATTAACACACTATCAGCTTCTCAGTCAGAGATCAAGTACCAGTTGGAACACGTGCGCTTGTGAAATGACTGAAATTTTCTGTGCATGGTTGGACCTCTGTTGCAAGTGGGTGGTGGGTATTTGACCAGGCTCGCTCACTTCTGGGGGATATATGTGCAGATGCAGACATATAATAGATTGGAGTGCAGGAAATTTGCGGAATTTGCTTTTGAGGCACGAGGATGCATTATGTGGGAAACAAAATTTCTAAAAACACAAGTAGAAAGAAGAGGAACTTGGAAGTCATCTCCGGTGGGCCCACCAGCCTAAGGCAAAATTATTTCTGTTTCATAGGACACTTTAGGCTTTTTTTTTTCCTCTCAAAATTCAATTCCTTATCTGTGCTTCAGCCTCCTTGAATTTTAACACATGCGCGAGCCGGAGATTATCAACAAGGAGTCTGCCCTTGTGATTACTTCTCTAAATCGCATGCGCGCACACATATACAAACAAAATGACTGAAAGGAAAATTATCTCTTTGCTTTTTTTTGATCCGATATGCTGAAGGGCACCTGGAACAATAGCGCCTTGAATCAGAAGTTCAAGAGCAGCTGATAGGATAGTGACTGCAATGGTTAGATATGCAAATGCGCCTTACATTAGTGATGGGAAATTGGCGCTGCGTGGGATATTACAACCCAAACCTGGAAAATTAAAACTGCTGAAGAGAGGGAAAGCAAAGCGAGACGGCGAGAGGGGAGAGCTAGAGGTAAAGAAGAAGGCGAGGACACGACAGAAGGGAGAGCAAAAGGAGATGAGAGGGACAAGGGAAGAAGTGGGGTTGGGATAAGATGGAGGAGGGAAGGGGTGACAGATAAACTGGAGGGAGAGCATGTGTAAATAAAGGAGGTAGGGAGGAAGAAATGCACAAGGAAGTAAGCAAAGAAATGGACTATGGTGGGAAAGAAGGGCGAAGGAAAGAAAAAGGTAAAGAGAAATAGAAGGAGGAAGGGGGTGTAAATGAGAAAGTTGTGAAAGAAAAGGAACAGAAAGAGAAGGGAAGAGGGAAACAAAAACAAAGAAGGGGAAATAGAAATAAGGGAAAGAGAGGATAGTAAAGATGGAATGAAGAAAGTGAAGTGAAAGAAAGGGTAGTGAGAAAGAGATGGGACAGGTGTGATGGCAAGAAAGGAGGGAAGAAAGAAAAGAGCAAGAAAGAACGCAAGACAGAAAAAGAAATCATCTGAATGAGAGCAACAGAGAAAGTAAACGAAGCACATATGTAAATAAAGAGAAAGTCGGAAACAAATAAAGAGAAGTAGCATAGAAAGAGGATGCCAGGAGAGAAAAAGTAAAGGAAATGAGCTCTAGGTAATGAAATAGACAAATGGAAGTGAGGGAAAAAAGCACAGATAGAGACAGTGTAGAGGACAAAGGGAGAGGGGAAGAAAGAGTCAACAATAGGCTTAGGAAAAACCAACCATTCTGAGAGCACCTACAGTCAAGATCCTTCACCTTGTACATCAGTTAGAAGGCCTTAAGTCTACCTACAACTGTTAACATATCACTACATCTTTGGGAACACATAGTCTCAGGTGAAGGATCTTGACTGTAGGTGCTCTCAGAATGGTTGGTTTTTCCTAAGCCTATTGTTGACTGAACATTACGTGCTCTTGGCCATAGTACTTGGTGTGTACATCTTATCTTAAGCAACATTTCAGCACTCCTTGTTTTGGAATACCTTCTACTCTATTTAAAGGTATTTTCTGTATTCCTGGTATGAATGGCTCCAAACTAAATGGCCAAGAATGAGTTCTGGTGTTGGAATATGCAGAAGGGTTCAGGTTTGTGCAGTAGACTGTGATGAGTTTTCAACTTCCAGAGAAAATATAGAGAGGATATGAGATGAGAGAACTCTCTTAAGGGCATACTTTTGAGGAGGCCCTCTGCTTTTGATTGCAGTGGCTCAGTTTATTTGGTAATTCACAATTCCAATCATGGGTAAAATATGGCTTGTTGAACATAGATGAGATGTACTTGCAAATTGTTTGATTGCGTATTGCATTTCAGGTTTTCAATTTGACCAATCTTTTGACTTCTTACCAATGAAATATGAGTGTCTTCCTGGTCGAGGACCACACTGCTTTTTCTCTTATCTGTCTTGTATCAAGACCCTGCTGGACTATGGGGTGAAAGAAAGCTTGAATAAGCAGCTACCTATGTTATATGACATCTCTTTATTAATGTAATAACTGCACTTTCACAATTGCTTTATTAACCTTCCTGCTTTCTCAAATTTGCTTGAAAATGCACCATTTGTCCACTCTGTTTTCAAAATTTTCTCGGGGGGAGAACCCCCTCGAATCCCCCTTAGGTTGTTCGGGCTCGCTCGCTACGCTCGCTCGCTGAAGTGCAGTATGACAATCATTTTACGCCCCACCACTTTCAAATGTCACCAGCCACCACTGCGATAGAGTAGTAAAGGGGGAAGCAATTGCAAAGTAGAAAGAGAGCGAGAGAAGAGAGACGGAGAGAGAGGTTAGTGGCAAAATGGATTCCTTCATTTTCTATACATGCCTGACCACCGACCTTTGCATAACGCTGGAGGTGCTCAAAGTTAAATTTCCTCAGCCCGCACTGAGATTGAGTTGCAAAGCTGCTTACAAGCCGTTTATTAACAGTTCACTATTGCTGTGATTGTCGCACTGCTCATGGTGAATTTCACTCGCTATACTGCCGCTTGTCTCCTTAGAATTTAGTTGATATGTTGCATACTCTTGTAAGTGCTAAATGAAGAGCTAAACAGAATAGCAATGGTTATAATTATTTTGAGCTCTGAAGCCGGTTGGAGAATTCCTTTAAAAGTCAGCAGCTTCTCCTGATATCGCAGGCAACATTTCAAAATAGCTGGCAGCACGATGACTTACCTTAGTTTGTAGAATTCTTCATGAGTATTCACCATCAGCCTGTCTAAATTATGAGGACAGACTTGCTGTGATGGAACCGTTTTCTCTCGCACTCTTCTGGTTGAGATGAAAACTGCAAGCTCTTGACTGAGTACATCAAATAGGGGTGATGGTGTCGCTGTCCGCTCACAGGCACTCGTCGTCTTTGTTATAACTCAAGAAGGTCACATGGTTCTTAGTAAGTTTATTAACACACTATCAGCTTCTCAGTCAGAGATCAAGTACCAGTTGGAACACGTGCGCTTGTGAAATGACTGAAATTTTCTGTGCATGGTTGGACCTCTGTTGCAAGTGGGTGGTGGGTATTTGACCAGGCTCGCTCACTTCTGGGGGATATATGTGCAGATGCAGACATATAATAGATTGGAGTGCAGGAAATTTGCGGAATTTGCTTTTGAGGCACGAGGATGCATTATGTGGGAAACAAAATTTCTAAAAACACAAGTAGAAAGAAGAGGAACTTGGAAGTCATCTCCGGTGGGCCCACCAGCCTAAGGCAAAATTATTTCTGTTTCATAGGACACTTTAGGCTTTTTTTTTCCTCTCAAAATTCAATTCCTTATCTGTGCTTCAGCCTCCTTGAATTTTAACACATGCGCGAGCCGGAGATTATCAACAAGGAGTCTGCCCTTGTGATTACTTCTCTAAATCGCACGCGCGGCACATATACAAACAAAATGACTGAAAGGAAAATTATCTCTTTGCCTTTTTTTTTTGATCCGATATGCTGAAGGGCACCCGGTACAATGGCGCCTTGAATCAGAAGTTCAAGAGCAGCTGATAGGATAGTGACTGCAATGGTTAGATATGCAAATGCGCCTTACATTAGTGATGGGAAATTGGCGCTGCATGGGATATTACAACCCAAACCTGGAAAATTAAAACTGCTGAAGAGAGGGAAAGCAAAGCGAGACGGCGAGAGGGGGAGAGCTAGAGGTAAAGAAGAAGGCGAGGACACGACAGAAGGGGAGAGCAAAAGGAGAAGAGAGGGACAAGGGAAGAAGTGGGGTTGGGATAAGATGGAGGAGGGAAGGGGTGACAGATAAACTGGAGGGAGAGCATGTGTAAATAAAGGAGGTAGGGAGGAAGAAATGCACAAGGAAGTAAGCAAAGAAATGGACTATGGTGGGAAAGAAGGGCGAAGGAAAGAAAAAGGTAAAGAGAAATAGATGGAGGAAGGGGTGTAAATGAGAAAGTTGTGAAAGAAAAGGAACAGAAAGAGAAGGGAAGAGGAAACAAATACAAAGAAGGGGGAAATAGAAGTAAGGGAAAGAGAGGATAGTAAAGATGGAATGAAGAAAGTGAAGTGAAAGAAAGGGTAGTGAGAAAGAGATGGGACAGGTGTGATGGCAAGAAAGGAGGGAAGAAAGAAAAAGAGCAAGAAAGAACGCAAGACAGAAAAAGAAATCATCTGAATGAGAGCAACAGAGAAAGTAAACGAAGCACATATGTAAATAAAGAGAAAGTCGGAAACAAATAAAGAAAAGTAGCATAGAAAGAGGATGCCAGGAGAGAAAAAGTAAAGGAAATGAGCTCTAGGTGATGAAATAGACAAATGGAAGTGAGGGAAAAAAGCACAGATAGAGACAGTGTAGAGGACAAAGGGAGAGGGGAAGAAAGAGTCAACAATAGGCTTAGGAAAAACCAACCATTCTGAGAGCACCTACAGTCAAGATCCTTCACCTTGTACATCAGTTAGAAGGCCTTAAGTCTACCTACAACTGTTAACATATCACTACATCTTTGGGAACACATAGTCTCAGGTGAAGGATCTTGACTGTAGGTGCTCTCAGAATGGTTGGTTTTTCCTAAGCCTATTGTTGACTGAACATTACGTGCTCTTGGCCATAGTACTTGGTGTGTACATCTTATCTTAAGCAACATTTCAGCACTCCTTGTTTTGGAATACCTTCTACTCTATTTAAAGGTATTTTCTGTATTCCTGGTATGAATGGCTCCAAACTAAATGGCCAAGAATGAGTTCTGGTGTTGGAATATGCAGAAGGGTTCAGGTTTGTGCAGTAGACTGTGATGAGTTTTCAACTTCCAGAGAAAATATAGAGAGGACATGAGATGAGAGAACTCTCTAAGGGCATACTTTTTGAGGAGGCCCTCTGCTTTTGATTGCAGTGGCTCAGTTTATTTGGTGATTCACAATTCCAATCATGGGTAAAACATGGCTTGTTGAACATAGATGAGATGTACTTGCAAATTGTTTGATTGCGTATTGCATTTCAGGTTTTCAATTTGACCAATCTTTTGACTTCTTACCAATGAAATATGAGTGTCTTCCTGGTCGAGGACCACACTGCTTTTTCTCTTATCTGTCTTGTATCAAGACCCTGCTGGACTATGGGGTGAAAGAAAGCTTGAATAAGCAGCTACCTATGATATATGACATCTCTTTAATAATGTAATAACTGCACTTTCACAATTGCTTTATTAACCTTCCTGCTTTCTCAAATTTGCTTGAAAATGCACCATTTGTCCACTCTTTTTTCAAAATTTTCTCGGGGGGAGAAACCCCCCGAAGCCCCCTTAGGTTGTTCGGGCTCACTCGCTACTCTCGCTCGCTGCAGTGCAGTATGACAATCATTTTACGCCCCACCACTTTCAAATGTCACCAGCCACCACTGTCTCTGGGTCTCATTCGGTGTCTCTTTTTTTCATTCCCCTTCCCTTTTCCTTTCTCTCTTTCTTTCAGTGCTGTTATTTATTTGCTTTGTGCACACCCTTTGTGTTTCTCTTACCTTGCCTCTCTTTCTCTCTGCCTGGTGCTCCTGAACTGAACTCTTTTTTCTCCTTCTCCCGTTCCTGTCTGTCAACGCAGTCAGTGACATAACGCAAAATGATGCCACCCCTCCCCTCGAAAAATGTGATGAGGGCCCCCTGAGTTTCTCCTATCTCACATACATTCACTGGCCGTGGGTTCAATGCCCTCCGACCCCCTCCGGAAGATTTGGAGACCCCTGAACGGCTGAGGGTCCCCCTGCCCTGCAGGGGCAGCAGCATGCAGTCTACTCCTATCTCCCTCACTCGACCTGCATGTTTCCTATTGTGTTTTTATCTGGCTCCTCTTTTCCACCTTTTTCCTTTCCAATCCCCCTCTTCTATTTCTCTCGCTCCCCCCTCACCCTTTTGTCTCTCATCCTCTCTCACTGTTTCTTGCCGTATGATGTCTTTATTACGTCCCCTCCATTGCTTCTACTCCTTCCGTAGCATAGCTCTTCTTTCTATTTCTCTATATCCTCGTTCTATGTCTATCTTTATGTTTATATATTTCTCCTTGTCGTTCTTCTTTTTCATTTCCTTCATACCTCTGGTGATGGTGCAGTTATGTATCAGAATTTGCAACACTTCTGCAAACTTTAAACAAGCTTTGACAAAACCAGTAGTTTTACCTTTTGCATAATTGATGCTCACAGAGCACATAGAATATGCAATTTGAGATCTCCTTTTATTGTTTTAAAAAGTGAATGTAGTGTTGTGCTTCACTTTTACCTTTCACCTTGACACGCTTATTTGTTTCACCCTGCCCCTTCGAACTAGATTTCCTCGTAACATATGATGGAGAATTTATAGACTGTTTTGCTCTGTATTGTCCCACCTGCCTCTCCTTAATCGCTGTACTCGTGGTTCAGGCCACTGCCAACCACTTAAACGCTTGCCTTCCGTTCAACTTGCACAGCGTTTGTGGTCGATTAATTGCTGAAGATTAAACAACGAGTACAAAGCTGGAGGCTTCACCTCGGTATCTTTATCATTTCCTAGCGCTGGGATCACAGAGACAAGATAAGCGCGCCAACAACATGGCCGGGCATTGCGCGTGCACTTCTCAATAATGGGTTAAGTGCAGACGTCAGTCACGCTGCCTGCTTGGGTACATTTCAGGCTCATTGAAGTCCCAGGGGGCTTCCTTGGGGTCACTGGAAGCCCTGGCAGGATTCCCAACATGTGGCCCTGATAAACATCTGGCCCTCGGAGATAAGGGAGAGTGCAACGGAATGCAACGGAGCTTACGCCGTGTTACCAGAGTCACACAATGTAAAGCGTAATCCTTACACTAATGCAATTAGGTGCAAGTCACACAGGCCTCTGAACGATGAGCGAGACACTTAAAACACACAATATGGAATTACACGTCAGCTGAGATGTAAAGCCCTGAAGGGCAGTCGCGGCGCGGGGGGGGGTAGTTTTAAAATAAATAAATAAAAATCCTACCTGACAAGGTCCGTGCCGCCTTGGGTCCGTTCTGGCGCCTACAGGAACTGGAACAGCCGCATCACTTCTGGCAAGCAAGTGGCAAACCCCTCTCAGCCAATCCTGGCGCTGCTGGCAGCGCCAGGATTGACTGAGGGCACGGTTACTCTCCGCCCGCCTGCCCATTAGGAGAGCGAGGTTTGAGCCTTTGCTTCAGACTCTGAAGGGGGTGGGCGGTCCGACGTCATGCTGACTGACATGATTGTCAGTTCTCCTCGGCGTCTCTGAACTTAAGTAAACTGATAGTTTACTTAAGTTCAGAGACGCCGAGGAGCAGCTGCGAGCGGGGGGCAACGCCCAACGCCCCAATGGACGCACCGCCCCTGAACAGAGGTGCAGAAAGAGGCAAGAGAAGTACAGAAAGAGGCAAGAGAGTTGCAGAAACAGGCAAAAGAGGTACATAAAGAGGGAACAGGGGCTCAGACAGAGGCAAGAGAGGTGCAGAAAGAGGGAAGAGGGATACCGAAAGATGCAAGAGGGGTGCATAAATTTGTAAGAGAGGTACAGAAGGAAGCAAAAGAGGTACAGAAAGCGGCAAGAGGGGTGCAGACAGATGGAAGAGAGGTGCAGAAAGAGGGAAGAGGGGTGCAGAAAGAGGCAAGAGAAGAGCAGAAAGAAGCAAAAGAGGTACAGAAAGAGGCAAGAGGGGTACAGACAGAGGCAAGAGAGATGCAGAAAGAGGGAAGAGGGGTGCAGAAAGAGGCAAGAGGGGTGCAGAAAGAGGCAAGAGAGGTGCAGAAAGAAGCAAGAACAGTGTAGAAGGAACCTAGAGAGGTGCAGAAAGAGGCAAAAGCCTGGGTCATTGCATGAATGCATGGGTAGTGCCTGAGAGAATGGATGAGTGCATGGGTAGTGCCTGAGTGATTGGTTAAGTGCAAGAGTAGTGCCTGAGTGATTGCATGACTTCATGGGTAGTGCCTGGGTGATTGCATGAGTGCAAGGGTAATGTCTGGGTGCTTAGATCAGTGTATGGGTAGTGCCTGAGTAAAAGGATGACTGCAAGAGTAATGCCTGGGTCAATGCATTAGTGCATGGGTAAGGCCTGAGGGAATGGATGAGTGCTTGGGTAGTGACTGAGTGAATGGCTGAATGCAAGAGTAGTACATGAGTGATTGCATGAATGCATGGGTAGTGCCTGGGTGATTGCATAAGTGAAGGGGTACTGCCTGGGTGATTGGATGAGTGCATGGGTACTGCCTTAGTGACTACATGAGTGCAAGGATAATGACTGGGTGCTTAGATCAGTGCATGGGTACTGCCTGAGTAAAATAATGACTGCAAGAGTAATCCCTGGCTCATTGGATGAGCACATGGGTAGTGCCTGAATGATTGCATAAGTACATGGGTAGTGCCCGGGTGATTGCATGAGTGCAGGGGTAGTGCCTCTGTGATTGTATGAGTGAATGGGAAGTACCTGAGTGAAAGTATGAGTGCAAGGCTAATGTCTGGGTCATTGGATGAGAACACGGGTAGTCCTGAAGGGAATGGATGAGTACATGGGTAGTGCCTGAGTGAATGGTTGAGTGCAAGAGTAGTGCCTAAGTGATTGCATGAGTGCATGGGTAGTGCCTGGGTGATTGCATGAGTGCAAGGGTATGGCCTGGGTGATTGGATGAGTGTATAGGTTGTGCCTGAGTAAATGGATGACTGCATGGGTCGTACCTGAGTGAATGGTTGAGTGAAAGAGTAGTGCCTGAGTGATTGCATGAGTGTATGGGTAGTGCCTGGGTGATTGCATAAGTGCAAGGGCACTGTCTGGGTGATTGGATGAATGCATGGGTAGTGCCTGATTGACTTCATGAGTGCAAGGGTAATGTCTGGGTGCTTAGATAAGTGCATGGGTAGTACCTGAATAAAAGGATGACTGCAAGAGTAATGTCTGGCTCATTGGATGAGTGCGTGGGTAGTGCCTGAGAGAATGGATGAGTGCATGAGTAGTGTCTGAGTGAATGGTTGAGTGCAATAGTAGTGCCTGGGTGATTGCATCGGTACATGGGCAGTGTCTGGGTGATTGCATGAGTGCAGGGGTAGTTCCTGGGTGATTGCATGAGAGCATGGGAAGTACCTGAGTGAAACTATGAGTGCAAGGCTAATGCCTGCATCATTGGATGAGTTCATGGATAGTGCCTGAGGGAATGGATGAGTGCAGAAAGAGGGAAGAGGGATACAGAAAGAGGCAAGAGAGGTGCAGAAAGAGGCAAGAGAGGTGCAGAAAGAGGGAAGAGGGCTGCAGAAAGAGGGAAGAGGGGTGCAGAAAGAAGGCAGAGGGGTGCAGAAAGAAGCAAGAAAGGTGCAGAAAGAAGCAAGAGAAGTGCAGAATGAAGGAACAGAGGTGCAGAAAGAGGCAAGAGGGGTGCAAAAAGAGGCAAGAGGTGTAGAGAAAGAGGCAAGAGGGGTGCAGAAAGAAGCAACAAAGGTGCAGAATGAGGGAAGAGAGGTGCAGAAACAGGCAAGAGAAGTGCAGAAAAAGGCAAGAGAAGTGCTGAAAGAAGCAACAAAGGAGCAGAAAGAAGCAAGAGAAGTGATGAAAGAGAGAAGAGAGTTGCACAAACAAACAAGAGAGGTGCAGAAAGAGGCAAGTGAGGTGCACAAACAGGCAAGAGAACTGCAGAAAGAGGCAAAAGAGTTGCAGAAACAGGCATGAGAGGAACAGAAATAGGGAACAGGGGTGCAGAAAGAGGCGAGAGGTGCAGAAACAGGCAAGAGAGGTGCTGAAATAGGGAACAGGGGTGCAGAAAGAGGCAAGAGAAGTGCTGAAAGAAGTAACAAAGGTGCAGAAAGAGGCAAGAGAAGTGCAGAAAGAAGCAACAGAAATGCAGAAACAGGCAACAGGCAACAGAAGTGCAGAAAGAGGGAAGACAAGTGCAGAAAGAGGCAACAGGGGTGCAGAAAGAAGTAAGAGAGTTGCAGAAAGAGGCAAGAGAAGTGCAGAAAGAAGCAACAGAGGTGCAGAAATAGGCAAGAGAAGTGCAGAAAGACGCAAGAGAGGTACAGAAACAGGCAAGAGAGGGGCAGAAAGAGGGAACAGGGGTGCAGAAAGAGGCAAGTGAGGTGCAGAAAGAGGGAAGAGAAGAGGGGTGCAGAAAGAGGTAAGAAGGGTACAGAAAAAGACAAGAGGGGTGCAGAAAGAAGCAACAGAGGTGCAGAAAGAGGCAAGAGAAGGGCAGAAACAGGAAAAAGAAAGTGCAGAAAGAGGCAATAGAAGTGCTGAAAGAAGCAACAGAGGTGCAGAAAAAGCAAGAGAAGTGATGAAAGAGACAACAGAGC
Source organism: Calotriton arnoldi (assembly GCA_963921515.1). Taxonomy (NCBI): domain Eukaryota; kingdom Metazoa; phylum Chordata; class Amphibia; order Caudata; family Salamandridae; genus Calotriton; species Calotriton arnoldi. Next base: position 95,783 of record CAWUFW010012282.1, read on the forward strand.
GGCAGAAAGAGGCAAGAGAAGTGCAGAAAGAAGCAAAAGAGGTGCAGAAACATGCAAGAGAGGTACAGAAAGAGGGAACAGGGATGCAAAAAGAGGCTAGAGAAAGGTTCAGAAAGCAGGATGAGGGGTGCATAAAGAGGCAAAAGAGGTGGAGAAAGAGGCAAGAGAGGTGCAGAAAGAGGCAAGTGAGGTGCAAAAACAGACAATAGGGGTGTAGAAAGAGGCAAGAGGAGTGCAGAAAGAAGCAAAAGAGGTGCAGAAGGAGGCAAGAGAACTGCAGAAAGAGGCAAGAGAGGTGCAGAAACAGGCAAGAGAGGTGCAGAAAGAGGGAACAGGGGTGCAAAAAGAGGTACAGAAAGAGGGAAGAGGGGTGGAGAAAGAGGCAAGAGGCAAGAAAGGTGCAGAAAGAGGGAAGAGGGGTGCAGAAAGAGGCAAAAGGGGTACAGAAAGAAGCAAGACAGGTATAGAAAGAAGCAAGAGAAGTGCAAAAAGAAGCAACAGAAGGGTAGAAAGAGGCAACAGAAGTGCAGAAAGAAGCAATAAAGGTACAGAAAGAGGCAAGAGAAGTGCAGAAAGAAGCAACAGAGGTGCAGAAAGAGGCAACAGAAGTGCAGAAAGAGGCAAGAGAGGTGCACAAAGAGACAAGAGAGGTGCACAAAGAGACACGAGAGGTGCAGAAAGAGGGAAGACGAGTGCAGAAAGAGGCAACAGGTGTGCAGAAATAAGCAGGAGAGGTGCAGAAAGAGGCAAGAGAAGAGCAGAAAGAGGCAAAAGAGGTGCAGAAAGAGGTATGTCAGGTACAGAAAGAGGCAAGAGAAGTGCAGAAAGAGGCAAGAGAAGCGCAGAAAGAGGCAAGAGAGGTACAGAAAGAGGCAAGAGAGGTGCAGAAAGAGAAAAGAGGGGTGCAGAAAGAGGCAAGAGGGGTGCAGAAAGAAGCAAGAGAGGTACAGAAAGAAGCAAGAGAAGTGCAGAAAGAGGCAAGAGAGTTGTAGAAACAGGCAAAAGAGGTGCAGAAAGAGGGAGCAGGGGTGCAGACAGAGGCAAGAGAGGTGCAGAAAGAGGAAAGAGGGGTACAGAAAGAGGTGTGCAGAAATTTGCAAGAGCAGTACAGAAAGAACCAACAGAGGTGCAGAAAGAGGCAACAAGGGTGCAGAAAGATGCAAGAGAAGTGCAGAAAGAAGCAAACGAGGTATAGAAAGAGGTAAGAGAGGTGCAGAAAGAGGCAAGAGAGGTGCAGAGAGAGGCAAGAGAGGTACACAAAGAGGGAAGAAGGGCGCAGAAAGAGGCAAGAGGGGTGCAGAAAGAAGCAAGAGAGGTACAGAAAGAGGGAAGAGGGGTGCAGGAAGAGGCAATAGAAGTGCAGAAACAACCAACAGAGGTGCAAAAAGAGGCAAGAGAAGTGCAGAAAGAGGGAACAGGGATACAGAAAGAAGCAAGAGGGGTGCAAAAGAAGCAAGAGAGGTACAGAAAAAGCAAGAAAAGTGCATAAAGAAGCACCAGAAGTGCAGAAAGAGGGAAGAGGGGTGCAGAAAGAGGCTAGATAAGTGCTGAAAGAAGCAACAGAGGTGCAGAAAGAGGCAAGAGAAGTGCAGAATGAAGCAACAGAGGAGCAGAAAGAGACAACAGAAGTGCAGAAAAAGGCAAGAGAGGTACACAAAGAGACAAGAGAGGTGCACAAGGAGACAAGAGTAGTGCAGAAAGAGGGAAGACGAGTGCAGAAAGAGGCAAAAGGGGTGCAGAAAGAAGCAAGAGAGGTACAGAAAGAAGCAAGAAAAGTACAGAAAGAAGCAACAGGGGTGCAGAAAGAGGCAAGACCGGTGAAGAAAGACGCAAGTGAGGTGCAGAAAGAAGCAAGAGAGGTGCAGAAAGAGGGAAGAGGTGTGCAGAAAGAGGCAAGAGAGGTGCAGAAAGATGCAAGAGAGGTGCAGAAAGAAGCAAGAGAGGTGCAGAAAGAGGGAGCAGGGGTACAGAAAGAGGCCAGAGAGGTACAGAAAGAGGGAAAGGGGTGCAGAAAGAGGCAAGAGGGGTGCAGAAAGAAGCAACAGAGGTGCATAAAGAAGCAAGAGAAGTGATGAAAGAGACAAGAGAGTTGCAGAAACAGGCAAAAGAAGTGCAGAAAGAGGCAAGAGAAGTGCTGACAGAAGCAACAGAGGTGTGAAAGAAGCAAGAGAAGTGATAAAAGAGACAAGAGAGTTGCAGAAAGAAACAAGAAAGCTGCAGAAAAAAGCAAGAGAAGTGCAGAAAGAGGCACGTAGGATGCAGAAAGAGGCAAGACAGGTGCAGAAAGAGGCAGGAGAGGTGCAGAAAGAGGCAAGTTAGGTTCAGAATGAGGCAAGAGGGGTGCAGAAAGAGGCAAGAGAAGTGCAGAAAGAAGCAACAGAGGTGCAGAAAGAGGCAAGAGAACTGCAGACAGAGGCAAGAGAGGTGCAGAAAGAGGCAAGGGAGGTGCATAAAGAGGGAAGAGGGGTACAGAAAGAGGCAAGAGAGATGCAGAAAGCAAGAGAGGTGCAGAAAGAGGCAAAAGAGGCGCTTAAAGAAGCAAGAGCTGTTTGTGCACCATTAGTACCAATTTAGCTTGTAATTGTTGATAATGAATTTCCCATTTATTTACAACCTAAAATCTGTGACATTGTGTTTTATAACTGTAAATTCCTATTAGCATTTATTGTTACTCTTCTTTTGTTTTTAATACTTCTTTTATCTTATTGCACTTTTATGGATACAATGTTTATCCGAATAAAGTTTATGAACTGAACTGATCTGAACACCCACATTTAGCAATAAGTAACAGGTGACCATTCCAGCTTTGCAAAGGGCCTTCCACCACGCTGTAACACTTGTTGCTGCCTTTTTGGTAACATTTGAGCTGTTTGAGCTGTTTGTTTTGTTCAAATCTGCAGATTATGCAGCAGATGGCAAATGGGGAAAATGTATAATTATGCGGAAAATCGGTGCAGCCGAACAGTCGCATAATTCCAGTGGCCCTGTTCATACCTCTGACTAGGTCCAGAAGTGCTCCTCAGTGGTTCCTTATTTTTTTTTGTCTCATTGAGTTTATAGTTTAGCTTCTATGGAAATGAGGAAGACTAAACCTGAGGTTACCACTCCACAACACAGACTACCATACCACATAATTACTCTCCATAACACATAATCCCACTCTACATAATTCCTATACACCAAATACCACATACTTTCTATCCACATAATTTCACTGCACAACATACCACATAATTCCGCTACACACAACGTACATCCACTCCACTCCAAAAACATTAGTAAACATTTTTTACATTTACAACGCCAATAGCTCTAACTCTCGCAAATGCAAGACCTATTACATTGCAAATGCTTCTTTAACTAGTAGTCGTGTTTGCAGAGTGGTGGAGAAAGGGGGCTGGGCCTCCAACCAGCGCTCAGGAATTCCGCTGCGTAGGACTTACAGAAGGTACCAGGAGGGCTTCTTGGCCCCCAAAGTCCCTCAGGAGTAAAGTGGACTTCATCCCCCAACCAGTAGTGTGCCAGGAGGCGCGTTTGCAGAGTGGTGGAGAAAGGGGAGCGTGGCCCTTGAAGACCTCTTAGCAATCCCACTTTGTGGGACTTACTGGAGGTAACAGGAGGGGTAGTTGGCCCCCAAGGACATCTTTGGGGGCCAACTACCTCTCCTATTACCTCCAGTAAGTCCCACACAGCAGGATTGCTAAGTTCTCATAGCAGGCCACGCCCCCTTTGACCACCACTCTGCAAACGTGCTCCCTGGCGTGCTCTTGGATAGGGATTGAAGTCCCCTTCGCTGCTGGGGGTCCTTAGGGGCCAACAAGCCTACCTGTTACCTCCAGTAAGCCCCACACAGTGAGATTGCTGAGAGGTGGACACAGGCCATGCCCCCTTTCTTCACCACTCTGCAAACGCACCTCCTGGCACGCTCTTGGTTGGGGATGAAGTCCACTTGCCTCCTGAGGGTCCCTGGGGGCCAACTAGCTCTCCTGTTACCTCTAGTAAGTCCCACACAGCTGGATTGCTGAGTGGTCAGAGGCCACACCCCCTTTTTACACCACTCTGCAAACATGCGCTTCATTTTTTGATAAATATTCTGCCGTATTTGCGGACCCTACGTGAATCCCGCCGAAAAAAAAATAAAAAAATGCAGTAGTTTCTGAGAAATACATACATAAAAAAATATGGATATCTGGTGACCGTGGTGGATCTGCGAACCCTCCAGAGCATGAGCCTGAATCTGATTGGCTGCCAACACTTCAAACTAGGAAGTGTTGGCAGCCATCTTGTGACTTGGTTGAACCAAGTCACAAGAAAAAAGGTGTAATAAACGATTAAAAATAAGAAAAGGGGCAAGGTAGAAACACCCTGACCCCTTAGGCCTGCTCATGGGGCCAAAAAAGCATTTTTTTAAAAAAAGAATTGGCGGGATTCGCGTACGGTATGCTGAAATTGTTTAAAAAAAACGAAGCACGGTCTCCTTGGCTTCGTTTTTTTAAGCCACCGGGTGGGCCAGGTCCCGGGGGCAATATTTAATTATTATGCGGCCTCCCCAAGCCCCGGGGACCGCCACCTCCCCGGGGCTTATATTTTAATAAAGAAGTGTGAGGGGCAGGCTCCTGCCCCTCCCCAGACTTCCCGGGGACCACCACCTCCCCGGGGCAAAATTAAATTAAGGGCGGGGGTCTGTTGTGGACCCCCAGCCCCCTGGGCCCACCACCTCCCCGGGGCTTTAAACTAGATGGAAGGGGGACCGTGTGGCCCCCTCCTGGAGCCGTAGATGGCCCTGGGGACCACCACCCCCCAGGGCTGGCTCCAGCAATGTCCCGGGGTACCCACCCCCGGGACATTGCAGTTTGCTATGGCAGGGCGGAAGCACTGCTCCCTGCCTGCCATAGCAAACACTGCTTTGCTTCATGGAAGCGAGAGCAGGAAACCTGCGCTCGATTCCATGAAGCAAATCAGAATTGCTTTTGGGCAAAGGGAGCTGCATGTTTGCAGCTCCCTTTGTTCAAAAGCAATGGCGCCTCCCGCAGGAGGTGGGGAGCCAGCTGGGACCGCGGGGGCATTGGTGCTCCCCCCGCTGTCCCCAACGAGAGGCCAAAAATGGCAAAGGAATTACACCAAACTTTGCAAAAAGGTAGCTCTTTGTTCAGAGGGCGTTCTTTTTTTAAATGGTGTAAATCCGTTCAGTAGTTTCTGAGAAATACATACATAAAAAAATATTGATATCTGGTGACCGCGGCGGATCTGCGAACCCTCCCGAGCACAAGCCTGACTCTGACTGGCTGCCAACACTTCAAACTAGGAAGTGTTGGCAGCCATCTTGTGACTCGGTTGAACCGAGTCACCAGAAAAAAGGTGTAATAAACGATTAAAAATAAGAAAAGGGGGCAGGGTAGAAACACCCTGATCCCCTAGGCCTGCTCAGGGGGTCCCGCAGGGACACCCATGGCCGAAAAAAACACTTTTTGAAAAAACCTTCGGCGGTATTCGTGTACGGTACGCCGAAATTGTTTTTAAAAAAAACAAAGCGCAGTCTCCCAGGCTTCATTTTTTTAAGCCACTGGGTGGGCCAGGTCCCGGGGGCAATATTTAATTATTATGTGGCCTCCCCAAGCCCCGGGGACCGCCACCTCCCCGGGTCTTATATTTTAATAAAGAAGTGTGAGGGGCGGGTTCCTGCCCCTCCACAGACTGCCCAGGGACCACCACCTCCCCGGGGCAAAATTAAACTAAGGGGGGAGGTCCGTTGTGGGCCCCCGGGGCCCACCATCCCCGGGGCTTTAAACTAGATGGGAGGGGGCCGCGCGGCCCCCCTCCTGGAGCCGTAGATGGCCCTGGGGACCACCACCCCCCAGGGCCGGCTCCAGCAATGTCCCGGGGTGCCCACCCCCCCGGGACATTGCAGTTTGCTATGGCAGGGCGGGAGCACTGCTCCCCTCCCTGCCATAGCAAACACTGCTTTGCTTCATGGAAGCAAGAGCAGGAAACCTGCTCTCGCTTCCATGAAGCGAAGCAAAATTGCTTTTGGGCAAAGGGAGCTGCATGTTTGCAGCTCCCTTTGTTCAAAAGCAATGCCGGCTCCCGCAGGAGGCGGGGAGCCGGCAGTGACCGCGGGGTCATTGGGGCTCCCCCGTGGTCCCCAACGAGAGGCCAAGCCCATGGGGATGGGGTCCCCGGGGCCAAAAATGGCCTGGGAGTGGGGCCACTGGGCCCCCCTCCGTTTTTGTAATTTTTTTGTATAAAAATGGCCAGGCCCCGGGAGATGGGGTCCCCGGGGCCAAAAATGGCGTGAGGAGGAGGGTCACATTGTCCCTCTCCATTTTTTAAAAATTTAAATTGGCCTGGCCCCGGGGGATGGGGTCCCAGGGGCTCACATTGGGTAATGGATCTGGGGGGCATTCATTATTTTTTTTTCTCTCATGATAGGAGTCACATCTCCATCGTGGCTCTCAGCATGGTCCCCCCAGTGTACCGTCGCGAGGATAATTTATTTAATTTAGAAGGTAGTGTTGCACTTGTGAACTTTTTATAGAGTTAGTGAGATTGAACTTAATAATTACATTAAATTTGATAGAGTTAGTAATAATAAAAAAAATTAAAGTTAAACTTGAAAAGTGTATTGTGTTGTGCTTTTGTTTTGTGGATTCGCGACAGGTTTGCGGACCCAAAAATATTTATAAAAAACATGTTCGTTAAAAAATCAATAAGATTCACTGTTGAGTTATAGGGTGGCTCTAAAAAGAGCCCTTGTTTTCAATATGAATTTCTGTAGCTACATGTTAGTGCGGATGCACAGCTTAAGGTTGTTGAGAAAGATGCTGTTCCCTTGATCTGTGAAGTGTACTCCATCACATCTGTAGATGTCATCCGTATCAAAACGAAGATTGTTTTTATAGATGGAGCCCATTCCTATGGTCTTTGAGGTAAGCAGAAACAGCTTTATTGACATTCTTTCTAGCTTTCTCAATCTGTGGACAGAATTGATTCGACCACTTCCATTTCTGTCTTTGGCATATATTAGAGTATACAAAGACAGTTTGCAGCAAAAGCAACATCAATTGTGCAAAGGTATCCTTCATGAGCATTTCCAGTCTTACTCAAGTCAATGTGCCTAGGTCATTGCCACCACAGTGCACAATCATGAGGTCAGGGGGTTGGAGATGAAAAAAGGTTTTAACAAAAGGCATCAATTGGTGCCACTTTAATCCTCTCTGTGCTATCCATTTAATATCCACATTTTGCAAAGCTAGGTCTTTGTCAATTCCTCTGAGTTCAGCATACCTTTTGCACCAGAAAACATAGCTGTGCCCTATAATCAATACTGTAAGCATCTTGAAGGGATGTCTGGAAGGAGAGAAAAGATGTCTGTAGCTCAGGAAGCCAGTTGGTAGAATGAGAGGTATCTAAAATGGAGGAGAAGATGCTGTTTTTGAAAAAGCCAATAAGTGATTGGCTGTTCATTAACATTGTGCACTCAAAAATAGGATGCATGTTACTTTCCTGAAGAAGCATGTTTCTTATTGGTTATTACATGGTTATTACATTGGTTATTACATTGGTTTCTTACATGTTATTACATGGTTATTACATTGGTTATTACATTGGTTTCTTACATGTTTCAAATGGCCGCCGAGTAGGAGCCCCCCTCGAGGAGCTCCCGGTTTGGGGATCACCAACATTGGCATATATCCCTGTTTAAACCATCTCTCCGCCCCCCCCCCCTGCACCGAACTACGAACCGGGACTGAAACGCAGCAATGAAGCTGTTTTTGACTTCCAACTCACCCGCTGGATCGACCGCCGTATCTGCCTAGGTCCGCACTTGCCCTGCCGGACCTCCAGCACGAGATATCACTGGAGCCGGGACAAGTTCCGTTGCAGGGGGACTGCCTGTCAGCGCAGCGAGCCCGCGACCCGGCCGCTGCTGACTCTCCTCGTCTCGCGCTGCCTCCTCCAGAGTCTCGAGACCTCCGTGTGTCTTCTGCCCGTGGGTGACCCTCCGGGCTGGCCACACGCTGCACAAGGGCTGCGGTGCCCTGCTTCCTGCCACCCACGATCTCCGGCAATGGGAGCCTGAAGAAAACTCACCAGCTGCACCGGATCCGGGGAGCCCTCCCCTCCGCACGGAAAGTGAACCGGATCGCCGATGTCCTCGAGGGGACTGGGGGCACTGGATCCATGCTGCTGCCGACGCCATTTTGCATGCCCTCCGACCTACCAGGAACAATTAACGCTGATGCCCTCTGACCTGCCCGGAGCACCAGCGGCCCGGCAGCGATCTCTGCCCTCACTGGAGGCGTCCCCTCCGCACCGTCCGATTGCCTATGAAACATGATGCTGACGCTTTGAGGGGCATCTCAACCCCGGTGCATGAGCTCAGCATTCGAGTCAGTTACAGCTCACTCCCTGACTCTAAAATGGCGGCAAGATTAGGACATCGTGACCACTTCACTCGGATTGACACTGGGGGCACATGAGGGCACATCAACAACATCGTGAGTAGTTTTGCACACTCTCCTTCTAGCGAGATGTACAATGCTGAAAAATAACGGTCTGAGCTCATCTAAACGGCTCTGTCACTGCTCACTGCCTGACTTTAAAATGGCGTCCTTATGAAGACAAAGCTGCCCCTCCATACTGCCTCGGGCATTTTAGCCACGAAAAGAGCAGCACCTGGCGATGGCCATAGACAGAGGACTTGAACTATAAAAATAAACAAGGGTCCACAGCTGCACCCCAGCCAGGCTTGTTTCAGACAAAGACAACAGAAGAAGGACAGCTGCACCCTGTTCCGGTGGCGGCCATCCTGAAGCGGCACTGACCTGCCATAGAAGACTATGAAAGATTTGTTGAACTTTGGAAAGCTCCAGGAATTTCTTCTAACTTACTACCAGGCCAATTTCTTATTCCTATAAGGTTACTACCCTTACAATCACGGACATAAGAAAATCTGCTGCGTACTGACCCATACCTCTCCTATCGTGCCCAACCCTAGCCAATATGGTAGGCCTGACCACTACTGGGGTAAACTCTTACACCCTGGTTTACCCCCCTAACCTCTCCAAAACCGCTACAAAAACCTTCAAGCACCTCACCCTAAAAAATCACCCTGAGACACTGATCTCTGACCTGCGTTTCTGTGCGGACAACGGCACAATCATCAACGACCTCCTTTTCTACTCCAGAAGAACCCCTCTTGGCGCAACTCCTTTGCGCACCTCCTCAATGTACGCACAACCAGAAACATTCCTTACGGCACTAAGCTCACTATAGCGCCCTCCGAAACCCTGCGAGCCGACCTCACCATCACCCTCTACAAAAGCGGCATTGTATTGATCCAAGCCTCACCCAAAAACCTCAATAAATTAGCTGACATTTTTACCTTCCTCAGAAACCATGTGCACAACACGGGCAGGGCGACCAACACCCGCCTTGACGATCCTCCGACCTACCTGCCTAGCATGACTAACCTCCCACAAACCACCCCTCTAAGGGTTTCCAACTCAGTGCCTCCTAACCCCGCTAGTTCGTCTTCCGGCCCTGCTAACACTACCGCCCGAGACCCTTGGTCTCCTCCCCACTATCTCCCCATACTATCCCTGAGGTTTTGAACCCAGCTCACCCTAACCCCCTAACTCATCTTCCGGCCTTACTAACGCAATCGACCCGAGACCCTTGGTCTCCTCCCTACTAGCTCCCCACCCTGACTCTGAGACCGGTACGCCTCCAATGACCCACGATACAGGTCAAGCCAGCCCTGCCAGCCCACAAACCACCCCTCCTATTGCCCCCAACACAGCCCATCCTAACCCTCCTAGCACCTCGACCACGCCCCCTTATATGGATATCGATACTCTGCACTCCAGAGCCGCCAAAATAATTCAAAGCATCCACTTCTCCATTCTGGATCTAACGAACCTCCTCCACCTTGCCGAACTCTCCTTCGCCACACTCAAGCCCCGGCTGAACTCCACCTCCACTCCTATCACAGAGCTCCCCAAACACCCACCACCTACATCCTTGAGGCACCTCCGCCTTCGTAAACATACCTGCCACCTAACGGAGGAGGAAACCCTAGCTCTCGTCCTCTCCTACAATCCTTCCCTCACCACACCAAATCCCCTAGACCTCACTGAAAAAGAAATCCTCGCCATTCTCCAGGACTACAATGCAGCCCCAGTTACCCCTGGCCTATCAGACGTGAGTGCCGAACATCCCATCTGCACGGTCGCTATCAACCCCTGCAGATCAGCTACCCTCCATAACAGAAGTGTGATTAGAAGCAATCTAGCGCCTGTACACCTGTCCGCCCCAACTCCCGACATTCCCTCCGACCCCTCCCTGACTGGTCTCTTAATTAATTGCCGCTCGGCAGTAAAACATGCCGCCGATATCGCTGCTCTCATCCTGAACAAAAATTTCGACCTAGCAATTCTAACAGAATCATGGCTAAACGATTCCTCATCCCCATGCCTAGACCTCTTAGTCCCTCCCAACTATAACATTGCTAGGCTGGACAGACAACATAGCAAGAAAGGAGGTGGCATCGCCTGCATCTACCGCTCCAACCTCCTTGTCACCGAACTCCTGGCGGATACCACCGACTCCTGCGAATACCTCGCCCTCTCTATTTCCAGTAACTCCACCCAACTGTGCAACCTGCACATCTTTTACCACCCCCCAGGCATGAATGACTCCTTCACTGACCACCTCATGGAAATTCTCACAGCAAAGAGCTCTTCCAACGCTAAAGACATTTTCCTTGGCGATTTCAACCTACACTGGAACGATCCCAAGGATCCTCATGTCAACGCCATTAAAGACCTCCTAGCCGATCAAGCCCTGACCCAATCTTGTTCACTCCCAACTCACTCGAAGGGGGCCATTCTTGACTGGATCATCTCTAAGGAAGCATCCGTCAAGCTTATCTCTATAGACCCCTGTGACTGGTCTGACCACCACGCCATTGCCTTCCTACTACCTGGCACCCACAAGACAAGGACAACACAACCGGAGGTTACTAAACGCTGGATCAGAGACACCAAGAACCTGGACCACAAAGAACTCGAGGCTCGGTGCAAAGCTGACCTCCCCCCCCCCTCGCATATCACAACGGTTAGCGACCTCAACGATCACTACTCTGCAACTATGTCGAACATTCTGGATGACCTAGCCCCACTAAAACTAAAAAGAACACAAATCAAAGATAGAAACCCTTGGTTCACTGGATCCCTCAACAATGAGAGGAGATCCCTCCGTCAATCCGAAAGAATCTGGAGACAGCACCCTTCTGCCGCTCACCTAAAACTTCTCCGCCAGGCCAGAAATACATACAACAGGAACATCCTCAACTCAAAAAAGAATTCTTCAGATCTGAACTGGGGAACGCCCAGAACAGACCCCGCAAACTCTTCGAACTGGTCAAACACCAATCCAACAAACTGGCCAAAACACTGAAAGAAAACCCCAAGTCTCTAATATCATCCGAGGAATTCTCCTCGTTTTTGCGGACAAAACCAAAGCCCTAAGTTACGATCTTAGTTCCGCCTCATACTCTCTACCCCCTGACCTACCTCCGCCCTCCGCGCCGCCCCAACAGGCTTCACCTAAGAATCAAGCACACTGGACCGACTTCACACTCTACGACGAAGACTCCGTCTCCAAAATCCTATCCACCTTAAACCCGAACAACCATTTCAACGACCCGCTCCCTTCTAACTGCCTAGCTGCCGCCGCCCAATCCATTATTCCGAGCTGGACTGCAATAATTAACGCCTCTCTCCGGCAGGGATCAATTCCTGACTCTCTGAAAGTGGGCCAAGTCCTCCCCATTCTGAAAAAGCCGTCGCTGGATCCAGCCTCCCCTGACAACTTCAGACCTATTTCCAACATCCCTCTCTTAGCTAAGGTGCTGGAGAAATGTGTGCAACTGCAGCTAAGTCATCACATCAACAACTTCCACCTACTCGATGACTTCCAATCTGGATTCAGACCGGGACACAGCACTGAAACCACCATGCTCCACATCGTCGATGATGCCCTCCAAGCCCTTGACCAAGGCAAAACTTGTCTCCTAATCCTCCTAGATCTATCATCGGCCTTCGACACGGTCAACCATGGGAAGCTACTCGAACGCCTCAAACTCAGGATGGGACTAGATGGCTCTGTCCTAGAATGGTTCAGATCCTTCCTCCAAAACCGATCCCAGAGATTCCTAATTAACGGCAACCTGTCCGCTCCCTCATCGGTCACGGTTGGGGTCCCCCAAGGATCAACGTTGTCCCCCACCCTCTTCAACCTTTATCTGGAACCGCTTGCCGAAGTCCTACGCACCGCAAATATCTCCTACCATATGTACGCTGACGACACTCAGATCTACATAAAAATCTCTTCCCTCGAGGAGATTCTCTCCCTGAATGAGGCCCTGATGCTAACCGTCCAATGGCTCTCCTCCAATCAACTCAAACTCAACGCAAAGAAAACAGAATTCCTTCTAATCTCCCCTCCAAAAACCGACCCTGAGATTCAGATATGGATTAAGGCCATCACAGCCTTAAATTGTCCACCGACCATTGTGGATTCGGCCAAATCACTGGGAATAACCTTAGATTGCAACTTGAACATGCGGGACCACATTAACGCGATGGCCAAATCAGCCAGATTCCACCTGAGCTACCTATGGAAACTGAAACCCTTCCTTGACGCCCCGACCTAAAACTGGCAGTCCAAGCACTAGTCATTTCTAGACTGGAATATGGCTGTTCCACCCTCTCTGGTTTACCCAAGATCTCCCTAGCACCTTTAAAAGCCTGCCTCAATGCGGCCGCCAGATTACTTACCGGCACAAGGAAATTTGATCACATTTCTCCACACCTGAAAGCGCTGAACTGGCTTCCTCTCGAGGCAAGAATACAGCTTAAGTTAGCATGCATCACACACAAGGCCTTATACTCAAACTCCCCTGCATACCTTGTACAGAAACTTGTGGTATCCGGAGGAACCAGAAACTCACGATCCGCCAGAGACCTCCTACTCCAGCCTGCACGCTTTAGGAAAAAAAAACTTATAATCGGGCTTTCGCTGGGGCTGCACCAAGAATATGGAACTCTCTCCCACCCGCCATCAGAAGAATCCCCTCTCTTGCACGTTTCAAAAGGAGGCCAAATCCTTCCTCATGAGTAAATTCCTCGGCTAAACCCTACCATCAACCGCCACAGAGACCCTGATCAATTCACGGCTTTTGTCTCCCTCCGATGACCCCCACCCCACCAAGAAACCTGGGGCCTGTCCTCGGCAACTGTAATGAAAGCTGTACATTGTATCCCTCCATTCCCTCTTGTACTCAACACCTTGCCCCCTCCCATTTTATGGTATACTCTTGTGATTCCATGCCTCTTGTACAACTCTATGACTCTGTAAAGCGCTCTGATACCCTAACGGGTCACGTTCGCGCTCTATAAAACACAAAAATAAATAAATAAATAATAAAAAATGTTTGAAAGGTACAGTAAATACGATACGGTAATATTTTGCAAAAGTCAACCACACCTGCTATTTGCATTTGTAAGCTACTGTGCTGAACTTGAAAATATGGTGAACTTCTTTTTTTTTTTATTTCAGATAATTTTTATTGAATTTTCAAGAAAAACAGGAACATAGATGTACAAACAGAAAATCATAGAATGGCATCAGTTGAAATACAGTTACAATGTGCTTGTAAATGATAATAACAAATGAATAAGTAAATAAATAAATAAATGGAAAACAAAACGGCGAAGGAATTGCAGAAAGACAACATATTCAAGTGGCCTTTGGACTTGCGAACAAGTTAATCGTGCACTGTTTTTGTTTTGACATTATTGTGTAGGTTGACCGTAAGGTCGCATGTTAAAGATATAATTGAAGACATAAAAGTTAGTATAGAATGTGTTGCAAAGATATCGTGTTAGAGCGACCATTATCGTAATATAGTAAACTTAGGCACATATCCTATGTACAGACTTAATGTTAGAACAACAATAAATAAATAATTCTCACCAATCCTCCCATCGCGTCCGCATTTTATCCTGTTAGAGACATAGTGAGGCTAGCGTGGGATTTTTCATGTGGAAAACAGTACCCATGTGGAGGGGTAGGCAAGAGGGTTCACGAATGAGATAGCAATCCATAGGGAGAATGTCTTATTTCCGTTGCTTGTGATCAAAAGGTACAATAAAATGTAAGAAATGGTTTCACACGGAGTCGTTTGATTCAAGGGGGTTCATACTTGAATGAAAAGGCATCGAGGGACTTCCATAGCTTCCTATGTGAAGGACGCCAGGGTGAAGAGTGTAGAGAAATATTATCTGCCCCTCTGAGAAAGGACAACCATTCTTGCCATTTTCTGAAGGAGACTACTTCAAAGTTCTTCCAATTATTGAGTATTATTTTGCAGGCTAGTGTGAGCATTAGGTCCAACAGGTAGCGGTCGGTCTCAGACAAATGTTTTGGGTCTAAAAATCCCAGAAGGATGTAGGAGAATTCCCTGGGAGGGACAATGTTGAATGTTTTGTTTATGCACTTGTAAATATTATCCCAAAATGTTTGTAGGATGGGGCAGTGGAAGAGCATGTGAGCTAGATCACCGGTATGTGCTTTGCAGTTCCAGCATGTAGGACTCTGACTGAGGTTAAGTTTGAAGATCCTTTCCGGGGTCCAATATGTTCTGTTAATTAGCATGAGTTTCGTCTGGGATAGTACGGGAGAGATTTTGTTAGTAAAGGGAGTTTTATGTATCTTACGCCATTCAAAAGGAATATTTCTAGAATTAAGTTCAGATTCCCATTTTGTTTCATTAATCAGATGTGATTTACGTGGGTTTGGAGTCAGTAGCTTGTAGATTTTAGACACCATTTGACCTGTTTTCAGTAGCTGGGAAATTAGAGGGAGGATCGACGGACTGGAGGGAAGAATTAAGCGTGACGTGAGCTGTGCCTTAAGTTTCAGAAATTTATAAAAATCTAAGTGTTCCAGGCCATACTTTGACTGAAGTTCGGAATACGGGTAGGGAAGTGACCCTGTTTAGAGATCTTTGACTAGGTTTATGCTATTTTTCGACCACTTTTCCCAGAATAACATTTCTCTATCTATCTTCAAGGCAGGGTTGTGCCATAGAGAAGCTAAGTTGGATTTGTTGAATTTTACCGCTGACATTTGATCTATTCGTAGTAGAGCTCTTCTTGTATTCTGAATGATATATTTAGAATGGGGGATGGTAGGGGTATCCATGGTTAGGAGAGTGAGCAGAGGGATTCCCTTGATGAGAGACCTTTCTATGTCCACCCACAGTGGGCTATAGCCCGGATCAGTTACCAGCCAGTTGGCTCCTTGCTTGCAAAGGTATGCCGTTTGATAGTTCCTAAAATTTGGAAGGCCCAAGCCCCCCTTTTCTTTGGATAGTTGGAGTTTCTTCATGGAAATTCTGGGTCTCTTGCCTTGCCATAGGAACGAGTTGAAGATCTTGTCTATCTTGGACAAGAACCCATTAGAGAGAGTCATAGGTAGCACACTGGCCATGTAGTTGACTAATGGGGTGATCATCATTTTTAATGTCTCTGCTCTTCCCCACCAGGATAAAAATTTTGGCGACCAACCGTCTAGTAGCGTGGAGATTTTTTTGAGGAGGGCAGTCTCATTGACCTGTAAGGTGATGATTAAGTCACTGGTGAAGTCCAAGCCTAGATATTTGATACTATTTGGTTGCCATGTAAGGCCCCAGTTGCCAATTGTTTCTTTGCCGCCGAGATTGTTGAGCAACTTCACCTCCATCTTATCCTTATTGAGCTTGTATCCTGACACTGCGGAAAAGTCAGCAATTGAGGGCATTAGGGCTGTTATCGCAGACTCTGCGTTTTCGGAGATAACTAATACATCGTCTGCGTAGGCCATTATTTTAACTGTATTGTTGTTAAAATGTATACCCATGATCTCTTTTTTGTTCCGTAGGTGATAAAGGAACGGTTCTATAGCTAGTAGGAACAAGGAAGGTGAGAGTGGGCACCCTTGTCTGGTTCCCTGCTCTAGTTTAAAAGAAGTGGAGAGGCTGCGACCTGCTCTTACTCTGGCGGACGGATTAAAATACAGTGCCATTACCATTCAAATAAAATTATATCCCAGGGTAAATTTTTCGAGTGTCGCTTTGAGATAGGACCAATCTATTTTGTCGAAAGCCTTTTCGGCGTCTAAAGTGATTGGGGAGTCTGTTAGTTTGGCTTTCTCCACTGCATGGCATAAGATTCGTGTGTTGTCACTAGAAAGTCTGTTTTTCAGTAATCCCACTTGTGAGGGGTGGATAAGCTTGGATATGAATTTTTGGAGACGCTTAGCAAGTATCGTGGCATAAATTTTGCAGTCTATGTTTATCAGGGATATGGGCCTGTCATTTTTAGGTAGTGTTGGGTCCTTCGCATCTTTGGGTAATACCGCTATAATTGCTTCTGTGGGCGTCCCACTTATCTGTCCCGTTTCACTAAATTGGTTGAACATGTTTAGAAGAGGGGGAGTCAGGACAGAAGCAAATGTCTTGTAGAATTTTGCATTGAACCCGTCAGGGCCAGGTGCTTTCCCTAATTTGAGGGATTTTATCGTGTCCTCAATTTCTTTTGCTATTATCGGGCCATTAATTACTTCCTTGTCCTGTTCCGATAGAGCAGGTAGATTACAATTGCTTAAGTATTCACGAGCTTTAGTGGTGCTTATGTCATGGTTTTTACTATACAGTGAACTGTAGAAGTTTTAAAAAATTTCCGCTTTTTTGTCAGGATCGAAGTGAGCCTCGCCCTTCGGGTCCAATAGGGACTTAATCGTATTCTTTTACATTTTGAATTTTAAGTTGGAAGCTAAGCTCTTCCCGGCTTTGTTGGATTCGCCGAGCCTAATGCTCTTTTGCTTTGTAATCCAAATCCCAGCCCTGTTACTCAATAACTTATTATACTCATATTTCTTTTTCACCAATTCGTTTAAGAGAGAAGTATCTCTGGAGGCAATGTGTTTCCCTTCCAGTGTTGATATCTCTTTTTCTAGTTGTAGGAGTTTGCTATTTGCTTCCCTATTCATGGAGGACCTGATTTTGATGATCCCCCCCCCTTTGAGTGCTTTTTAGAGCTTCCATCTCGTTAGGTCCGAGGTGTCTCCAATTTTATTCTCAATGAGGTAGTTCTGGATCAAACATGCAGGGGCAGATTTACAAGCCCCCTGCGCCACCAGTACGTCACTTTTCGTGACGTACTGGTGGCGCAGGGAGCTGCTCCATATTTACAAGGAGAGGAAAAGCCACCCTGCGTGACTTTTCCTCTCCTTGTAAATACGGCCCCTTCACACGCAGCACTTTGCGGTGAAGGGGTGTTCCATGGGTGTTGCTGTGGGTGTTCCCACGCAACACTCATGGAACAAGACACATCTCCAGAATTACGAGAAATCGTAACTCTGGAGATGCGTCTGAAGCTACGCCACCCTAGAGATGGCGTAGCGAGAGCGCACCGAGGAGAAATGTTTTCATTTCTCCTCGTTTTCTCTTTCAATGCGTGCTGCATTCTGCAGCACGCATTGAAAGAGGAAAATGGTTGTAGTGATTGTTTTTGTGCAGGAAGGTTCCCCTTCCTGCACAAAACTAATCTCCCCACGACGCAGGCATTCTTGCACCATGGTGCAAGGGTGCCTGCGCCGGCGCATGGCTGCAGTTTGTGCGCCAGCGCAGGGGGAAGCACAAGGATGCGACATATTCTTGTAAATATGTCGTATCCCTGTGCTTTCCAAACTAACGCAGCATGGCGCAGCAAAATGACTTGCTGCGCCGTGCTGCGTTAGTTAATTGTAAATCTGCCCCGCAATGCTTTGCTTATTTGAGTCTGAGTCTAATACCTCGTTGTTGAACCTCCATAAGGTTTGTTTTTTGGAGGGAGTCGGATCCGAAATGGATAGGCTGATACAGGAGTGGTCAGAGATCACTCTTGGTTCGATGGAGGTTTGATCTATTCTGTTTACCGCATTACCAGAGATAAGTAGATAGTCAATGCGATAGTGTGAGTTATGGGGAGTTGAATAGAAGGTGTATTCCCTGCCTGTGGGATTTTGTAACCTCCAAGAGTCAATCATATCAAAACGCTTGCATAAATTGTTAAGAGCTTTATGTGATTTATTGGCACGATAAGGACAGCGTGAGTTCCTATCTAAGGAAGGGTCTAAGGGAAGGTTAAAATCACCCACAAGTATGTGCATGGCAGTGTCTGGAATTGTTTTAATTTGTTTAGAAAGTTCTTCCCAGAAAGTCGAGTCATCTTTGTTGGGGGCGTAAGTGTTTGTGATGTAAAACTTCGCGTTATGTTTCATCAGTTTCGTTGTGACCCACCTACCCTGCGTGTCTGATGAGCTTGATACCAGACCTATGTTGGATTTTTTGGCTATTAAGGTGAGGACACCGTTTTTTTACCTATGGCGTCTGAGCCCGCAACGTCGATGTATGACTTATTTTTAAGTGAGTTGAATTGTTTGGAATCGATTTTGGTTTCTTGTAATAAGATGACGTCACTCCTCTGTTTATGAAGATTGTCTAGAATCTTCCTTCTTTTGACTGGGTGGTTTATGCCCTTAACATTCAGTGAGACTATCATAATGTTTTGTTGGGCCATAGCTATCAGCAGGGACTGTGACATGAGAGTTTTGATATGGACATAGTGTGCAATTCTCTACATAGTGAAGTCCTAATCAGTCGGCTTCTCCCAATTTGGGTGATGAGTAGACCCCCTTTTTGTAAGAATAATACGCTCATTATGCGTACTAGGTATAGCTTGAGTTGGTTCATGAACATATGGGGTACAATCCCCAGTGAGGAGCCACTTGTGTGAACATGGGCATTGAAGCCATTCCTGCAGCCTGAATAAAAAACACAGTAGAAATGATAATAATGGTAATAATACCAGTCAAAAACAGTGAAAATCAAGACAAGTACATAAGGGAAAACAAGCTCAAAAACCCGCCCCCGCCCCCGTCTCCCAAAAACCCTCCCTCCCCCCCCCCAAAGTATTGAACTGGCATGGTGATAGGGGAAGAGAGCTCCCCTCCCATGGAGAGACCAAAAGAAGACATATTAAGTAGCCTGAACACATAAGACCAAACTGTGTCTAAGAGATGCACAACAGTATTAAGATAAAGATAAAAGTCTCTGTAGAGATAAACTGTTTGTTCATTTGAACGTAAGAACAAGTTGGAAAAAAAGAAACTAGTCAATGTTACCATTCGTATGGTGAACGTTTGACCTGCCAGTACAGATGAATGTTGCAGAAATTGTTACCCTGGAAACTGGGATTAAGCAGAATCGGGGAAGGGTTGAAACTTAACTGTGAATTTAAAATGTGAAATGATAACTTATATGAAAGTGATACGCTACTAAATTAAGTTTTCCCAAAACAGTAGTATGTTTAGAAGTAGTGTGTTGTTAAAAAATAATACTAGTCTTATTAAAAAAGGTTTTTGAACTCCCGTAAGGGTTCACAGCTCCATCGCGATGCTACACTGCGGCACCGCGGTGGAGTCGCGACTCCAGAAAATTACAGAAGCAGTTTGGACAGTTTAAGAAGACAGTTAGAAAGGCTTAATATGTGTAACCAATAGAAATGTGTTTCACAATTTGAAATGATGTAGGAAGCAATTTGATTTGTAACTTACATTTATTTGTGTGCAGAAAGAGAGGGAAAGTTTGCCATTACTGGTTTTACCTTGTTGAGAGTGGTGCATTACATTTATTGTGTGCAAAAGAAAATCTTTTATGAGTTTCTGATAATTCATATTCTGCAATACTATTTGAAAGGTGAGTTACAAATTTGTGAGGTGTATTATGTAATATGTAGTAGTGCTTTAGTCTTTGTAGTGATATTTTTATATTTGAAAAGCTTTATTTTCAAACTTTAGAAATTATTTGAGAACTGTGATGTTTGAAATATGTTATGAAATGTAGAGATGTGTATTGTTGTTTATTTTATTGTACTGAAATGATGATTGAAATAGATTGTGCATAGTAATATGTGTACATTGGTAGATGGATTAGCGATTATGGTAGTTTGTATGAGTGTGTGGAAATATTCAATTGAAGAACATGGCATAATTTTAGGTGTCGCTTTCTAATTGGAAGTGCAGTCTGTCAAGTTTTAAGGTGTGCATGGACTTGTGACTGAGGTATGTCTCTTTTTGCACATGTATTCTCATATGTCTTATGCATTTGCAGATGCAAGATGTATAAAAGACAGGTGTTGCTGCTTTGTATTTGGCTGGGCCCAACACTGTGAGTAGTACTAGAATGGTGAAGCTGCAGCACAAAAGTGAGGTTTAAGACATGTTCACATGAGGGATTAGTTATTAGGCTACTTTGTATAAGTCTCTAGTGAGGTACACTTACATATGCTGCATAATTTTCGGTGTGTGGTTGAAATGGGAAGTGTGTTCTCCGAAGTTTTAAGGTCTGCATAGTCTTGTTATTGAGGTATGTCTCTACTTGCAGATGTATTCTCATATGTATTATACATTTGAAGATGCTTTACATATAAAACACAGGTATACGTCTATTTGTATGTTTCTTTTAAATATGGTGTCACTAGCAAAAGGTACAGACACATGCATGCATGCTTTTAGGAATATTGTGAGACTTATAACAGAGATATGTGAATGGTTGCTGCTTCGTATTTGGTTAGGCCCAACATTCTGAGTAGTAGTAGAATAGTGAAGCTGCAGCATAAAAGTGAGGTTTAAGACATGTTGGGTGAGGGATTAGTGATTAGGCTAGTTTATACCAGTCTCTGGAAAGGTACACTTCACATATACCGCATAATTTTCGGTGTCCGCTTGTAATAGGAAGTACATTCTGTGAAGTTTTAAGGTCTGCATGGTCTTGTGACTGAGGTACTTCTCTGCTTGCACATGTATTCTCACAAGTATGATGCATCAGAAGATTGTAGATGTATAAAACACAGGTATACGTCTATTTGTATGTTTCTTTTACATGTGATGCCATTAGGAAAAGGTGCAGACACATGCATGCGTGCTAGGAGCAATATGGTGAGACTTACAACATAGATATGCAAAGGATTGCTGCTTTACATTTGGCTAGACCCAACACTCTGAGTAGTAGCAGAATGGTGAAGCTGCAGCAGAAAAGTGAGGTTTAAGACTTGTTGGCAGAGGGATTAGCGATTAGGCTCTTTTGTATGAGTCTGTGGAAAGGTACACTTGAAATATACCACATCATTTTCCGTGTCTGTTTTAAATGGGAAGTGCAGTCTCTGAAGTTTTAAGGTCTGCATGGTCTTGTGACTGAGATATGTTTCAACTTGCACATGTATTCTCATACATCTCATGCATTTGAAGATGTAGACATAGAAAACACAGGTACACATTTATTTGTATGTTAATTCTATATATAATGGCATTAGCTAAAGGTACAGAGACATGCATACATGCTTTCAGGGATATAGCGAGACTCACAAGAGAGAAATGTGAATGGTTGCTGCTTTGTATTTGGCTAGGTCCGACGCTGTAAGTAGTAGTAGAATGGTGAATCTACAGCATAAAAGTGAGGTTTAAGACATGTTGGCTGAGGATTACTGATTAGGCTACTTTGTATGAGTCTGTGGAAAGGTACACTTCAAATACACCGCATAATCTTCTGTGTCTGTTTGAAAGGGGAAGTGCATTCTGTGAAGTTTTAAGGTGGTCTTGTAACTGAGGTATTTCACTACATGCACATGTATTCTCACACGTATTATGTATCTGAACTGAAGATGCTAGATGTATAAATCACAGCTATACATCTATTTGTATGTTTGTTTTACATATGATGCCACTAGAAAAAGGTGCAGACAAATGCATGCATGGTATGAGGAATATGGTGAGACTTACAACACAGATATGTGAAGGGTTGGTGCTTTATATTTGGGTAGGTCCAACACTCTGAGTAGTAGTAGAATGTTGAAGCCGCAGCAGAAAAGTGAGGTTTAAGATATGTTGCTTAAAGGATTACTGATTAGGGTACTTTGTACAACTCTGTGGAAAGGTACAATTGAAATACGCTGCATGATTGTTGGTGTCTGCTTGAAATGGGAAGTGCAGTCTCTGAAGTTTTAAGGTATGCATGGTCTTGTGACTGAGGTATATGTGTACTTCCACATGTATTCTCATGCGTGTTATGCATCTGAAGATGCTAAATGTATAAAACACAGGTATACATCTACTTGTATGTTTGTTTTATTTATAATTCCACTAGCAAAAGGCACAGACAAATGCATATATGCTTTCAGGAATATGGTGAGAGCTACAACAGACACATGCGAAGGGTTGCTCCTTTCTATTTGGCTAAGCCCAACAGTCTAGGTGTTACTTTGAAATGGGAATGGCAGTCTGTGAAGTTTAAGGGACTTTATGGTGTTGAGAATGACGTATGTGTCTACTTCTACATCTATTGCCTGATGTATTATGCATCTGAACCTGGTTGGTTTGGGTACTAGTTAACCCTGGGCGGAGCTGGCGGAGCGGGACTATGCGGAGGTCCACGGAGTTGGGGACAAACTCCGCTCCGCTCCGCCACCCGCCTCCCACCCCCCTATTAAGAATTAATTAAAACTACATTAAAGGTAAAAGATCATCCTGAGACAGCGATGAAGAGGAGGACAGCAGCCCGGGGACGCCGCAGTCAAGGTAAGTCTTTATTCTTTTACCTTTAATGTAGTTTTAATTAATTCTTAATAGGGGGGTGGAGGTGGGGGCTGGTCAACTCTGCTCCGCTGCGGAGTGTGCGGGGATCCTTTAATTCTGCTCTGTCATTCTGTTGTAGAGGTTGTGATGTCTTCTTAATGAAAGAATTGTACAGTGTCTGACATAGCTTGTTTATTAACCAGGTACCATATTTTATGAGCAGAGATGAATACATACACTTTTTTTTACACAAATTTAGATAGCATGCGCTCTGACATGTTACTATTTAAACGTGTGCGTTCTTATCATAAGTTTGATAATATGTAAAGTTTAATATTCTTATCATTTATGTGTTATGGAGACATTTGCAATGTATTTGAAAGTATTTATTTATTTATTGATATGAATATTTGTATATAATTATTTTAAAAATATAAAATTATTTTTAGATACTATTTAAACTTTTCTTTTTTTTTTTAGATATTTACACTTATTTGTAAGGATGATTGAGTATGGCAAGAAAAGATCAAAAGAGAAGACAAGAAAAAAACAGTACTACTTAAAGGAAAGAGAAAAGCGGAAATTAGATGACGTGCAAAATGTTACTAGAAAAGACTTCTGGTAAGACAACTAAAGAGTTTGTTAAAAGACATTTAAAAAATGTAAAGAATTTTCAAAATGTGGAAAAGAGAAAGAAAAGTTCAACAACAATCGGAAGGAAATGAAAAAAGGACATAATAATAGAAAATCATGTTATGGGAAAACAATCCATGTTGAAAGAAGGCTGAAAGAATATAAAGACATAAGGAAGAGAATGTATAGAAGTAGAGTACTACAAAATTTATTGAAAGATTGCAAAAAATATAAAAAGAGATCAGTAGTTTATAAGAAAAAGCAACAGATTGAAAGTGTAGTAGAAAAAGCTTTTGAAATAAAAAGAAAATTATTTATATTAATATTGAAGAGAATGAAAACATTGGATAAAACAATGCTGTTTATGAAAGAGAAAAGCAAAAGTAAAAGACTGGTTAATAGAAGTAACTTTTGTAAAATTTTCACTGGTGAATGGAAGCATACTTCTAGTACTGAGCCTTTCTTTAATGAAGAAAGTTATTTTCAACAGAACACATTAGTTCATGCAGTTGATACTAGTGGTCGATGCTATGAGATGAAAGATGGTTGTCCCATTCCAAAAGAAAAGATGGTTCTTAGGAATGTGGAAGAAGTAATAGCTGAAGAAGTTCAAGGGAGGCGTACACAAGCTCCGGTATATAAGTGGGATTGTAGCAGTATTTGTAGTATTCAACAGGAATCTATTGACATATTACGAATTTTTATACGAGGATATGTCCAAAAAAGTCTTAAACAGAAGATTAAGATGTTACAAGGACTAGATCCATGTAAAGTAAGAAAATATACTAACTTGCAGGGTCATTCTCTAGCTTGTCTTTCAAGAAAAGTGTGTCAAAGTACTTTCCATCATTTAACAGTACACCACTCAGAAATGCGAAAGTTAGTAAGTAGACTCTACTATGTAAAAAGTCCTGCATTATCTTTAAGTGAAATGAACAAATTGCAAGAGAACAAAATGCCAGCTAGAGCTGTACATAACAACTTAGAGTTGGTAGGTATTCCTCCGGAACTGGCAGATTTAAATGAATATGAGTCCATTCTTATTCAATCTGTGCACCCGTTTCAGGCTACAGTTAGTATGGAGCCTAAAACAGGTAAGCTGCCTCCAACAGATTTACAAAGAGGTCTGAAAGGAAGAGTTGTGAACTTACCTTTAGATTTTAAGAAAAATATTGAAACTGTTGGTATAAACAGGGAGGAAAGTGAGCCTATAGTTATTCTAGTTAATTGTGTACCAACAAAGAGTCGAAAAATATGACAAGAGTTTGTAGATGTTAACAAACTTCAAAAGACTACATTATATCTGGTGCAGAATAATATTTATTATAAGAATGTAAATGTGGATGAACAGGAAATATGTTTAGAAGATGAAACAGAAATTTCAAGTGGCCAAATAGAAAAAGTGGACAAGTCCAGGAGTGAAGAGATTTATGAACATTACACAATACATCCTCTACATTCAAAAGAAGTGATAGGAAACAATATTGAATTATTCCAAATGAAAAAAGCAAAGGGAACTCCCATGAGTGTATGGGAAAAAAGTTTAGAAGCTCATTGTTTTCCACAGTTATTCCCCAGTGGAGAAGGTGGACGATTTGATGAGCAACCTGTACAGATTCCAGCTTCAGAATACCGCTCGACAAAATTGTACTCTGAAGATCCAAGATTACGACAGTGTATTCCATATATATTTCATCTTTTGTTTGAAAGTGATTTGTCTGCACTTTCATATGCAGTGAACCACATAATAAAAAACAGGAGTTCTTCTTCCACATGTTTCTGCAAGGGAATTCATAGACAAACTTCAACAAAGAGATGAACATTTAGAATCTCAGTTATTTAATTTGATGGCGTGTCAACGAGGTACCAATGAGTATTGGTATCATTGTCACGGAGAACTTAAATGTATGTTAAGAAACTTAGGTACTCCCACATGGTTTGTAACACTTAGCTGTGCTGAATATGCTTGGGAGGATTTACTTGAATTTCTACGAGAAGCAAATTCAAATGTTAAAAACATTGAATTGAAGACAGCTGGAGAACTTTGTTCATTGGATCCTGTAAATGTCTGTAGGTATTTTAATCATAGGTTTCAAGCTATGATGTCATTTATCTGCAATAAAAATGTTCCACCTCTTGGAGAGGTAATAGATTTCTTTTGGAGAAAGGAGTAGCAAGCCAGAGGTGCTCCACATATAAACATGCTATTATGTATCAAGAATACTCCAAACTTTGGAACTGATACTGATGAAAGTGTTTTGTCTTTCATCGAACAGTATTTTACCTGTGCCATTCCAAGAGAAGGAGGAGAAAACCGCTTGAGACAACAAGTTTTACGGTTTCACAGTCATCGATGTGGAAAATACTGTCGACGAAAATACAAGTCTAAAGGGAATTTTTATACAAAATGTCGTGGTGGATTCCCACGTCCAATAATTTCTAAAGGAAGAGTAAATCGTTTTATGTCAGCAGTAAGGCATACAATAACTCAAAAATCTCCGAAGAACACATACAACTTAAAAAGAACTGAAGATTCAAAGTATAATAATTACTACAATCCAGTGATTTTGAAAATGTGGAATGCTAACATGGATTTTCAATATGTTGCAGATAATTCAATTAGTGTTGCTCGCTATGTTACATCATATATAACCAAATCTGAAAAGACAGAGATGAAAGAAATGTGGGAAGAAATTTCACAAGAGAAGAGTCTTAGCAGGAAATTGTACAGCTTCAGCTTGAAAATGCTTTCCCGTCGAGAGATTGGATCCTATGAATGTTCAGATCACTTGAGTTCTGCCAGTTTATATTCAAAGTCAAGAGGAATCCTTTGGGTAAGTTTAGGTCTTGCTTCCACATGAAATAGAGTATTGAAAACATTACAAGAAATCGAATACTTAGCATTAAATGAACCAGAAAGTACAGATATTCTTAAAACTAATATGTTGGATACATACTATGCCAAAAGGAGTCCACATCTGAAAAACCTATGTCTGTATGAAATACTTCAACATTACAGCTTTAAAAGAAACGTTACAGAAAATATAAAAGAAGAAAAATATGCAGTAATTGGATGTGATGGATGTTTGGTAAAACATACCAAAGGAAATCTTATTAACCACAGAAAACTCAGCTGCGAAAGTCCAGATACGAGGGAATTTTTCTATTTAGGACTTCTACAAATGTTTAAGCCTTGGCGTAGTAAAACGGAATTACTTGGACATTTTGACTGCTATGAAAATTCTTTTAATTCATGTAAAGATAGCATTCAATGCACAATTTTCCCTACATATCTACAAATGTTAAATGAAGAGACTGAACAAGAAAGTACTATTGCAGATGAAATAGCTAGAGACAGTTCTCAAGACAGTCAAAGTTCTGTTCCACTAAGTCAAGATCCACTGGGACAACCAATTATCGAAAATGAAGCAGCAATAGCCATGAATGAGGTAGAAACTGCAATGCAACAAGCACAACAAGATGTTACTCCGTTGGAAAACTTAGAAGAACAACTAAATATTGAACAGAAAGAAATATATCTACAAGTGAAAGAACAGATGCAACATGGTTTGCTACATGAAAAAAAAGATTGCCAATGTTCATCAATTAAACCTATTCTAATGTACATCAGCGGTCAAGCTGGAACGGGAAAAAGTTTCTTAATTATTGTTTTGACCAGCTACAGTAAACTACAGAATCACATTTATCTTGTGTTGTAACAGCTCCAACTGGATTAGCAGCACACAACATTAAAGGGATTACTTTACATTGATTACTTATGCTACCTGTTGAACATGACAATAAATTGGAATATCACAAACTATCTGGAGAAGATTGTGATGAAGTCTAAAGAGTACTGAAGAAAATGAAACTTATAATCATTGATGACGTGAGCATGGTCTCAAACTTATTGCTTGCCTGTGTACATTTAAGAATTCAACAGATTTTAAAAACAGATTACGATCTTCTGTTTGGAGGAAAACATTTAATTGTATTCGGAGATCTGCTAAAACTTACTCCGGTAAAAGGACTACCTGTTTTTAAAACACTTGTCCATGAAGACACTAGGAAATCTTTGGGAAGTATTTGAAATGTGAACATCTGGTTACATTTTGAATATAAAGAACTTATTAAGAATATGCGACAAGCTAGTGATGAAGATTATGGAAATATTCTTCCAGATATAAGAATTGGCGTGTTGACGAAACATGGTAAACAAGCTTCAGAAAGTCGGCTACTAAGGAACTTGTTTATAACTGGAAACACAGCAGCTGAAATACTGTACAATAAGCTTGGAGAAAACAAGTCTATAGTTTGCTTAATGCCTACACTGCAAGAGTGTTCTACATTTAATCAAGAACTTTTGAAACTGGAAAAACACAAAATAGTGGAAATTGAAGCTATTGATAAAATTGAACACCAGGGAGTGACCATTCTTCTCACATAGAAACTACAGGCTGAATTGCATTCTTTGGAAAGTCTGTATCTAAAACTGCAGGCTTAGAAAATACTTTACAGGTATGTATAAACTGTCGGGTAATTTTACGGCATAATTTGAATGTAGAGGACGGTTTAGAAATGGAGCAATATGGAAAGTGATTGATTTTGTGAAATTTCAGAACAGAGATGAAATAGAATTTTTGATAATAAAATGTAATCAGATTAAAGAGGTAAGACAAATTGGGCGTTGTGTTGTACGTTTTTTACTTATAAAAGATTTGTATTTTTGCAGAAAACAGTTTCCTCTGTTCTTAGCATATGCAGTAACTATTCATAAATCTCAAGGTTTAAGTATAGACAGTGCTTTTGTAAATATCGAAAGTACAGTGCTCAAGAGGGAATGGCATATGTTGCATTATCTCGAGTAAGAACATTGTCTCAATTGTATTTGATAGATTTCAATTAGAAAAAGATTAGTGCTGTTGCAAATTGTGTAAGAGAGTATAATCATTTGAGAAGAGTTTATGCTCCTGAATTAGGTGAATATCCCATATATGAGAAACGTATAGTGTGTCCAAAAGGAAATATGTCAAAGATGGAATTGAGGTTCAAAAAAGAAAACAAATGAAGAGAAACTTGGGGCCAGATGTACAACCATTGGCAATTGCGACTCGCAAATTGCGCCAAATTGCGAGTCGCAATTTGCGAGTCGCAATTGTCAATGTAGAACAGTGTCTGAGGCACTGTTTGCGATTCCCAATGGGGTGGAAAATTGCATGGCTCATTGGGAATGGCTGGCACTCCCAGGGATGGTGGCCTTGTCTGGGACTGTTTTGAAATAAAGCAATTTGGGGACAAACTCCGCTCCGTTCCGCCACCCGCCTCCCACCCCCTATTAAGAATGAATTAAAACTACATTAAAGGTAAAAGATCACCCTGCGACGGCGATGAAGAGGAGGACGGCAGCCCGGGGACGCCGCAGTCAAGGTAAGTCTTTATTCTTTTACCTTTAATGTAGTTTTAATTAATTCTTAATAGGGGGTGGAGGTGGGGGCTGGTCCACTCTGCTCCACTGCGGAGTGTGCGGGGATTTGCCTACTCCGCGTTCTCCGCTGAACGTGGAGTAGGCAAATCTCTGCACACTCCGCGGGCGGAACGGAGCTCTCCGCCCACGGTTAGTACTAGTAGAGAAATCCTTTAGTTCTGCTCTGTCATTCTGTTGTAGAGGTTGTGATGTCTTCTTAATGAAGGAATTGTACAGTGTCTGACATAGCTTGTTTAATAACCAGGTACCATCTTTTATGAGCAGAGATGAATACATACACTTTTTTTACACAAATTTAGATAGCATGCGCTCTGACATGTTACTATTTAAACGTGTGCGTTCTTATCATAAGTTTGATAATATGTAAAGTTTAATATTCTTATTATTTATGTGTTATGGAGACATTTGCAATGTAATTGAAATAATTTATTTATTTATTTGTTGATATGAATATTTGTACATAATTATTTTAAAAATATAAAATTATTTTTAGATACTATTTAAACTTTTCTTTTTTTTTAGATATTTACACTTATTTGTAAGGATGATTGAGTATGGCAAGAAAAAGATAAAAAGAGACGGCAAGAAAAAAACAGTACTACTTAAAGGAAAGAGAAAAGCGGAAATTAGATGACGTGCAAAATGTTACCAGAAAAGACTTCTGGTAAGACAACTAAAGAGTTTGTTAAAAGACATTTAAAGAATGTAAAGAATTTTCATAATGTGGAAAAGAGAAAGAAAAGTTCAACAACAATCGGAACGAAATGAAAAAAGGACATAATAATAGAAAATCATGTTATGGGAAAACAATCCATGTTGAAAGAAGGCTGAAAGAATATAAAGACATAAGGAAGAGAATGTATAGAAGTAGAGTACTACAAAATATATTGAAAGATTGCAAAAAATATAAAAAGAGATCAGTAGTTTATAAGAAAAAGCAACAGATTGAAAGTGTAGTAGAAAAAGTTTTTTGAGATAAAAAGAAAATTATTTATATTAATATTGAAGAGAATGAAAACATTGGATAAAACAATGCTGTTTATGAAAGAGAAAAGCAAAATAAAAAGACTGGTTAATAGAAGTAACTTTTGTAAAATTTTCACTGGTGAATGGAAGCATACTTCTAGTACTGAGCCTTTCTTTAATGAAGAAAGTTATTTTCAACATAACACATTAGTTCATGCAGTTGATACTAGTGGTCGATGCTATGAGATGAAAGATGGTTGTCCCATCACAAAAGAAAAGATGGTTCTTAGGAATGTGGAAGAAGGATAGCTGAAGAGGTTCAAGGGAGGCGTACACAAGTTCCGGTATATAGGTGGGATTGTAGCAGTATTTGTAGTATTCAACAGGAATCTATTGACATATTACGAAATTTTATATGAGGATATGTCCAAAAAAAGTCTTAAACAGAAGATTAAGATGTTACAAGGACTAGATCCATGTAAAGTAAGAAAATATACTAACTTG
Source organism: Calotriton arnoldi (assembly GCA_963921515.1). NCBI lineage: Eukaryota > Metazoa > Chordata > Amphibia > Caudata > Salamandridae > Calotriton > Calotriton arnoldi. Next base: position 126,090 of record CAWUFW010012282.1, read on the forward strand.
CAGGGTCATTCTCTAGCTTGTCTTTCAAGAAAAGTGTGTCAAAGTACTTTCCATGTTAACAGTACACCACTCAGAAATGCGGAAGTTAGTAAGGAGACTCTACTATGTAAAAAGTCCTGCGTTATCTTTAAGTGAAATGAACAAATTACAAGAGAACAAAATGCCAGCTAGAGCTGTACATAACAACTTAGAGTTGGTAGGTATTCCTCCGGAACTGGCAGATTTAAATGAAGATGAGTCCATTCTTATTCAATCTGTGCACCCGTTTCAGGCTACAGTTCGTATGGAGCCTAAAACAGGTAAGCTGCCTCCAACAGATTTACAAAGAGGTCTGAAAGGAAGAGTTGTGAACTTACCTTTAGATTTTAAGAAAAATATTGAAACTGTTGGTATAAACAGGGAGGAAAGTGAGCCTATAGTTATTCTAGTTAATTGTGTACCAACAAAGAGTCGAAAAATATGGCAAGAGTTTGTAGATGTTAACAAACTTCAAAAGACTACATTATATCTGGTACAGAATAATATTTATTATAAGAATGTAAATGTGGATGAACAGGAAATATGTTTAGAAGATGAAGCAGAAATTTCAAGTGGCCAAATAGAAAAAGTGGACAAGTCCAGGAGTGAAGAGATTTATGAACATTACACAATACATCCTCTACATTCAAAAGAAGTGATAGGAAACAATATTGAATTATTCCAAATGAAAAAAGCAAAGGGAACTTTCATGAGTGTATGGGAAAAAAGTTTAGAAGCTTGTTGTTTTCCACAGTTATTCCCCAGTGGAGAAGGGGGACGATTTGATGAGCAACCTGTACAGATTCCAGCTTCAGAATACCGCTCAAAAAATTGTACTCTGAAGATCCAAGATTATGACAGTGTATTCCATATATATTTCATCTTTTGTTTGAAAGTGATTTGTCTGCACTTTCATATGCAGTGAACCACATAATAAAAAACAGGAGTTTTTCTTCCACATGTTTCCGCAAGGGAATTCATAGACAAAGTTCATCAAAGAGATGAACATTTAGAATCTCAGTTAATTAATTTGATGGCGTGTCAACGAGGTACCAATGAGTATTGGTATCATTGTCACGGAGAACTTAAATGTATGTTAAGAAACTTAGGTACTCCTACATGGTTTGTAACACTTAGCTGTGCTGAATATGCGTGGGAGGATTTACTTGAATTTCTACGAGAAGCAAATAGCAAATTCAAATGTTAAAAACATTGAATTGAAGACAGCTGGAGAACTTTGTTCATTGGATCCTGTAAATGTCTGCAGGTATTTTAATCATAGGTTTCAAGCTATTATTTCATTTATCTGCAATACAAATGTTCCACCTCTTGGAGAGGTAATAGATTTCTTTTGGGGAAAGGAGTACCAAGCCAGAGGTGCTCCTCATATGAACATGCTATTATGGATCAAGAATGCTCCAAACTTTGGAACTGATACTGATGAAAGTGTTTTGTCTTTCATCGAACAGTATGTTACCTGTGCCATTCCAAGAGAAGGAGGAGAAAACCGCTTGAGACAACAAGTTTTACGGTTTCACAGTCATCGATGTGGAAAATACTGTCGACGAAAATACAAGTCTAAAGGGAATTTTTATACAAAATGTCGTGTTGGATTCCCACGTCCAATAATTTCTAAAGGAAGAGTAAATCATTTTATGTCAGCAGTAAGGCATACAATAACTCAAAAATCTCCGAAGAACACATTCAACTTAAAAAGAACTGAAGATTCAAAGTATAATAATGACTACAATCCAGTGATTTTGAAAATGTGGAATGCAAACATGGATATTCAATATGTTGCAGATAATTCAATTAGTGTTGCTCAGCTATGTTACATCATATATAACCAAATCTGAAAAGACAGAGATGAAAGAAATGTGGGAAGAAATTTCACAAGAGAAGAGTCTTAGCTAGAATTTGTACAGCTTCAGCTTGAAAATGCTTTCCCGTCGAGAGATTGGATCCTATGAATGTTCAGATCACTTGAGTTCTGCCAGTTTATATGCAAAGTCAAGAGGAATCCTTTGGGTAAGCTTAGGTCTTGCTTCCACATGAAATAGAGTATTGAAAACATTACAAGAACTCGAATACTTAGCATTAAATGAACCAGAAAGTACAGATATTCTTAAAACTAATATGTTGGATACATACTATGCCAAAAGGAGTCCACATCTGGAAAACCTATGTCTGTATGAAATACTTCAACATTACAGCTTTAAAAGAAACGTTACAGAAAATATAAAAAGAAGAAAAATATGCAGTAATTGGATGTGATGGATGTTTGGTAAAACATACCAAAGGAAATCTTATTAACCACAGAAAACTCAGCTGCGAAAGTCCAGATAAGAGGGAATTTTTCTATTTAGGACTTCTACAAATGTTTAAGCCTTGGCGTAATAAAACGGAATTACTTGGACATTTTGACTGCTATGAAGATTCTTTTAATTCATGTAAAGATAGCATTCAATGCACAATTAAACTAAAACTTACTCCGGTAAAAGGACTACCTGTTTTTAAAACACTTGTCCATGAAGACACTAGGAAATCTTTGGGAAGTATTTGAAATGTGAACATCTGGTTACATTTTGAATATAAAGAACTTATTAAGAATATGCGACAAGCTAGTGATGAAGATTATGGAAGTATTCTTCCAGATATAAGAATTGGCGTGTCGACGAAACATGGTAAACAAGCTTCAGAAAGTCGGCTACTAAGGAACTTGTTTACAACTGGAAACACAGCAGCTGAAATAATGTACAATAAGCTTGGAGAAAACAAGTCTATAGTTTGCTTAATGCCTACACTGCAAGAGTGTTCTACATTTAATCAAGAACTTTTGAACCTGGAAAAACAGGAAATAGTGGAAATTGAAGCTATTGATAAAATTGAACACCAGGGAGTGACCATTCTTCTCACATAGAAACTACAGGCTGAATTGCATTCTTTGGAAAAGTCTGTATCTAAAACTGCAGGCTTAGAAAATACTTTACAGGTATGTATAAACTGTCGGGTAATTTTACGGCATAATTTGAATGTAGAGGACGGTTTAGAAATGGAGCAATGTGGAAAGTGATTGATTTTGTGAAATTTCAGAACAGAGATGAAATAGAATTTTTGATAATAACATTTTATCAGATTAAAGAGGTACGACAAATTGGGCGTTGTGTTGTACGTTTTTTACTTATAAAAGATTTGTATGTTTGCAGAAAACAGTTTCCTCTGTTCTTAGCATATGCAGTAACTATTCATAAATCTCAAGGTTCAAGTATAGACAGTGCTTTTGTAAATACTCGAAAGTACAGTGCTCAAAGAGGGAATGGCATATGTTGCATTATCTCGAGTAAGAACATTGTCTCAATTGTATTTGATAGATTTCAATGAGAAAAAGATTAGTGCTGTTGCAAATTGTGTAAGAGAGTATAATCATTTAAGAAGAGTTTATGCTCCTGAATTAGGTGAATATCCCATATATGAGAAACGTATAGTGTGTCCAAAATGGAAATATGTCAAAGATGGAATTGAGGTTCAAAAAAGAAAACAAATGAAGAGAAACTTGGGGCCAGATGTACAACCATTGGCAATTGCGACTGATCAAATTGCGCCAAATTGCGAGTCGCAATTTGCGAGTCGCAATTGCCAATGTAGAACAGTGTCTGAGGCACTGTTTGCGATTCCCAATGGGGTGGCAAATTGCATGCCTCATTCATATTCATGAGGCTGTTGCAATTTGTGACCCTATTGGGAATGGCTGGCACTCCCAGGGATGGTGGCCTTGTCTGGGACTGCTTTTAAATAAAGCAGTTTTTAAAAAAAAATGCAGCCCGTTTTCCTTAAAGGGAAACAGGATGCATTTAAACAAATTAAACATTTTTGTTTAATTTTTTAAGGGCAGGTAGTGGTCCCTGGGACCACTGCCTGCTGTGAAACAATGTTTGCGCACCCATTCACAAAGGGGAAGGGGTCCCTTAGGGACCCCTTCCCATTTGCTAATGGTTTACCACCCTCTTGAAGAGGGTGGTAAACTGCGAGTGTTTTGCGACCGCAATTGCGGTCGCAAAACATTCTTACATAGAGTACAGACTCGCTATTAGGAAGGGACACCCTTGGAACGTCCCTTCCTAATAGCAAGTCGCTAACCATATTTTGCGAGTCGCTATTTAATTAGCGACTCGCAAAATAGGGTTAGTACATGGGCCATAGGTTTTTTGCATGTGCAAATGGGTCTAAAACCCATTTGCGCATGCAAGCATCCGTCATACAACTGGCCCTTGATGGCATAAAGAAAAAAAAATGGAAACTGTTGATGAGATTCTAGGAGACCAGTTGGAAAATAGTTCAGGTATCAACTGCTATGCTAATGTGATTCTGAATGTTGTGTTTTATCTAGAAGATCTTCATTGGGAAATCATGAAAAAAGATTCTGTTCTTTATTACATCATGTATTTCAACAGTTGGTAACTGACTGAAGTAAAATCCATACTGCTTCTGGCATTCGGCATCTTTTGGATTTATGTACCGGTTCATTGACATTTACTCTTAATGTACAACAAGATGCATAAGAATTTCTAATGCTTATGCTTGGAGTGTTAGAACATGAAGGTATACAGATTGAAAACTTATTTGGACTAAGTTACAGATGGGATCATAAATGTGAAGAGTGTTCATTTACTACCATCACTGAAATACAAACAGAACGATTCATATACTTGAAGATACCAGACTGCAAATCAGTACCTTTTAACAAATTGATTAACACAGCCAATCAGGATATGAAATGTTCCCATTGTAGATCATAGATGTTGCCTACATTACATATAGAAAGATTTGGAAAATATCTCATTTTAATGCTTCAACGTTGTAGAGCAAATGGACGAAAATTGGAAACGAAAATTTCGAATTTTAAAGTAAGTCAAATATCTATGTTAGGAAGAAATTTTACAGCAGTGGCTATTACTTTCCATGATGGACCTACTACAACATCTGGACACTATACTGTGTATTTAAAGTGTAATAAAGGATGGACACATTACAATGATGCCCACTTGGCATTCAAATCTAGGTTGCCTTACGAATTTCCAAATTCATATTTGTTATTTTTGAAGCCAAAGTTTTGAGTACATCATTTGGCCTATTGGGAAGATGTGAACAGAAACTAAAGAGGAATGCAAACTATTAATATTTATAATTAGTGTTTGGAATATTATTTGTGGTAATTGATATTGCATTTGGAAAATTCTGGTTAAAGGAAATAGTTTATATATTTGTTGTCTATTTTGTACTAGATGTAAATGAGAGTCTATATTTTGCAAATGTATTTGAGATAAATAATAGAGTTTATGCAGGTGAAGAAAGTAATTAACAAAGTGTAGATAGAAAAGCACATAGCTACACATATTGACAAAGGTGGTTTATGATGATCTGGTCTTTTTTTTCTACAATCATTTAGATTGTTTTCTTCCCCGCTGTGCAGTGATGATACCACATTGAAATCACTGTGTCTGGTGAAGTTAAGTGGAATCTGAGAACAGCAAAAAAAGGAATCTGAAAATTTTATTTAATTCGAAATTTATGTTGAGTTGCAAAAAATATAATCTTACAATTTCAGTTATATATTATCATTAAATAACAGTTTTTCTTTTTCTTCTTTATAGTAGGTAGTGTTGAAGTTTGAGAATAGTTTTAATGCTGTTTACGACAATACTACTCTAAAATATTTCTATTGAGTAATGTATCTAAATTATTTAAAAGGTAAGGATACATAATATAATATGCATGATACTGTGAAAAAAAAGTTTAAAGTTTAATTATATGTTATTTGTTTCTAATATAAATAATGTTGATCCTTTAGTCTACTTCAAAATTTTCACTATGTTGCTCATGTAATCAAGGAGGCAGTTATCCTTACATGTAGACACTGCCCATACACTTATGCATTCTCTGAAGCACAAGTTTTGCACAAATAGCAAAACACAGTCATTACCCTTGCATTCTTTCTTTTAAACAGGCACTACCCATGCACTCATTCAATTACCCAGGCTCTACCCATGCACTCATGCAATCACACAGGCACTACTCTTCCACTCAATCATTCACTCAAGCATTACCCATGCACTCATCCATTCACTCAGGCACTACCTATGCATTCGTCCAATAACCCAGGCATTACTCTTGCACCCATCCTTCCACTCAAGCACTACTCATACCCTCATCCAATCACTCAGGCACTACCCCTGCACTCATGCAATCACCCAGGCACTACCCATACACTCATGCAATCACTAAGGCACTACTCTTGCACTCAGCCATTCACTTAAGCGGTACGCATGCACTCATCCATTCACTCAGGCACTACCTATGTACTCATCCAATGACGCAGACATTAGCCTTGCATCCATCCTTCCAGTCAGGTACTATACATACACTCATCCAATCACCCAGGCACTACCACTGCACTCATGCAATCACCCAGGCACTACCCATGCACTCATCCAATGATGCAAGCATTACACTTGCACCCAGCCTTCCACTCAAATACTACTCATACACTCATTGAATCACCCAGGCACTACCAGTGCACTCATGCAATCACCTAGGCACTACCCATGCACTCATGCAATCACTCAGGCACTACTCTTGCACTCAGTCATTCACTTAGACAATACAGATCCACACATCCATTCACTCACGCACAACCTATGCACTCATTCAATGATGCAGGCATTAGTCTTGCATCCATCCTTCCACTCAGACACTACCCATACACTCATCCAATCAACCAGGCACTACCACTGCACTCATCCAATCACCCAGGCACTACCCATGCACTCATGCAATCACTCAGGTACTACTCTTGCACTCAGCCATTCACTTAGGCAGTACCCATGCACTCATCCATTCACTCAGGCACTAACTATACACTCAGTCAATGACGCAAGCATTACTCTTGCATCCATCCTTCCACTCAAACACTAATAATACACTCATCGAATCACCCAGGCACTACCAGTGCACTCATGCAATCACACAGGCACTACACATGCACTCATGCAATCACTCAGGCACTACTCTTGCACTCAGCCGTTCACTTAGACAGTACAGATGCACACATCCGATCACTCAGGTACAACCTATGCATATATTTATATTTATTTTTAAAAAGTATATATATATTTATTTTTTTAAATGTAAAAAAAAAAAGAAAAGCATTTTCAAAAATGATTACATATGTGTATGTATAGTTTGAATATGTATATATACATCTATATAGAATATATATATATATAATATATATGTATATATATATATATATATTTGAAAAGGTTTGCCATCTTGTGAGATGCACTCCCAGGAAGTAAGCAGACACAGGAACTGGGATATTAAAACACACTGACCAGCAGTTTATTGCGACGCGTTTCAGGCATACGCCCTTCTTCAAAGCCAACTGCTCTCCAGGACGGCCAAACATTTCTGCCAGCATTTTCCCTCCATTTATTCAAGACACGCCCCAAGTGGGCTTCAAGTCACGCCCCAAGTGGGCCGGCAAATCACATTGCCTGCAAAGCATGATGGGGCTGGTAGTTCCTTACCCATGTGGGTCTGTTTGTAGCCATCACTGGTTTCAAAGTTCTTTAAATGGTGCTTTAAAACAAAGAAACACAGCTCTCTTTACAGGCCGCTCCTCCTGTTCCACCGCAGTCAATATAAAGCAGCAGGCGACCCCGCTTGGGATCTTGCGGTGGTGCTTCTCTCGACCTAGGCGGGCCGAATTATTTATTTGAAAAAGGTTTGCCATCTTGTGAGATGCACTCCCAGGAAGTAAGCAGACACAGGAACTGGGATATTAAAACACACTGACCAGCAGTTTATTACTGACGAGTTTCGAGGCTTACGCCCTTCTTCAAAGCCAACTGCTCTCCAGGATGGCCAAACATTTCTGCCAGCATTTTCCCTCCATTTATTCAAGACACGCCCCAAGTGGGCTTCAAGTCACGCTCCAAGTGGGCCGGCAAATCACATTGCCTGCAAAGCATGATGGGGCTGGTAGTTCCTTACCCATGTGGGTCTGTTTGTAGCCATCACTGGTTTTCAAAGTTCTTTAAATGGTGCTTTAAAACAAAGAAACACAGCTCTCTTTACAGGCCGCTCCTCCTGTTCCACCCGCAGTCAATATAAAACAGCAGGCGGCCCCGCTTGGGATCTTGCGGTGGTGCTTCTCTCAACCTAGGCGGGCCGAATTATTTATTTGAAAAGGTTTGCCATCTTGTGAGATGCACTCCCAGGAAGTAAGCAGACAAGGGCAAAGAAGGGCGTAAGCCTGAACGCGTACGCATTAAACTGCTGGTCAGTGTGTTTTAATATCCCAGTTCCTGTGCTGCTGACTTCCTGGGAGTGCATCTCAGGAGATGGCAAGCCTTTTCAAATAGATGATTCGACCGCTGGGTCAGCTCCACCGCAGGATCCCAAGCGGGCACGCCTGCTGTTTTGACTGCGGGTGGACAGGAGAGCGCCTGTAAGATAGCTGTGTTTCGTTGTTTTAAAGCACCATTTAAAGAACTTTGAAACCAGTGATGACTACAGACAGACCCACATGGGTAAGCTACCAGCCCCATCTGCTGCAGGCAATGTGATTGCCGACCCACTGGGCGTGACGAAGCCGCTGTGCATGATGGAGGAAAATGCTGGCAGAAATGTTTGGCCGTCCTGAGCAGTTGGCTGTAGAAGCGTAAGCCTGAGACGCGTCGCATTAAACTGCTGGTCAGTGTGTGTTTAATATCCCGGTTCCTGTGTCTGCTTACTTCCTGGGAGTGCATCTCAGAAGATGGCAAACCTTTTCAAATAAATAATTCGACCCGCCTAGGTCGAGAGAAGCACCACCGCAAGATCCCAAGCGGGGCCGCCTGCTGTTTTATATTGACTGCGGGTGAAACAGGAGGAGGCGGCCTGTAAAGAGAAGCTGTGTTTCGTTGTTTTAAAGCACCATTTAAAGAACTTTGAAAACCAGTGATGGCTGCAAACAGACCCATGGGTAAGGAACTACCAGCCCCATCATGCTTTGCAGGCAATGTGATTTGCCGGCCCACTCAGGGCGTGACTTGAAGCCCACTTGGTGCGTGTCTTGAATAAATGGAGGGAAAATGCTGGCAGAAATGTTTGGCCGTCCTGGAGAGCAGTTGGCTTTGAAGAGGGCGTAAGCCTGAACGCGTCGCATTAAACTGCTGGTCAGTGTGTTTTAATATCCCAGTTCCTGTGTCTGCTTACTTCCTGGGAGTGCATCTCAGAAGATGGCAAACCTTTTCAAATAAATAATTCGGCCCGCCTAGGTCGAGAGAAGCACCACCGCAAGATCCCAAGCGGGGCCGCCTGCTGTTTTATATTGACTGCGGGTGAAACAGGAGGAGCGGCCTGTAAAGAGAGCTGTGTTTCGTTGTTTTAAAGCACCATTTAAAGAACTTTGAAAACCAGTGATGGCTGCAAACAGACCCACATGGGTAAGGAACTACCAGCCCCATCATGCTTTGCAGGCAATGTGATTTGCCGGCCCACTTGGGGCGTGACTTGAAGCCCACTTGGTGCGTGTCTTGAATAAATGGAGGGAAAATGCTGGCAGAAATGTTTGGCCGTCCTGGAGAGCAGTTGGCTTTGAAGAAGGGCGTAAGCCTGAAACGCGTCGCATTAAACTGCTGGTCAGTGTGTTTTAATATCCCAGTTCCTGTGTCTGCTTACTTCCTGGGAGTGCATCTCAGAAGATGGCAAACCTTTTCAAATAAATAATTTGGCCCGCCTAGGTCGAGAGAAGCACCACCGCAGGATCCCAAGCGGGGCCGCCTGCTGTTTTATATTGACTGCGGGTGGAACAGGAGGAGCGGCCTGTAAAGAGAGCTATGTTTCGTTGTTTTAAAGCACCATTTAAAGAACTTTGAAAACCAGTGATGGCTACAAACAGACCCACATGGGTAAGGAACTACCAGCCCCATCATGCTTTGCAGGCAATGTGATTTGCCGGCCCACTTGGGGCGTGACTTGAAGCCCACTTGGGGCGTGTCTTGAATAAATGGAGGGGAAAATGCTGGCAGAAATGTTTGGCCGTCCTGGAGAGCAGTTGGCTTTGAAGAAGGGCGTAAGCCTGAAACGCGTCGCATTAAACTGCTGGTCAGTGTGTTTTAATATCCCATTTCCTGTGTCTGCTTACTTCCTGGGAGTGCATCTCACAAGATGGCAAACCTTTTCAAATATATATATATATATATATATATATATTATATATATATATATATATATATATATATATATATATATATATATATATATATATATATATATATATATATATATATATATATATATATTCAACCACTTCCGACTTTCACTAGGAATCGGACACCGACACAGGAGTTAGCTTTGCCATTCAGCTTAGGTTTTATTCTTCTTTCGCTCTATATATATATATATAAAATTATATATATAAAAAATGTCAGCCTAACAATAACGTCCCTCAAACCTCTGGTTTGTCAGTGAATTTCTATGGTTTTTTAAATGCTAATTCCTATCTATAACGTCCCTGAAACCTCTGTTTTTTTCAGTGAATCTCTAAGTTTTTTTAAAATGTGAATGCCTAACTATAATGTCCCTGAAACCTGTGTTCTTTTTCAGTGAATATATATATACATTTTACTCATACAAAACCAGTGAAATTCAGCAGTTATAGTTACCTGAGCTAACTATAACTCTCGCCCTGCACTGCTGATGACGTCACATATTACATCACTCATGACATGGTCAGTGACATCACTGATGACATCTCAAATGACATCACTGATGACATCACAGATGACATCAACTACTTAATATCCGATGCGCCTCCTCACACCCTAATATCACCTTTCATACACCCACTTTAAAATACAGACTACCTTTTTTCAAACAATAGACACAGCAAAACCAGTTAGTACATACTCACTCACTAATTCATACGTCTACACACACATGTACTCACTCAGCCATTAATTCACTCATACACACAGTCACTCATCAATACAGCTCCTGATATATGCACTCATACACCCATACAGACACTCACACATCGCCACTCACCAATAGACTTTCTGACACACCTAGTCAGTCACCCAAAGAATAAATCACACTGCCATTTACTTTCCTATACAGTTATATACACACACCACCTCACCTATTCATACAGATGGTAACACATACTTATTCTCTTCTACAATCACTGAAACAAGCACACACTCACCCATATACCCACTTTTACACTCATCACTCACAAAAACAGTCACTTATATAGTCCAACACTCACATATACTGCCTTTCACATATGCAGTTACTCACCCATATAGCATTGAGACATCCATTCACTCATCAACAAAGCCATACACACACACTCACTCAACCATACAGTCCGTCACAGATGCAATCATGAACCCATACACCCAGGGATTCACCAACTCATACATCCATGCAGGGAGTCACACAGCTCCTCACCTACCCACACACACTCTCAGGCACCCATACAGGTACTCAGACAACTAATAAATAATCCATATAGACACTCATGAAGCTACTCATCAACTCATGCAGCCACTTACACACCAAGTGACAGACTGATACACACATTTACACATATTAGTCACTCACCCATACATTGACTAAGACACGTTCAATCACTTTCCCATACAGTCAGTCACGCACCCAACAAATCATCCACACAGACACTCATACACCCAGTCATTCTTTGAATACATCTTGGCATATATCTATAGAACATTCTTCAACTTTTTAGAAACAGTCACTGGATGATGTCATCAGTGATGTCATTTGAGGTGTCATCAGTGATGTCACTCACCATGTCATGAGTGATGTAATATGTGACGTCATCAGCAGTGCATCGCGGGGCGCGAGTAATAGTTAGCTCAGCTAACTATAACGGACTGAATTTCTCTGGTTTTGTATGCGTAAAATGTCAGCCTAACTACAACGTCCCTCAAACCTGTGGTTTTTTCAGTGAATTTCTAAGGTTTTTTAAATGCTAATTCCGAACTATAATGTCCATGAAACCTGTGTTTTATCCAGTGAATATCTATATATTTATATATATATTTTACCTACTGGCGGTCGCCAGTAGGTAGTTATAGTTAGGACCTCGTTTCTATTCAAAAAGCGTTTTTTGTTTTCCCAATAACTTTGGCGCCGGTTGACAAATCATTGCAAAATTTTCAAAACTAGTCGCCCGGTTTGGTCAGCCCCTGTCTTGAAAGTTTCGGGGTGATTCGTCAAGCGGGGGCCGAGAAAAAAGGGGGTCCCAAAACACGGTTTCCCCATGTTAATTCCCGTAGGAAACTTTAGATAAAGCTACAGCCCGAACTGCTGAACGGATTGACACCAAATTTGGCAAAAAGGTAGGTCTTGGTTCAGAAAGAGTTCTTTTTTTTAAATGGTATAAATCCGTTCAGTAGTTCCTGAGAAATTAGAAAAAGAAAACTCTCAATATCTGAGCAGAGCCTAACCACACATCTCCTCCCGAGCACGAGCTTGCCTCTGATTGGCTGCCAACACTTCAAACCAGGAAGTGTTGGCAGCCATCTTGTGCCTCGGACGAGGGAGACAAGAAAACAGGTAAGAGAAAGATAGAAAAACAAGAAAAGGGGGCAGGGTAAAAATACCCTGATCCCCTAGGCCTGCTCAGGGGGTCCCACAAGGACCCCCAGGGCCAAAAAAAGCATTTTTTTAAAAGAAAAATCAGCTAAATTCACGCTGGGGTCAATGCCCAATTATGTAGCGGGGCCCACGGGGCCCCTGCAGCCCCGGGGACCGCTACCTCCCCGGGTGCTTCATTCATGAAGTGCGGGGGGCAAGCAGCCCCCCCCCGCAGCCCCGGGGCCCACCACCTCTCTGGGGCTTATTTATACAAAAAATGCGTGGGGGGCTCCTGCCCCCACGCTGCCCGAGGACCGCCACCTCCCAGGGCTTTGATAATTAAACGCGGGGGCACGCGGCCCTCCCGCAGCCCCAGGGACCGCCACCTCCCGGGGCACTAATTATTTACATAGGGGGGTCAGTTGCGGACCCCCAGGCCCCAGGGACCACCACCTCCCTGGGGCTTTAAAGAGTTGGGAGGTGGGCCACGCTGCCCCCTCCTGGAGCCCTCCTTGGCCCTGGGTATTGCCACCCCCCAGGGCCGGCTCCTGCAATGTCCCGGGGTGCCCACCCCCGGGACATTGCTGTTTGCTATGGCAGGAGCATGGCTCCCACCCTGTCATAGCAAATTCCTGCTTTGCTCATAGGAAACCTGCTCTCGCTTCAACGAAGCAAAGCAGAATTGCTTTTGGGCAAGGGGAGCTGCATGTCAGCAGCTCCCCTTGCCCAAAAGCAATGCCGGCTCCCGCAGGAGGTGGGGAGCCGGCAGGGACCGTGGGGGCATTGGGGCTCCCCCCACAGTCCCCAACTTGAGGGCCGGCCCCGGAAGATGGGGTCCCCAGGGCCAGAAGTGGCCTTAGGAGAGGGGCCACGCCGCCCCCCTCCACAAAAAATTCCAGGCTGGCCAGGCCCCAGGGGATGGGGTCCCCGGGGCCAGAAGTGGCCCAGGGGAGGGGGGCCACGCGGCCCCCCTCCTGGCAAATTTTTTTAAAAAACAAGGCGAGGCCCCAGGGGATGGGGTCCCTGGGGCCAGAAGTGGCCCAGAGGAGGGGGGCCACGCGGCCCTCTTCCCGTTTTTTTAATAAAAAAATGCTCAGGCCCCGGGGGATGGGGTCCCCAGGGCCCAAAAAATGGTAAGCGAATGGGGGCCACACAGCCCCCCTTCTAACAAAAGAAGAAAAAAACAGAAGCCGGCATTTCCCTGGAGGCCCCACCCCCTCCCTGCACCACTCTGCAAACACGCCTCCTGGCATGTTTTGGGTTGGGGGAGGAAGACCCCTAGAATATTATGGGTCCTTAGGGGCCAACTAGCCCACCACGTACCTCCAGTAAGCCCCACACAGTGGGATTGCTGAGAGGTGGTCCGAGGCCACGCCCCTTTTTACACCACTCTGCAAACGCGCCTTTTGGCGCATTGCTGGTGGGGCGATGAGGTCCTCTTGTGTCCTGAGGACCTCAGGACTAAAGTGGACTTCATCCCCGAGCAGCAGTGCGCCAGGAGTCGCGTTTGCAGAGTCGTGTAAAAAGGGGGCATGGCCTTTGAGCACTCTCAGCAATCTAGCTGTATGGGTCTTACTGGAGGTAACAGGAGGGCTAGTTGGCACCCAGCGACCCTCAGGAGGAAAGGGGACTTCATCCCCCAACCAAGAGCGCGCCAGGAGGTGCGTTTGCAGAGTGGTGGAGAAAGGGGGCATGGCCTGTGTCCACCTCTCAGCAATCCCACTGTGTGGGGCTTACTGGAGGTAAGAGGTAGGCTAGTTTGTCCCTAAAGGACCCCCAGCAGCGAAGGGGACTTCAATCCCTATCCAAGAGCGCACCACGGAGCGTGTTTGCAGAGTGGTGGGAAAAGGGTGTGTGGCCTGCTATGAGAACTTAGCAATACTGCTGTGTGGGACTTACTGGAGGTAATAGGAGGGGCAGTTGGCCCGCAAGGATGTCCTTGGGGGCCAACTACCCCTCTTGTTACCTCCAGTAAGTCCCACACAGTGGGATTGCTAAGACGTCTTCGGAGGCCATGCCCTCCTTTCTCCACCACTCTGCAAACGCACCTCCTGGCAGACTACGGGATGGGGGATGAAGTCCAATTTACTCCTGAGGGACTTTGGGGGCCAAGAAGCCCTCCTGGTACCTCCTGTAAGTCCTATGCAGTAGAATTCCATGAGCGCTGGTCGGAGGCCCAGCACCCTTTCTCCACCACTCTGCAAACGCTACTACTAGTTAAAGAAGTGTTTGCAATGTAATAGGTTTCGCATTTACAGAGTTAGAGCTATTGGCGTTGTAAATGTAAACGTTTTACTAATGTTTTTGGAGTGGAGTGGATGTACGTTGTGTGTAGTGGAATTATGTGGTATGTTGTGCAGTGAAATTATGTGGATAGAAAGTATGTGGTATTTAGTGTATAGGAATTATGTAGAGTGGGATTATGTGTTATGGAGATTAATTATGTGGTATGGTAGTCTGTGTTGTGGAGTGGTAACCTCAGGTTTAGTCTTCCTCGGTTCCATAGAAGCTCAACTATGAACTCAGTGAGACAAAAAAAGAAGGAATCACTGAGGAGCACTTGTGGACCTAGTCAGAGGTATGAGCAGGGCCACTGGAATTATGCAACTGTTTGGCTGCACTGACTTTTGCACAATTATACATTTCCCGCTTTAGCCACATAATTCATCATCTGCTACCTAATCTGCAGATTTGAACAAAAAAGCCTTGTTTCTAGCTCAAACGTTACCAAAAATTCAGCGTCAAGTGTTACAGCGTGGTGGAAGGCCCTTTGCAAACCTAGAATGGTCACCTGTTACTTATTGGTAAATGTGGGTGTTAAATTGGTACTAATGGTGTGCAAGCCACTCTTGCCTCTTTCTGCATTTTTGTTGCTTCTTTCTGCACATTTCTTTCTTTTTCTGCACTTCTCTTGTCTCTTTCTGCAAATCTCTCCTACTTTCTTCACATTCTCTTGCTTCTTTTGGCACGTCTGTTGCCTCTTTCTGCACCTCATTTGCTTCTTTCTGTACCCCTCTTGCCTCTTTCTGGACCCTTCTTCTCTCTTTCTGCATCTCTCTTGCCTTTTTCTGTACCCCTCTTATGTCTTTCTGCACCCTTTTTGCTTCTTTCTGCACCTCTGTTCCTTCTTTCTGCACTTCTTTTGTTTCTTTCTGCACCTGTCTTGCTTCTTTCTGCATCCCTCTTGCCTCTCTCTCTACCCTTCTTCCCTCTTTCTGTACTTCTGTTGCTTCTTTCTGCACTTCTCTTGCTTCTTTCTGCACCTCACTTGCCTCTTTCTGCACCTCCATTGCCTCTTTCTGCAGTTCTCTTGCCTCTTTCTGCACTTCACTTGCCTCTTTCTGTAACTCTCTTGCCTCTTTCTGTACCACTCTTGCCTCTTTCTGCACCTCACTTGCTTCTTTCTGCACCCCTTTTGCCTGTTTCTGCACCCCTCTTCCCTCTTTGTGCAACTCCCTTGCCTCTTTCTACACCTCTCTCCCCTCTTTCTGCACCACTCTTGCCTCTTTCTGTACCTCTGTTCCTTTTTTCTTCACCTGTCTTGTCTCTTTCTGCACCCTTCGTGCCTCTTTCAGCACCTCTGTTGCTTCTTTCTGCAGTTCTCTGCCTCTTTCTGCACCCCTCCTGCCTCTTTCTGTACCCCCCTTGCCTCTTTGTGCACCTCTCCTACCCCTTTCTGCACCCCTCTTGCCTCTTTTTCCACCTCTGTTGGTTCTTTATGCACCTCTTTTGCTTCGTTCTGCACTTCACTTGCCTCTTTCTGTACCCCTCTTGCCTCTTTCTGCACCTCTGTTGGTTCTTTCTGCACTGCTCTGGCTTCTTACTGCACCTCTGTTCCAAATTTCTGCATCCCTCTTGCCTTTTGCTGCACCCCTCTTCCCTCTTTCTGCACCTGGCTTGCCTCAGTCTGCCCACCTGTTCCCTCTTTCTGCACACCTTTTGCCTGTTTCTGCAACTCTCTTGCCTCTTTCTGCAGTTCTCTTGCCTCCTTGGTACCTCACTTGCCTCTTTTTGCACCTCTGTTGGTTCTTTTGCACTGCTCTTGCTTCTTTCTGCACCTCTCTTGCAAATTTCTGCACCCCTCTTGTCTCTTTCTGCACCCCTTTTACCTGTTTCTGCACCTCTCTTGCCTCGGTCTGCACCTCTGTTCCCTCTTTCTGTACCTCTTTTGCCTGTTTTTGCAACTCTCTTGCCTCTTTCTGCAGTTCTCTTGCCTCCTTCTGCACCTCACTTGCATCTTTTTGCACCTCTATTGGTTCTTTTGCACTGCTCTTGCTTCTTTCTGCACCTCTCTTGCAAATTTCTGCACCCCTCTTACCTCTTTCTGCACCCCTTTTACCTGTTTCTGCACCTCTCGTGCCTCGGTATGCACCTCTGTTCCCTCTTTCTGTACCTCTTTTGACTGTTTTTGCACCTCTCTTCCCTCTTTCTGCACCACTCTTGCCTCTTTCTGTACCTCTGTTCCTTCTTTCTTCACCTGTCTTGTCTCTTTCTGCACCCTTCGTACCTCTTTCAGCACCTCTGTTGCTTCTTTCTGCAGTTCTCTGCCTCTTTCTGTGCCCCTCCTGCCTCTTTCTGTACCCCTCTTGCCTCTTTGTGCACCTCTCCTACCCCTTTCTGCACCCCTCTTGCCTCTTTTTCCACCTCTGTTGGTTCTTTATGCACCTCTTTTGCTTCGTTCTGCACTTCACTTGCCTCTTTCTGTAACCCTCTTGCCTCTTACTGCACCTCTGTTGGTTCTTTCTGCACTGCTCTGGCTTCTTACTCCACCTCTGTTCCAAATTTCTGCATCCCTCTTCCCTCTTTCTGCACCTGTCTTGCCTCAGTCTGCAACCTGTTCCCTCTTTCTGCACACCTTTTGCCTGTTTTTGCAACTCTCTTGCCTCTTTCTGCAGTTCTGTTGCCTCATTCTGCACCTCACTTGCCTCTTTCTGCACTTCTCTTGCCTCTTTCTGCACCCCTGTTGCTTCATTCTGCACTTGCCATGCTTCTTTCTGCACCTGTCTTGCTTCTTTCTGCTCCCCTGTTGTCTCTTTCTGCACTCGTCTTCCCTCTTTCTGTACCTTTCTTGCCTGTTTCTGCATCTCACTTGCCTCTTTCTGCACTTTTCTTGCTTCTTTCTACACTTCTGTTGCTTCTTTCAGCAATTCTCTTGCAAAAATACAATCCCAACCAAAGGCCCTGCAAAGCATTATGGGACGAGATTAGCAGTGGGCAGTGAATATTATAGTATCCAATATCAAAATAATTCTACAAAGAGCTGCAGTGCAACTCGTCGTTACTAGGTGTCCCTCACGAGTCAAATGCAAAAGCATTGAAACCCTTTCATGAAGCTGCAATTCCACTAGTCGCTACTAGGTGTCCCTCACGAGTCAAATGCAAAAGCTTTGAAACCCTGAGCTGAGAGCGAATACTATAAATTCTACAAAGAGCTGAACTGCAGCTTCATGAAAGGGTTTCAATGCTTTTGCATTTGACTCGTGAGGGACATCTAGTAACGACTAGTGGAACTGCAGCTTGATGTAATAATTTCAATGCTTTGCATTTGACTCGTGAAGGACACCTAGTAACGCCGCAGTTGAACTGCAGCCCTTTGTAGAATTATTTTGATATTGGATACTATAATATTCACTGCCCACTGCTAATCTCGTCCCATAATGCTTTGCAGGGCCTTTGGTTGGGATTGTATTTTTGCCCATAACTGTGCTTGGGGTGGTCCTAAGAGGATGGGACCACCACTGTATCGTTCAGCAAGATGTGCTCTTTGTTTTCAAGGCATCTGCTTGGTTTTCTCCCTAGGTTAGGGAGGATCTCAAAATCATCACCTCTCTCACTGCTTGCTAAGTTTTAATTTTCACTTTTGTGAAATGACTATATGCATTTTAGCATGTAAAGACAGAGATATTTGTTATTTTATCTAAAGTATATGAGGTCTCTGTTAATTAAGTGGGGAGCGTAGTTGCAGAATTCACGGAATTTTTGTTTAACTTCGTGGAGTTCTGTGTAGTAGTACTCCAGCCAACTATGCCAACCCTTAGTTTTAATCCCCCTGCCCTATTATGTACTAGGGCCTTACAGGGGAGGTCATGCCAATCACAGGGGTACCCCAACCCATAGTGTACCCTAGTGTATGTAGGTGTTTTCACTGTATTCTAAGTGTTTTTCAGCATAGCACTGGCTCCGGGCCTGGTTAGTCAGAGTCAGTTACCACCAGTACCAGTCAGCAAAAGGTTGGGGGCACAGGATGACTTTGCAACTAGGCCTCTTTCTGCACCTCTGTTGGTTCTTTCTGCATATCTCTTGCTTCTTTATGCACCTTTCTTCGTCTTTCTGCACCTCACTTGCCTCTTTCTGCACTTCTCTTGCTTCTTTCTACACCTCTGTTGCTTCTTTCAGCCATTCTCTTGCCTCTTTCTGCACTTCTCTTGCTTGTTTCTGCACCTCTCTTGCGTCTTTCTGCACCTCTGTTGCCTCTTTCTGCACTTCACTTGCTTCTTTCTGCACCTCTCTTGCCTCTTTCGGCACCTCTGTTGCTTCTTTCTGCACTTCTCTAGCCTCTTTCTGCACACATAGGGCTACTTTTAAGCTGACCTCAGGCTCAGCAGTGCACACATGCAAGTACAGAAAAGGGCTGCTGGCCTCTAAACTGCCATGCCCTTTTATATGCTAGGGACTTAGAGGTAGTTTTAATCCCCCTGCTCTATTATGTACTAGGGTCTTACAGGGGAGGTCATGCCAATCACAGGGGTACCCCAAACCATAGTGTACCCTAGTGTATGTAGGTGTTTTCACTGTATTCTAAGTGTCTTTCAGCATAGCACTGTCTCCGGGCCTGGTTAGTCAGAGTCAGTTACCACCAGTACCAGTCAGCAAAAAGTTGGGGGCACAGGATGACTTTGCAACAAGGCCTCTTTCTACACCTCTGTTGGTTCTTTCTGCATATCTCTTGCTACTTTCTGCACCTTTCTTCGTCTTTCTGGACTTCTGTTACCTCTTTCTGCATTTCTCTTGCTTTTTTCTGCACTTTTCTTCCTCTTTCTGCACATGTCCTAACTCTGTAGGCATAGTTAGAAATTAGCATTTAAAAAACCTTTGAAATTCACTGAAAAAACCATAGGTTTCAGGGGCGTTATGTTTGGAATTAGCATTTATAAAACCTTTGAAATTCACTGAAAAAAAACATAGGTTTCCGGGACGTTATAGTTAGAAATTAGCATTTAAAAAACCTTTGAAATTCACTGAAAAAAACTATAGGTTTCAGGGACGTTATAGTTAGAAATTAGCATTTAAAAAACCTAAGAAATTCACTGAAAAAACCACCGGTTTCAGGGACGTTATAGTTAGTTGTACATTTCACTCGTACAAAACCAGAGAAATTCAGCCATTATAGTTAGTTGAGCTAACTATAACTCGCGCCCCAGCAATGCACTGCTGATGACGTCACATATTACATCATTCGTGACATGTTCAGTGACATCACTGATGACATCTCAAAATCAGTGAGAGACCCAGTATAACATATCGGAAAGCACCTTCACTGAGGGATAAGCTGGTCAAAAGCCATCTGGTATCAAATATAAAGAAAAATTGGCTCATGGAATAACAAGGAGGGTTCATACATTGCACTAAATGTAAAGCATGCAAGATTGGGAAGAACATGAGAGAGATGAAGGATTTCATGGGAAAAACCTTCCAGATCAATGAAAGAATCACATGTGAAACTACGTATGTAGTCTATGTGATTGAGTGTCACTGTGGACTCCGTTACATAGGGATCACTATATGTCCCCTAAAGAAGAGAATTTTGGAACATCTTAGAAGCCATTCAAAATGGAGACATGAACTATGCCATTCGCGAAGCATTTAAAGTCTCATTCAAACAAAAGATGGCAAGACATCAAATACTTTGGCCTAACTACTGTCCCCATAAATGAAAGAGGAGGAAACAGAACTCTGATGTTAAGAAGACTCGAATCGAGAATGATAATCAGATTCAAAACGAAAATCCAATATGCCCTGAATGGAGACGAGGAACTACATATCCATTTGTAGGAAGAGAATACTATCAACAGAGATGACAGCCTAAGGAACATAATAATGAATTGTGAACATTAAGCAGCAAACTGAGTCAAGACAGATTTGGATTACTGGAAAGGTGAAACCCAATATTCAAACAATCCTCAAAATGTATAGCACTTAGCTTGTAGAATGATAGTAACCTATGGAATAAAAAGTATGGATAATAACATGGACACAGGCATATACATACGAATAGAAACAATGGACTATCCAACGAAATGTGGAAACTTTATTGTTTTCAAAAGTGCACAATGGTAGCACGTAAAAGAGCACTGAGCAGTAATGAATTGAGGATGACCTGCATAATATTTTCGTGATTAAATATGCACTTAGCAGTAACGAACTGGAGAAGATTCATGGAAATAATGCACAACGCAATGCAGAGTGAACCAGCATTGGATGCCTATCACACACTGTGAATGAAAGCAAATGTGATTGAAGAAGGATTGTCAATAAAGCACTACTTGAACAAAGAAGAAAAATAGCAGAGGAATACTGAAATTCCGAATAAGTTCAAGGATTATGAAGCAGTGCTTCAAGATACAGGGGTGATGCGGAACTATTCTGAATTAAAAAATAAAAATAAAAATTATAACATTTGAACAACACTGAGAAACCACTAAACATCTCTAGAACCATAAGCCTTGACTCTGTATTATGCTGCATAGACTGGGGTAAAATCCGCTGTCACAAAGTAAATTGTTAACAAATGAACAAGTATTTGTAAATATGAAACAATACATGTCCCATAATGCTTCATAATAGGCACTAACCATGTCATGAGTGATGTTATATGTGAGGTCATAAGCAGTGCATTGGGGGTGTAAGTTATAGTTAGCTCAGGTAACTATATCTGCTGAAGTTCACTGGTTTTGTACTAGTGAAATATGAACCTAACTATAACGTCTCAGTGAATACATATATATTTGTGTGTGTGTGTGTGTGTATATATATATATATATAGATACACACACAAATATATATGAATTCACTGAAAAAAACAAAGGTTACAGAGACGTTATAGTTAGGCTCAGATTTCACTGGTGTTGCGCCGTTCCGGCTGGTTTCGCTCTGGGATTTCTTTGTGGATTTATATGCGGAGAACGCCTGTCTCTGCTCTACAGGCCCCCTCTTCAACGTATTCACTGGGCCAAGGTGGTTTCCAACAAGCCGCATCTTGACATGAGCTCCGGGAGGAGATACAGTTAAACCACGGCCCCCTGACAGCTAGATTACTGCAAGTTCCGCAAACCCATCGCGTCTGAGGTCCAGGTCGAGTCGGAGGACCCGACTAACATCTCAAACACCCGGTGGTGAGTACGAGTGGCATTTGGCGTATTTCAGGTTGTGACGAGGGGCACTTTCTATCTGCCAAAGTACTATATTCTTTTATTACTTGGCGGATTTGGTTTCACGAAGACATTCACATCATGTCCAACGAAGCGCTGCGAGAGAGGGAAGCAGCAGCGGAGGCTCTATTCGATAACTTACCCAATGTACCTAACCAGACGAGGAACACGGATGCGCATGCTGGCACAAGTAATGACAACTACAAAACTAAGCTCAAGTTACTGGAAAACCTTATGCGCACAGAGATCACAAAGTGGTGGGAAGCCAAGTCGTTGCAAAAATATCGCAACGCAGACCGCATCCCACGCGGCCTGAGAATTATGCTGGCGCCCAGCTTTGAACAGCCCAACCCAGACATGCTCAAAGAATGGGCTATGAGTAACTTGGAGGCATCAATGCGATTGGTGATCTTATTGATAAAATACGCGGAGATTGACAGAGTTAACACGCAAAAGGAAATAGATTGCATCAATGGTGAGCTAGATACACTAGAGCAAAAAGATGCAATATCCAAAGGCAGAGATGAAATTAATACACGCCTGAAAAAACATGAAGAAACGATCAAGGTGCGTAAAATCTTTAAATTTGCCTGTGACAAGACAGACTACGAATGCGGGCAAATTTTCACTTTTGCGAGGAAGTATGACACAATCAGGCAGCAAAGAATGAATAAACCGACCCAGCAAGCTCAAGCAAAACCCCCTCCAAGCAATACAGAGGGCGGAGACTCTACCTCCCTATCTGATCTCAGTTCAGTAGTCGAAACAAGGTAACCTAAACCAACAATCGACTTCAACTCCTATGCCCTCATTGGTGCCCAATTTGACTGTCGCGGATATCCCCACGCTCCGCACTCTAGGGGAATTGGAAGCATCGGGTGTGCCCAAGTCGACACAGCAATTTCTCCATGATGAAGGAATTGAGAGCTCTACCAGAATACCCAGCCCCTTCAAACCCCACTCCACGTTCACACCTGTGATGCCCAGGGATGCTATTGACATCTACAGCGATGTCGTAACAGAGGAACTCAAGGCTCTACACCTGAAAACATCTACAATCTACCAGACGGAGACATCGGAATCACAAGTACAATGAACTGATGAACAAACTAAAAAATGAGAATGAGGTCATCATTAACAAGGCCAATAAAGGGGGCAACATTGTGCTTTGGCCACGACACCTGTATCTTGAGGAGGCAAACAGACATTTATCAGACAAAAGCTGCTACAAAGTGTCAAGCCACAAAAGAGGTGGCTAACAGTAACAAAGAGCTTAACAAACATCTGAATGCATTCAGAACACAAGGAATATTGAGCAAAGAAGAATTTTTATTTTTGAACACTGAATCACCGGTCCTCCCCATTCTGTATTTCCTACCCAAGGTGCACAAAACACTGACCCGATCCCTGGGCGGCCCATCATCTCGGCAAGGAAAAGTATGTGTGAGAGCATATCAAAGTATGTGGACTTTTTCCTCCAGGACTTGGTCTCAAACCAGCAATCATACCTGAAAGATACTAGTGACTTTCTACTTAAAATCAAGAACATTCCATGGCGTGACGATTATTTGCTAATATCGCTTGACATTGCAGCACTATACACGAGCATTCGCCACAGTGACGGATTAGCAGCGTGAAAGTATTTCCTTGATAAGAGACCGATTCATTGCAACAAACATAATGAATTTATCTTGTTTCTGATTGATTGGTGTCTTAAACACAATTTTTTATGTTTAATAAAACTGTCTACCAGCAACTCAGGGGTGTGGCCATGGGAGCCTGCTTTTCACCCAGCTATGCATGTTTACATGTTGGCTGGTGGGAGGAGCGGGCTCTCATGGGCGATCACTCAGTGGCATGGAACGACAACATCGTGTCCTGGCTCAGATATATTGATGACGTCTTTGTAATTTGGAAAGGTGACGCCAACAGTGCGAGGGCCTTCATAGCTGAGATTAATAGAAATGATCTCAACCTGGAATTCAACGCAAGCATTAGTGACACCTCGATTGAATTCTTAGACGTCATGCTCTATATCTCCAACAGCATTTTGCACTCCAAACTACACAGGAAGCTCACGGCAGGCAACTCGACTCTACACGCCTCTAGCTTTCACCCTAGGCACTTAATAGCTAGCATTCCTTATGGCGAAATGCTCCGGCTGTGCAGGATTTGCAGCACTAAGGAAGATTTGATTGAATGTCAAAAGGAGGCTGCCAAGAGATTCAGGGCACGTGGTTATTCGGCCAGGAACATCCTAAAAGCCACAGAAAGAGCCAACTCCATTCCCCGAGAGGAACTCCTCATAGGTAAGCCCATACCTGAAACCAATAGCGCAAGCAGCATTCTAGCTGAGCCAGCTGGTACAGTCAGCACCAGACTCATCATAACACATAACACTGAGGAGTGAGCGATCAGATCAGCCATTAACAAACATTGGGGTATTATTAAATCCGACCCACCTCGGGGCTCCCTTGTAGCAGGTCACCCAGATATCACCTACAGACGTGCTTTCTCTATGCGCGATACATTAGTGAGAAATAGTCCAGAAATCAAAACCACGCAGAACTGGCTGTCTGACAGAAAGGGATTCGTGAAATGCAACAGTTGTAGAGCATGTAAGTTTGGCAAAAACATCACGCAGCTAGACTCCACGTTCAGAAATGCACCACTTATCATCAAGTACAAGCTCACATGTAGAACAGAGTTTGCAATATACATCTTGGAATGCAAATGTGGTTTGCGCTACATTGGTAGTACCAAACTACAGGTGCATTTACGTATTCTGCAGCACCTGAGAGCAATCGTCAACAGTGATCCATCTTATCCGGTAGCTAGGCATTTCAAGGAAATGCACAACAACAATTTAGATCACCTCCAATACTCAGTGATTGACTGCATACCCACACTGAGACGTGGTGGAAACAGGGAGAAGCTCCTGCGTCAGTTGGAAAGTAAATATATCCTTCAGTTCAACACTAAGACACCCACCGGCCTCAACACTAGCGAGGATTTGCATAATTTCTTGTAATTTTTGCATTACATATTCCCTCTGTGATACCTGTCATTTTCGTATCTCTGTACCATTTTTTACCATTTCTGCATTAGTTTTGTAGCTCAACATATATGCACTGTATATACACTAAGCACACCACCCCATGACTTTCGAGTTGGGGAATATTCTCGCATTTGTATGTACATTGGAAACAGCATTTGTGCATGTGATTTTCATTGCCAGCATTGCTTATCTTCTGTGTTCCGATTTATTTATCGTGTCAATTGCATTTTCATTTTAGAATTCACTCTTCCCATGTTGGGCTATTTTGGGCCAACATATAGCATTTATGATTTTTTATTTATTCCGCTTTTCCACACTTTTTACTATCACCAATGTGAAGAGGTATCACATCATGACACTATCATCACCACCATCTATGCGCACTAAGCACGCACGCCTCTTCACATTTGTACATATCTATTCCCACATCCCTCACACTCACTCTTTTAATCTAGTATACTTCAGTGGTGAGTATCTCTGCATTTGTGCGGTAATATTTCAGTAAGGCTGCCACGAGGACCCAATAGCGCTGCTAGGCACCACGGACCTTTTAATCATCACGCGTATTTTAGATCACAGACTTTGTTCTCTTTTATTGAGTGTGCACTGCCACAACGCACCATTCACGCATACTGCGTTCCATTCCCTACACTACCAGCTGTTCCAGCTCTCTGTTACTTCATGGCAATCACGGCCTATAATACGGGAGAGTTAGGTGTCAATATGGGGTTTATAGCAAGGCTGATTTATCGCTTGTTACGCAGGGACTTACTGTTTTGTGCGCACGAGATTGCATGAACTTTATTCAAGTGAGTTGTAGAGCGTGAACACTGTCATCTACTCAGTCTGCTTTTTTCTGCTAAAGATGTTGGTCTATAACATAGTCTGTTTATTATGTCATTCACGACTGAAATTTGCTGATGTTACACTATTGCCGCTAATTTGCAGTAAAGCAGCGCTCAAGTAAAAGCAAGTCAAATGTGGTAAAATGCCTATTCACTATAGTTAAAATGGAAAAAATACTACCACTGTCACCTGTATATATTGCACCATTTCTAACAGCGCGCTATGTGAACAAGGCCGCATGTCTGGTGGCCGAAAGGCGTCATTTGGACAATGATGTTTGAATAAACTACCCTTACCTGCATCCTTGCTTACGGAGTCTGTACCCTGGTGTTGCGCCGTTCCGGCTGGTTTCGTTCTGGGATTTCTTTGTGGATATATATATATATGTATATATATATATTCATATGTATGTGTGTAGAAAGATAGATAGAAAGATTGATAGATAGATAGATGTATATGTATATAAGGGTTGTCACTTCCATGTGATATACTTACATCTTCGTGGTAAAGGCATTCGTAGTAAACGCATATGCATGGTAATGGACGAGTGGTAAAGGCATGCGTGGTAATGGCATGCGTGAGTCCGTCATACATCCCCCATATATATGGATTAAATCGGAATCTCTCAGCTATTACTGTTAAATATATATTTTCCCCCACATGGTGGAAACCTGGATGATAGTCAAGTAAGTTTTTGGACATTGATTTAAATCTTATAATTTATATCTCAATGTGCTTCTTCTGGTGGCAGGTGATTTTAATCTCTGTTTCAATCCTTCTGGAGCAGATGATAAGTTGGAAGACATACTATTAATATACAAAGAGTTGGAAGCACACTTCCCACATAATTATAGGACTAGGTGGCGACTTGAATAATAATCACAATCCTTTTTAGTGTGAACCCTCAAAGTCACTAGTTAACCTGAGCTCAGCTGTATGTTAGCTATGGCACACAGCAGACTGCCTTAACTAAGAGCAGTGTATAAAGTACCTGCACTACTAAAACAGCATTAAAGTCAAAATACAACACAATAAAAAAACACTCACTGGGGGATAGGCTTGGCAGGTTTGCCTGGCCCCCATAGTGTTGAAGTTGACAAAGTTTCTAGCTCCCAGGTTTTCAGGGATGGTGGCAGAAGTCCAGCTACACACACCCAAGGGTTCCAGGACCTCAGGAACATCACTAGGGGTCAGGACTTACTCTAGCAGAGGTCAACAATAGGATCCAGGGCAGGTCCAGTTGGTATTGGTCAACTGAGCAGTTACAGAAAAAAGGCCTCTTGTAGATTGTTGTGCCCCTGTAGCTTTAACAGGAGGTCAGCCTTCTGACTCTTGAAGTCTAGTGCTTTGTCCTGGATACAAGAGGGAGCAGGTCCAGTCCTTCAGGGCATCTCTCAGGTCACAGACAGCAGGTCTAGTCCTCTTCTGTTCCTCCTCAGGTCCATTAGTGTTCTGTGGAGGTTGTTAGGTGATGCTACATTCATGCCTTGTATTAGCTTATTAGTAGGGGTGACTCCTGGCCCCTCCTTACCAACAGGGGAAAAGTTCCCAGGGTAACTCTACCCACATTTGCTGCAGTTCCTCTCTGTCCTTCTGCAATCAAGCCCACAGTGGCACTCACTCCTAAAATTCAAAATGGTGAAACTCTTCTCCCCTTGTGCAGGGCCTGTGTACCCACCCAGAGGTGTGCCTAGGCTAATGAGCAGCCCGTCCTCTGTTGTCACTCCATTCTAGTTCCATGGCAGCTCATTTTCCACTGAGATTAGTGCCTGCCTGACTGGGGGAACTAAAAAAGGTGTCTGTCCAGGTGTAACCTGACATCTGCTTGTGACAGGGGAGGCCCCATTAAAATAAATTAAGTTCCTGCACATAGCCCAACTGATCATCCTGCCATAGAAACAAAATACCTCCCCACATTCAGTGATTTATCACTGCTCTAGGAGCAGTTTTCACACCTCAGTCATGGCCATTCACTTCAAGAGCTGCACCTAATGGTTAATACAAATTAGCCCCCAGAGGTATTGGACAATGAAAAGGTACCTTTCTAAAAGTTAGATTCCCTTAATATATATTAAATATCAAACTTCACCATTGAGTTGCGCTTTTTAATAACTTTTAAAAGAATTGTTGAATCATATTTCTAGCTGGTAGCAACTCTGAGATGGCAGAATTAATATGTAACATTGCTTCCCAATGTTTCTCTATGAGCCAGCCCTCCTACAGTGAAAATAACTTTATGGGTTCTAGTCACAATAAGGACATATTAACATTACATTTTGACATGCCCTACTTTTACATGGCATTCTCCCTGTCTTATATGTTACAAGCCAACATATGGGTGAGTTACTAATATTAAAGTGAAATGTTTAGAGCTGTCAAAAGAGTTTCTTTTACAGGTTGAATTGCAGTTTTTACACTGCTCTAGTCAGGCTGAAAAGGTAGTCCTGAAGCCATGTTTGCACTGTTACTGTAGTGGATGGCACAATAGGTGCTACGGCCCTCTAGTCGCATTTAACTTCCTGGCCCTGTGCACATATTGGACCATATACTATGGACTTATTGGTAAGTTAAATATGCCAATAAGGAATATACCAATTTAACCATGTTAAAAGGGGGAGCAGAGGCACTTTATCCACTAGTGAGCTGTGGTGAAGTGCTCAGAGTTCCACAGCTGGGAAAAACAGATAGGGCATACATCCTAGGATACAGCACTCAAAAGATGGCCATTTCCTACACAGGGAATGTCCTAAATAGACTAGATTTGGTGTTAATTTGTGGATTCTTTCTGACTGATGGACTGGCCTAAAGTAGTTTTAGATTATGTTCTCAAATAGCTCCTGTTGAGTGTACATATCTGTATGTCAGTTTTTGTCGTTTAAAGGTTTTGAAGTGAATACGTTTGATGCTAGTGATCATTGGCCACTTCCAGTTTCAGTTAAGGCCTCCCTCTCGAATAACTCACACAGAATATCTTCAGCTTTTGCAAAACACTACCCTCACTGATTTTGCACAAGATTAGATGAGTGCCATTTTACAGTGTAGCTTCAATTTCAATTGATTGGCAATTAATATTTAATTTTGATTTGCTTATGAATTGTGCAGTTGGTATGCATCATTTTTTCTGGGATGGTGTTATATCTAATGTTTACACAGTATGTTAATTCAATGAAAAAAATTCTACCCTTCTTTAACACTAAAGGTAATAAGTACGAGTCAAAGCGTAACGATGAGTGGGTAACAAAATGTGACGGCAATCTAGAATACAAGTTCCATTTTTGGGGATTGAACAAGGATTATATAAATCTATTAATAAGGGAGAAACACTAGTACTGTGTGAGTAATTGGGAACAAATGTGTGAACCAATTAGTACAAGGATGTACAACTTTCTGGTGGTTAGTAAATGTGGTTTCTCTTTAGAGACGACCATCTTCAGAGTAAGAGCGGTGGGGCGGTGGGACGGGGTGGGGGAAATTTGAGAGACAGAAAATTAATTATTTATTTAATTTTCCCTTGTCGTCATCTGTCGAGTCCCTCCCACCCCGCCCCACCACTCTTACCTGCAAGGGCCGCTCCTGCTTCAGAGTGTGTAGTACATGTGGATAAGTGGGTTGTTTGTTATCTAACTTTTTATGATGATTTTTAGCCATAACTGAAATTAAAGATTTTGCAGTTGATGAAAGTTGTTTTAGATTTACTCACTGCTGTCAATATAACAAAGTTAAATCCTAAATGAAATGAAGTCAGACGGCTGTACCTGATAATTAACAAGCTGCCGTTATAAAGATTAATATTGATTGGTGGATGGACCAAGTTTCTGTTTTATTCCATTAGATACATTGGATATCAGTGTATCCCTGTGTTGTGACCTGTTCCTTGTGGTTAGTATGGAACACAGACTCTTGTGTCCACTCCCTTGCGCTCTCTGTGGTAACGTTTGATTGGTGTCAGTTGGACGTCCAACAGAGAGAGAGCTCTTAATAGTTGTTGCCTGTACAGGCACACCTCTTTCACTATTGGGCACCCATGTTTTAGACACATATCTCCTTTTAATTTAATTGGTGTATATCACTCTGCACATTCGGAGAAATTGTTAGCATGCCTATTGCTGCTGCAATTATTTGAGTAGTGTCATTTATCTTTCTCATGCTGTGTTTCACTTGTACATGGGTATTCTTTAAAGCACATGTTTAACCTATAAGTTGAATAATTAAAAAGCGGCTTATACTTTTGGATCTCTCTCTTCTCCAGTTTCTAGGTTGGTTACAGCTGGTTGAGTCTATTTTGTGGGTACTCGGTCTGGTCATGGAGGCTGTGAATCCACCACCACCTTTTTTGGAGTCCCCCAGCTGTCCTAGCATACCTTGGAAACAATGGTTCAATGGATTTGAAATGTATCTCAGTGCTATTGACGCATCGAGATTTAGACCAGAAAGGAAAAAATATTTTCTTTTGCATTCACTGGGATTTGAGGGTAGGGAGGTTTTCAAACACCTACCTGACCTTGTACTAGCCGATGGAGAAGATTTGGATGATTATCAAGTTGTAGTAAAGAAGTTGGTTACCGGGATTGACGTTCAGCCTAGTTTAGTTGTCCTCCGTCATAAATCCTTCAAACGCTATCAAATGCAAAATGAAGATATTGACACGTACATTAGTGCTTTAAGGAAACTTTGTTCCCATTTTGCTAAGGTCTGCCAGGCAGCACAAACAAGAGTACCCAAGGTCAACAGTGTGGTTGATGATAACGAAGAAACTAGACAACAGGTCTTAACCAAAGCTTCCCAAGATTTGATTGTAGTGGTCACGGATGACAGTATCGTAAAGGGAGATCCCAGTGAGTGTGTTAATCCCTATGTTGATATTGCAGTGGGTGGTAAAGTTTTACATTTGCTAGTTGACTCGGGAGCAAGGAT
The DNA here is from genome assembly GCA_963921515.1 of Calotriton arnoldi. Taxonomy (NCBI): domain Eukaryota; kingdom Metazoa; phylum Chordata; class Amphibia; order Caudata; family Salamandridae; genus Calotriton; species Calotriton arnoldi. The sequence continues at coordinate 157,005 of CAWUFW010012282.1, forward strand.
CACTATGATAACGTCTGAATTATATCGCACAACATGGGCAGATAGAATGTTGTTTCCACCAGACAGAGCCCCAGTTTCATATGAAGGAAGGAAAACTGAGTTAGAAGGTTACATTGTGCAGATGTTCTAGAATTCAGGGGGCGCAAGATCCAAGGCAAAATCTATGTGGCTGTGAGAGGATTAAACATTTTAGCGTGGTTCCACCAAGGCCTTTTTGGTATGGTACTCAGGCCAGGAACTAGTGATCAGGTCTTAGTCATCAAAGATGCCCCGTTATCTTTTTCTTTGGAGGATGAGTTTCCCAATACTTTTTCTTCAGGTCTGGGTAAAATTGAGGGTTTCAAACACAGAATAAAAGTCAAGCAAGGAGCCATCCCAGTCAAACACAAGGTTAGGCCTGTTCCGTTCAGTCTCAGAGAGGATCTCAAGTTGGAACGTGGAAAAACTTCAAAGCAATGGAGTCATTGAACCCATTGAGTCTAGTTTGTGGCTTTCGCCTTTGGCGGTTGCATGCAAAAGGAGTGGCACAATGCGCCTGTGCATTGATCTGAGAAGCTTGAACAAAGAAATCTGGGGGGACTCATTTTCCCTGCCCAAGATCAATGATCTTTTGAAGGAGCTTAGAGGGGTGGAGTGGTTTTCCAAAACTGATTTAGCTTCTGTGTTTCACCAAGTGGTGTTAGAAGACACGTCCCTCCATTACACCGTGTTTAATTCTCCCTTTGGCACATTCCAGTTCTGAAGAACGCCGTTTGGCTTGGCATTCACCGCTTCAGTGTTCCAACGCATAATGCACCAGTTGTTGGGGAAGATTGTGGGTGTATTAGCCTTTCAGGATGACATGTTGATTTTTGCTAAACATTTAGAAAATCACAACAAGATTCTTAGGTCTGTTCTACAAATTTTTTAAACTAATGGGGTGGTAGTAAGGAAGGAAAAGTGTGAATTCTGGAAGAGAGACATTGAATTTTTGGGACATGTGATATCAAGCAATTGCATTTCTCCCAGGCCTGGTTTGGTTAAGGCAGTTGTGGATTGTCCCGCACCAAAAACAAAGATGAGCTGTGCTCGTTCATTGGGATGTGTGAATTTTATGCTAGGTTTCCACTTGTTTGGGACAGTTTGTGCCAAGACACGTTTGAGTGCGTTAAGCTTGAAATGACGAATGCTAGGTCGTTAAGTCCTTATGAACCTGGTTTACTTTGTACCATCACCGTGGATGCCAGTAGATATGGTTTGGGAGCTGTTCTCACTCAGTGTTCTGACGGGATCGAGGTTGTCATAAGTTATGCATCCAAGGTATTGAGAGAACCATAGTTAAATTACTCGGTGATTGAGAAGGAGTTGCTAGCATGTTGCTGGGCCAGTAAAAAATTCAGGAGTTATGTGTGAGGCAGAAAATATGTCATATAGATGGACCATAAACCTCTTGTTTACATTTTGAGTGGTGACAAGATTAAATACACCACCCCTCGTATTGTTTGCTTGACAACCAAATTGCTTCAATATGAATTTGGAGTGAGGTACATTCCTGGTAGAGAGAACATCACTGCCAATTTTCTTTCAAGGTACCAGTTCGTGATCAAGACACTGTAGATCCGGAGGGTGACAAGGAGGATTGTTTCATAGCACTTATTGACGTGGATGAGTGCAAAGCAGGATCTGAGACTGATTGGATGACAGCTGGCAAGAATGATGTATTCCTGTCAAAGGACAAAGACTTTATTGTTGGTAGGTGGCCTAAGGAGAGGAACTTGTGTCCAGAATTACAACCTTTTTCTAAAGTGGCGGAAGATCTTTGCATTGAGGATGGTGTTGTGATGAGATGTGACAAGTGTGTGCCCCCGGATGTTATCCGTCCATTGCTGGTTAATAATGCTCATGATGGACATCTCAGTTCTACAATGACAAAAAGAAAGATTAGAGCCCATTATTTGTGGCCCTCGATGGACAGAGATGTTGATACAGTGTTGAAAGCATGTGTGGTGTGTAGCAGGACAGAAAAAGGTTTTAAGGTCCTGACTCCACCTCTACAACAGATACATTTGCCTGAGAGGCCACGGTCTAAGGTGGGCATTGATATGGTGGGACCTTTTCATTTTCTTCCACATCACTTACGTTATGCGTTTGTGTTGATGGATTACCATAGTAAATGGCCGGAAGTATGTTTCTTTTCAGCTCCCACAGCTACCACTGCTGTGTGTTTTTGAAAGATATATTCTTGAGGGAAGGTTTCCCAGAATTTGTTCTATCAGACAATAGAACTCAATTTGTGAGTCATGAAATGAAGCTGTTCCTGGATGAATCCGATGTGAAACATTTGAGGCGTTCTCTCTATAACCCACAAACCAATAGTTTGGTAAAGAGGATGAATAGAGTTGTGATTGACTGCATAAAATGGGCAAAAAATAACAATTATGATGTAGATGAAGCCATAAAGTCCATGTTGTGGTTTTATCACACAACACCCCATTCACTCACTAAAGTGTGTCCTTTTGAGCTTCTTAGAGGACGTCATTCTACATCTGTACTTTTTCCAGCATGGTTGGCCAAAGCGGCACAAAGTAAAGTCACTTCAAAGTTTGATCACAGGTCAATGCTTAACAGAGTAGAAGGATGACAGATAAAAATGAAAGACAGGTATGATGTTAAGAAATCAGTCAAACAGACATTGTTTCCGATTTAAATGTCAACATTTTGTGAAGAAAGGTGGTGCCAGCTACAGGGAATCTTTGATTGTAATGAAGGTGTGTGGTAATGCAGTGATGGTGGAGGGTGGTCACTGGTGGAACACTGGCAAAATTGTGAAAGTCCATGATGGAGTCCGAAATGAGTCTGAGGTCTGTGATAACACTTGTTCCAGACAGGTGGACAATAGTGACAACATCAATAGCGCCACGAAGAAGTGGAACAACGGGGGTTGCGTAGATCTGCTTGTGTTAGACATGTGCCATGGAGACTCAGTAGTGACTACATGCAGTAACCTCTGTACATTATGCTAGTCTATGTTTACAATAATGTTTGTTTTGTAGCTTTGACATTTGGCTATAGTTTTAAGGTTGATTTCTTATTCTTTTGGGGTTGGTTAGAGGTTCTTTTATGTTTAGACTTTGGGGGGTTGTGTTTATGTGTTTATCCTTTAAGTTATTTCTTCTTCTACCATGGTTCTCCTTTGTTTTTTGTTTTATAAAAAAAAGAGAAAATATGTTGTGACCTGCTCCTTGTAGTTAGTATGGAATACAGACTCTTGTGTTCCACTCCTGTGTGCTCTCTGCAGTAACATTCAATTGGTGTCAGTTGGACGTCCGACAGAGAGAGAGAGCACGGCGGTGGCTTCTTGTGTTTACTGTCACATCAAATAAAGTATATGCGCTATATACTCAACGTGACCTGTGGTGGCTACAACACACTGTCTATAGTATGGTACCTAAATCCTGAAAAGGAGCAACAGAAAAACCCATTTTGATCCAGCAAATACAGCTCATTACCAGTCATTCAGTTTCATAGATGCTGTTGCTAACATATATATCTATAGTTTCCTGCTCTTCTTATATGTATGTGCTATTTAAAACTATTTTATCCCGATAGAACAAGGGGTCTTTAGGGAAGCCCATTGTACTATGGATCAGTGCCTTTACTTTTTAACTATTGCGTGAAACTCAGTGAAATCAAATGAGGCCTTTTTAGCAGGAACGCCCATCCAGGTAAGAGCGGGGTGGGGGTACTCAACAGACGACGATGAAGGACATTTTACTATTTATTTAATTTTCCCTCATCGTCTGTTCCCCTCCCCTCCCCACCCTGCCCCACTGCTCCACTGCCTTTACCTGCACACGCCACTCCTGCTTTGTAGGCTTTTTTGTTGTCGTCAATGCAGTTATTGACTAGGTAGATGGTAAGACACCCTGGTGCTTATTATAGCTCAGATATTCCACCCTGTAAGCATTCTATTCTGTAGATGTAGCATATTATTAATAACTGGGGTAGGGTGAAAGCTGATGCCCAAGGTCACCTCATGAGGCTAAACCAAGAATGTGTCCTGGCACATTTATGATTTGGGCTCTACTAAGCAGACCCGCCAAAAGTACTGAGGGATGCTCATTCTTTTTCTCCTAAGGTGAATGGAGTCCATAATCTCTTTTTATTGTATGCAGATGAGCTCCCATTATTTGATTTAACTTCAATTGGATTGCTGCATAAATTTGAGAGTCAAGGGATATTTTCATATTAAATTGCCTTAATGTGAATGTGGCTAAAACCGAATGGTTATTGTTTTGTATCCTTAAGTCTACATTCTTTTGAAAATTGAATGATTGTAATTTGGGACAGGAGAGTCATTTAACTCAATTTCTGGTTTATTGAAATGTAGTTGGGAAGTTGAGACAGAAGTACTACATTTGCGTAAAAAGGCATTGTGGGATTCTTTGGAAATTAATTGCGTGATGAGCTTACTGAGTGTAGCAAGTTGTTCTATGCTACAAGCTATACAGAGAACTATAAAGTTTTTACTGCTTGGTCATTGACAGGAGGTACACATTTTCTAAGGCTTGTAATAGATTTAAATGTATGTATTGAGTTAAGATCTCTGCACTTTGTTAGTTGGAGCTTAATAGTAGTCAGCTTGAAGTGTTATAAGTAGGATTTTATCAATACAGACAATGTACAGCATTGATGATGTGATACAATCTTGTGTCCTTTTTTTCCAGATAGAATAGATCTAAGGCAATCAGCAGAGGTTATCTCGTTAAAGAATGGTTACACATATTTAATGAATAAACAATCTATTGCATTGACGGGGGAGAACATGGCAACTGCGATCTGAGCAGCCGCTTGCGCCCGGATCGCTTTTCTCCCGTCCCGTAGCGTAATGCCGCCTTACCTGGTCTTTTTGTTTGCTCAATTGCCGGAGTGTTCTCCGAGGCTCTCCCCTGTCTTTTTGCTGGGGTCCGCCAGCCGGGGATGTGCGTGGGGGCCCCCAGTGCTCGCTATTCCTCCCGCTTGCTGAGCTGGAACGAGGCCGCCCTGGAGCTTAGGAGTTGCCGCAGAGCGGCGGCTCGCGGGCTCCTCCGGGTCATCGAAGGCAGCGTCAGCATCAGCCGGTTCCTTGACTCGACGAAGTGGATCGGGGGAGAATCGGGGCCGGCTTCTGAGGACATTGTTTTTTCTGCTATTGTTGCCACTTCTGCCTCTTCTGTTTCTTCTGTGTTGGGGGGGCCACTCCCAGAGACAGTATTGGAGTTACCGCAGGAGGCACAACAGTTTGCGGGAGTCCAGGAGATACAGGTTTGCTCCCCACTACAGGTGAGAGTGGCTTCAGACGCTTCTGGGGCCTCAGTGGCGGCCATAAGAGAGGGTTGTAAGAAAAGCAAGAAATGCGGGGGCCGCCCTGGGACTTGTGAGGGCTAAAGGAAACGGAAATCTTAATAAACAGCTTGCTGATGAGCAGACCAAAAATCAAGCTTTGGAAGGCTCCCCAAACGCAGTAACTTCCATCAACTGCTCTGCGTTTCAAACTTATCAGGTCAAAGGCAGAAGCATAAAGCCTGGGAGGTCTAAAAGTAACCCCCTCGATAGTAAAGTCAGGGTCACCCCTTCTTTACGGTCGTATTTTAGAGTACAACCCGAGGTCCTTGACATCACGAAGAAGGGGAAGGCTCTTAGAGGAGGCTCTACTGGGCATTTTACGATTAAATCACTCACCAACAATATGGCGTCTGTCAGCTCTCCCCCCCCCCAGGCAGAATCACTAACCACAGCCACTGAAAATACGCCAGAGACAGCGTTGGATAAAGCGATAGATCTGGTTGATCAGAGCTATGTTGGAGCTATCAGTCAAGAGAGCGGAGGGGCAGATAAAGGCCTCAAGTTTCAAGATTCGGGCGGGCCCTCAGTAGCCTCATTGGAAGCTCTTTTTGCTACGTTATCAGATGATATAAAGAAAGGCTTTTCTTTCAGCTGCTAATCAGGGCGAGATAAGGAATTCCTGTGAGTCCCTAGAGAGGAAGGTGGATCTCTTAAACACCAGGACTGAGACCCTAGAGAAAACTGTCCGAGAACTGAAAGACAATCTCGGGGTTGCAGAGGCTGAGATCCAGACACTTAAAAGGGAGGAAGCTGCTCTTCGCGACAGAATGGAGACATTAGAGAATAACTCCTGTAGGAACAACCTTCATCTTATAAATATTCCGGAAGGGAACGAAGGGTCCGACCTTAAATCATATATCATTACACTGCTTAAAGAAGCTTTGCAGCTTGATGAGTCAGAGGTAACCCTAGGAAACGATATACAGAGAATTCATAGAGACCCGTTCCGAAGGAACCCAAACAGAACTAAGCAAAGAAAAATTCTCATCAATTTTCTCACCTACTCTCTAAAAGAGAAAATTCTTAACTTGGCTTTAAAAGTAAAAACATTAAGGGTCAGGGATTTCTCCTTTGAAATCCGTTCAGCTCTTGCCAGAGTTACCCTCGAAAGGCAGTGGGAACTAGGTAGGAAGATGGACGACTTCAAGAAGATCGGTGCAGTTGTACAGCTAAAATTTCCAGCCTTCCTGAAAGTTATGCATAATAATAAAATGCACAACATAAGATCAGTTCAGGAGGCAGACGAGCTGCTTGACACCATCAGCAAGGAGGTCCCCTAGGAGTAGCTCTTTATTCTCTGGGTTCAGACTAGATTGAGGTATAGGTCCACTCTTATCGTTGGATTCTTTTTTTCCTCCGATTTTGTATAAATCAAACTGAGAAGTATGATTGGTGGATGACGTAAAATTGGTTTGGTTCACTTTTTCACTAGCTTCTTTTAGTATTCACCTATTTTCTTTTTTCCGGCACGGGTTTAATTTTGTTTTGTTTGAATTTTCACACATGTTTAGGACGGGATGGGATGGGCGGCTCCGGGGTGCAACACCTGGACAACATCTGTCCAGATAAGTGGTGGAAGGGTTCTCCAGGGGGGGTGAGTGGAGTGGGTGGGGGGATGGGGAGCCCAGGGGCATAAATTATAAAAATACCTCATTCGCTTCATGTGTCTTAGACTTAGTCCAGATAGCTGTGGTTAGATTCCGAGGGACTGGGCGTTGGTCTTTTCTTGGTTTAGTGCAGGTCCGGGGCCCCAGACTTAAGCTACCATGAAAACACTCCAGATATTGTCCTGGAATGTCAATGGACTGCGCGTGAGGTCTAGAAGAGCTAGAATTTTGCAATATCTAAAGGACTCCCCAGCGCAGGTCATTGTCATCCAGGAGACACATCTTCTTTTAGAAGAGACCAATGAAATCTTTAAAAACCAAAAATGGGTGGACTCCTTTATCTGTACTAACCAGACGGCTAATATCAGAGGGGTTCTGATTCTTTTTAAAAAGCAAGCCAATGTTCAGATTTTACAGCATTGGGAATACTCATGTGGCAGATGGGTGATATTGAAGGTGACCTTAATGGGCATCCTTCTTACTTTGATTGGCTATTATGGCCCAAACCAAGATGACCCTTCATTTCTTAAAACAATCTTTTCGCACCTTCTAGACTTCCCAGAACCGGTTACTATGGCCGGAGATTATAATATTGTTCTCAATCCTAAACTCGATAAATCTGCTAGTAGTAGAGCGACCGCCCCCTCAAGATCTAGGGTGTATCTTCAGACCATGATGGCGCAAACGGTTTTATGCGACATATGAAGGGAAAGATCAGGTCAGCAGTTGGGGGTATCATATCGAAATTCCAAGTACCGACACAAATCAAGAATTGATTACATCCTGGTCAGTTATAGCCTAAGGGGCAAGGTTAAAGATATAATTTACTTGTCGTCCCATCTGTCAGATCATTTGGGAATATTACTGGATCTTGATTGGGTACAGGCCCAGCAGTCCAGAGTTTGGTCTTTCGACCGAACGTTGCTCCTGGAGGAGGAAGAGATGTCCTTCCTATCCCGGGAGACTGAATTCTTCTTGAAGATTAACTTAGGTACAGCAACTACCACCGTGGTCTGGGACTCCCTCAAAGCTTTTTTAAGGGGTATTATTACTAGCAGGTCGAGTTTTAGGAACAAAAAGTACAGGGGAGAGATCGCATCTTTGGAGGCAGAAATGAAGGATGTGGAGGCAGAATTGAATAGTCAGGCTGTTTTGGGTAGGCAGCAAGAAGTCCTGGGTAAACTTAGCAAACTAAGGGAGCAGTTGGAGGGTATCCTTCAAATAAGGCTTATGCGCAGATGGGAGGCAAGTAAGATCGCCCATTTTGAGTATGGGGTAGGGGCAGGAAAACTTCTGGCATGGAAGGCAAAAGCAGAGAGGCTTCATAATCAGATTAAGGAAATCACTGCTGGTGACGGGGCAGCTGCTCTATCCTCGGATGAAGAAATTGGTGAGGCCTTTTTAAGTATTTTCAGGATATATATCAAGAAGATTCGGTAGAGGATAGGCCTAAAGTCAAGGACTGGCTGGATAGGACCTCATTGACATCTATGAGTCCTAAACAGCAGGAAGATTTAGAACAGGACATCACCCAAGAGGAAGTGAGGAAGGCTACAGCTGCCTGCAAGAGAGGCAAAGCTGTGGGACCCGACGGGCTACCAGCTGAGCTATACAGATCTTTGGGTGAGGTGATAATCCCTGTATTGACACAATTATTTAACAAGATATTAGCAGAGGGCCTTAAGCCCCCCGAGTCTTGGAATGACGCCACAGTCATCCTGATTTTGAAACCTGGCAAAAATCCAGTGAGCTGTGGGTCATATAGGCCCATTTCGCTCTTAAATGCGGACTATAAAATCTTTGCCTCGATTTTGGCGGCCAGGTTGGGGTCTGTGGCCGGCGATATCCTTCACTCAGATCAGAAGGGGTTTGTCAAAGGAAGACATCTGTCAGACCTCACATACGACCTCATTGGAGCAATAGATATTGCCTCTACTTATTCACTCTCTCTTGCAGTCTTGACTCTCGATGCCACCAAGGCTTTCGACAGGGTCAATTGGGTCTACCTGTCGGAAGTCATGGGGAAATTTAACTTGGATAAAAAGTTCTGCCATACCATCCAGCTGATATATCAAGCCCCGTCAGCTAGGTTGCTGGTCAACAGTAAGCTGACTAAACCATTTAGGATCACTAGGGGTACTAGGCAGGGCTGTCCCCTTTCCCCTCTCCTTTTTGATATGTATATTGAGCCTTTTGCGCAGAGGCTCAGAGAAGATCTTAGCATTGAGCCTTTCAGATATGGAGAGTGGGAGAGGAAGGTGGCCCTGTATGCAGATGACATCTTGGTCCTTTCGGCAGACTTGGAAACAACCTTCCCGGCAGTGATCAGACAAGCACAGGAATTCGGGCAGGTCTCAGGGTATGAGGTGAACGCTGGGAAGACTGAGATCATGACGTGGAACCTTGAGAGGAGCAAACATCATGTTAGCCCCAGCATGTGATACCTGGGGGTTAGAATTGTCCAGGACATAGCCAAGATTGTAGAAGTTAATTTAGCGCGAGTGTCAAGGGAGTGTCAAAAACAGATGAAATCTTGGGCCCATCTCCCTTTAACCATTCTTGGGAGGGTGAATTTAGTTAAGATGGTGGTGCTACCTAAAATAACCTTTCTCTTTAATTCAATTCCCCTACACTTTGACAAACCAGCTGTCGATAAACTTCAGCAGGTCGTAAACTATTTTATCCGGGCATACAGAACTACTAGAATAGCCTGGAAGAAGTTAAGGCGTAGGAGAGAGAAAGGTGGTCTTGTGCTACCTGACTTACAGTATTATGCCTGGGCCTTTCAGTTTTCACATTCTCGGATGCTGTTAAAAATGGCTGTAAACACCGGGGCAGGAGGCATGTTCTTGGCTATGTTAAGGGGGGGCCAATCTACCTGAGGAGGGCTTTTTGTTTAAATTTGGGGAACCAAAATTCTTCAAAAAGGTTAAACTCAAAGTCCTCCAGGCAATGGTTAGAGCATGGGCTAGACTAAAGCGCCTTGTCGGCCTTAATTACTTTTCAAGTCTAGCGCCACTCTGGGATTCATCGGGCGTGCCGGAATGTCTTCAAGATAGGCTTGCTTTACCACTTAGAGAAGCGGGTTTGAAAGTATGGGGAGATCTGGTCTATGAGGGTACACTCATTTCATGGGAACAATTAAGAGAAAGAGTGGGAGTGGGCCTTTCAAAGTTCAAGTACATCCAGCTGCAGAGCTGGGTCCAAACACAGCAAAGCCAGAAAAAACCTATAGGCTGGGGCAACATTCTTGAACAACAGTTAGTAGCCAGGCCAGTAGGGAGGAGGGAGGTCTCTTACTGGTATTGGGCAATGGAGGAGGCCGTGATGATGATTCTAAACTTCCAGATGCAGTATGGAGCAAACATCTTCCAAATGAACAGGGCGAGCAATATTCACTGTACAAAGGGCCTATCTTTCCCCTTTAAAGCTGTCTAAATTTTCAAATGGGACCCAAGTTAGCTGTAGGAAGTGCGGTCTGGTTGAAGCCTCAGATATACATATGTTTAAAGACTGTCCTGCCATTGCACTTTTTTGGGACGAAGTTCGGAAGTCATTGGAGGGCATTTTGGGATCCCCAATTCAAATAGACTTGGCCCTGATAATTTTTGGCCTTACCAATCAAGTCATTGGACCAGCTAGATCCCTTTTATTCTACGCTATTTTGTTAGCTAGGAGGCAAATATGCAAGCATTGGATTGAACCCTCCCCTCCTATGCACTCCGACTGGTTGGCGTCGATGTATGAGACATCTAAGATGGACCTGTCCAGAGCTTGCAGTACTAAAAAGATAGCATTTTGGGACTTGTTGTTAAAGTGGGTTAGGGCATGAACGACAGGGAGGTATACTTTTGTCCTAACTATGTATTAAACAGCAGCTCCTATGATTATGCCTCCTTGGTACTCTTCAGACCACGTTGGGCACCCCTGCATGTCTGCCAACGAAGGTGTCCATCAGGTTCTTGCGGGCCTAGTTGAAGAGTCACATCTTCCCCTTTTTGGGGGTAGCAACATCCATGTCTGCCAATGTACCTACAGGCTGAAGGCACCGTGAGATCCCAACTTAATGCCTACTCTTCTCAGTTCGCTGAGTATTGGTACGGACAGCTTGTTTGTTCAATGGGGTTTGAGGCGAATGAGGACAAAAAAAAAAATCTATTGCATTGCCTTGAGAGTCTTTATACAGTTCTGAGGTTTGTATGTATTTAGAAATTTTACCATCATGGAAACTAATGGGAGTTACATTTTTGTTTAGAATTGATGTGAATTTGTGGGTTTGGATCTCCAAATATTATTCCCTGATAAAAGTAAATGATGGGAAACTATGTGTTTTCAAATGCAGAAATCGAGTTTAGCACAACTTTTATTTCATTACTTTGGTTTTTAAGACAGACATATACACCTGTGTCCTTTAATTTTAAAGTATGGCTTGTTACTGTACAAGTCTGCAAGTGATTTGTTAGTAAACGTGCTTTTTAGATGTTGCTCTTAGGTTCTTACTTATGTCAGAGATGTTTTAAGCCAACGTCAAAGTGGCCAATTACACAAGGCTTCCCAGGGGACCGTCGTTAAAGTGAATAGGACAGCCAACTTTTCTGACATAATAACACTGCTCATAAAATCAGCTTATTTTTCTAACTTGACAGCCAAACATGCTTAACATAAGCTTCAAGCCTGATTTACTGAGAGTTTAAACCAGGTCAATGTCATGCAAACTGATGCAAGCCAGAACAATCTCTTCAAAAGGTATTTACTTCCTCAGTGTGAACAGCCCTTTGCACAGCTTTGCTCACTTTGTATGAGGAGGGCATTACAGTGGTGTAACTTGGGCAGATTAGTGCAAGCACCCGTAGTTTTTGATGTAAAGTCCAATCTACTAAAATGGCTTTGCATGAAAAATAAAACTTCCTTGAAGTAGGCCCTAACCTGAAAAATGTTTCCATTTCTGCAAGCGTTACACCCATTGCATGTGTGCTGCATTTTACAGGACAATGTGTGGACTATTTCAGGATTGTTCAGGCACAGGAGTTTGTACAAGAAGAGCATGCTTCCATTACAAATCTTATTCTATATAGCACGCACACACACCTTTACACCATGGTGCCTGTCAGTCATATAATCTTTATTAGGTCGAAAAGACCATAAGAGCACAGGAAGAACAAGTTACAAACAGAGCACACACAATAAAATCACAAAGATAAAATTACTCACTTACACATCATCAATTGTCTTTCCGTCGCGGCGTGACTGAGTCACAGTGCATACTTTTTCCTTAAACCCCTCACCTGGGTGATAAAATTCAATACTGTGAAACAGATTGTAGGAGACACACAGCGTTGTAAAAACAATAAACCTTCTTGATGAGTTTTAAAACAATTCCCTACTAAAATTGGGCATAAAAACCGGGTTCTAAAAGCTGAGTACAAAGTGCAGAATAACATAAAGTGCTTGGTGGACTGTATGGACACTGAATCACATGGGCAGTGGGGTAATGAAGCAAACCATGTTCCAGGAACGGGGAAAGCCACCAGGAAGTGAATCATATTTATTCGGAGGCAGCTTAAATACAATCTGTGTTCTGCTATCTTTATCCATAATAGATAAGGCTACATTCCTTCACAATTTGCACCATGGGGCAAAGGTTGTGTGTGGTGATAGGCAGCCTGTTTGTGCACCAGGACAGCGGTTGTAAGAAGTAGCAGGCCATTTTTAAATAGTATGGCTCTGTGCTACTTTCTTCCTGTTGTGCAAAGCAGGTCAGCAACCAAAGTTGCTGCACTAATAAATAATAGATCTTCTTTTAGTGTGCATGCCGAGCTGGCTCAGCTTTATCCCTTCTACTCTCAGGCACTTGGTGGAAATTAAATTTAAAAGTACTCTCTCTCTGTCATTTCTCTCTCCGTACTTCACCTTACACCTTCTACCATAAACATGTTCTAAGAAGTTGGGTTATTAGTTGAGAGGGGTGGAAGCCCCACCTCAAATAATAAACACAATAATTGTCAAGGTGAACCACAAAAGTCACTAAAGTAACCTGTGCTTAATCCTCTCGTGCTTGTCGTAAAGCAGCCAGGTTTAACTTGTAGGCAATGTTCAAAGTTTTATGGAGCACACAAACTTTAATAAAGTGAAAACACAATACAAGAAAAATCAACTACAAACAGTGTCAAAAAGCACAAAGTGCCAACTGGGTCTATCTGGTTGTGCCGGACCAGGAAAAAGTCACAAGTTCAGGCCAACTGCGGGCTGGGCGCATGACCGAGTTCAGCCCACTGGAAAGTGTACCTGGTTGTGCTTGGGCTGAGGTGCGAGGTCATGAATCATGCTGCATTGAGTTGTGTAGCTGTGCGACGGTTCCGACGAGGCCACCCATCAATCAGGAGCTGCAAGGTACTTCTTTGCAAGGTCCTGCGTCGAGCTGCATCACGGTGCATCAGTTCTGGTGAGGCCATCAATGATGAGCAGCAAAGGTGCTGGAATGAGAAGTCCTGTGTCGAGTTGTGTTGCTCTGCTTTGGTTTTGTGGGAACCCTACCCAGTTGGACAAGAAGGAGTACACTGTGCTCCCAGCTGAGAGTCCAAGACCTGGGTGGAAGCTCTTGGGGAACAGGACTCACTCACTCCAGCAGAGGCCAGCAGCAGAGCACAGGCTGGTCCAGTTCGGCCTGGTCAACTGGGCAGATGCAGGACAGATCTCTGAACCTTGTATGTCCCATAAGCTCACACAGGAGGCCAGCCACCTGACCCTTGGAGTCCCTCTGGTGGTCCTGGGTCAAGGAGCAGTACCAGTATTTCTTCCTCAAGCAGCAGGGCAGTCCTTCCAACAGCAAGGCAGAAGGGCAGTACTTCTGAATGTCCTGCAGGTCTAGAAGTGATCTGAAGATGTGGTTTAGAAGGTCCAATTTTTATACCTTGTACCATCCTTTGAAATGGCGGTGACATCCTAGCTACCCCCACATCTGGTTCCAGAAAGTTCTCTCCTTCCCTGCCAAGGCTCCCAGTGGTCTGGAGTGATAAAAGACTAGTGTCAAGTTTGTTTATGAGTGTGCTGGAAGCAGCCCTTTCAAATATCAGCCTAGCAAGGAGCAGCTCTACCCCACCATCCTGCCAACACCAAGACCTGCTTTGTCGCACTGTCTGGGAGGAATACTGTTAGACCTGGCATCCTTGGCGTGGGTCTCCCTTCCATTTTTTTGATGATGCCTCCAATGTTATTGATCTGTTTTTGCTGGTTTAGATGCTTTGGGCACTGTGCCACTGCTATTCAGTGCCACAGTGCAAGTGCTCCCTATTGTAAATTGATGTATGTATTAGTGACTCCATGATTGGATGATTGGTTTACTTGTCAGTCCCTAGTACAGTGCACTGAGTGTGCCCAGGGCTTGTAAATCCAATGCTGCTGGTGGGCTTGCAGCACTGGTTGTGCCACCCACAGAAGCAGCTTGTAAAATGTGTCTCAGGCCTGCCATTGCAGAGCCTGTGTGCAGCCTAGGGCTGCCATGTCGGCTTGGTGAGTGCACCCACTTACCAGTCCCTAAACCTTCCCTTTACTGCATGTTGGTCACCCTAAAGTAGGCCCTAGGGCAGGGTGCATTGTAAGTATAAGGTAGGACATGCCCTGGTGTGTGTGGCATGTCCTAATAGTGAATTACAGCCTTTTCGTTTTTCACTATTGCAAGGCTACCTGCTCCCCATAGGCCAGAATGGGCAGTTTGATTATTACACCTTATAATCCTAACTGACCCAGGGAACATGGTAGAAAAACGAATTTAGTATGCCTGAACTCAGGATGATAAAATACATATTTTAGTGAAGTTGGTTTTAACATTCTGTGTTTGAAAATACCACTTTTAGAAAGCAGGTATTTTCTTGCCTAACCTTCCAAGCCTGCCTCTGCTGGGTTGTGTATTCCTTGTCTGGGTTTGTGAGTGACAGGGGCTGGGGGACTCCAGGAGACAGGGTGAGTCAGCACAGGGCTGAATAGAGAGATCTGCATCCAGAGTGGAGGGAGGAGTTGCACCTGGGTCTGAATAGGGCTGTGCCTGCCTACCACAATGCTGGCTCCACCTCCTGCCGGGCGGCTGAGCACTCTGCCCCACATTCTGAAAGGAAAGAAGGAGTCCTGTAAACAAAGTGCTCCAGGACTGACCAGAACTGGTTTTGGACTAGGCAAAGGCCTCTCTGCCTTCAGAGAACAAAGAGAAAAGGTGTATAAAAAGGGGACGCAGATCCCTAGGAAATTAGATCACTTTTGGGAAACAAGAAGAAACCTTTGCTGAGGAGCGGAACCAAGAAGAAACTGAGGAGAAGACTATCCCTAAGCTAGAGGGATCTGCCTGCAGTGGTTGCCTGACTGCCAAAGAAAGGAGAAGGGAACTTTGTGTGTACTTTCATCAACTTGTGAAGAATCTCCAAGGGCTTGATTTCAGAGCTTGCCTCCTGCTGAAGTCTCAGGGACAACAGACTTCACCCACCAGCTCCCCTGAATTCCCTTGCTGGGCATGTGGACCTTCTGACACACTTGCGTGTCTCTGGGAGCTGGAAGTGCGACTCAAGAGGAAGAAGCGTGTCGCCGCAGCCGCTGATTCTCGCATCGCCGGAGAAGAGTGTCGACATCGCATCAGACGCCGGCGCAAACCCGAAGAAGCGCGCCGCTGATACCCTCGCATCCTTCGAAGCGCCTCGCAGCACCGGAGAAAAGTGTCGCCGTCGCATCAGACGCCGTCGCATCTCCGGGGCAGAGCATCGACCTCGCATCAGACGCCGACGCATCGCAACACGAGGCGCCCCGCATCCCAGGAGAAGATCGTCGACCTCGCATCAGACGCCGTCGCATCGCCAGGGAAGCGTGTCGCAGGGCCTGTCGCAGCTCCAAAGACTCATCGAAATCGCCGCACGGCCGTCGGGCGTGCACGCATCACCCCTTCGTTGTCGCAACATCAAGAAGACGCCACTTTGTTTCTTTGCACCAGATCTTCAACGCATCACCGTCCTTGCGTGTAAGGGACTAAGGCATCACTTTCCCTGCAACACTTTTCGTTGCAATGCGTTACGCATCTTAAGGTACATTGAACTCAAAGTGTCGCATTTCCATTTTAAGAGACTCAAGCTAATTCTACCATCTTTAAAGTACAGTATTGTGGATTATTTTTGTCGTTTATGGTCTTGTGGTAAATCTATATAAAAGATACTTATTTTTATAATACAACCTGTGTGGTGTCCATTTGTAGTGCTGTCACTGGATTACTGTATGTGTTCACAAATGCTTTACACACTGCCTCTTAACTAAGCCTGTCTGCTCGTGCCAAGCTACCAAGAGGGTGAGCAGGGGTTATTTCAGGAGTGTACCCCTTTACCCTGACTAGAAGAAAGGGTCCCTATTTGGACAAAGGTACCTACCTCTGCCAACTAGAGACCCCCAGTTCTAACAAATACACAAAGGCTAACTACCAAGCTATTCACATGACCCAGAACACAAGCATCAAATTGTTGGGACAAGAACATGCCAACTTTCTAAAAGGGGCATTTTCAGAATTGTAACTTAAAATCCAACTTTACTATTAAAGAGGATTTTAAATTACAATTCAAGTTCAAATGTAATATTCCTATCTGTTCCCAATCAAAGGCACTTATTAAATATATTAAGGAAACTAAACGTTATCCAATGGGATGTTTCTTTATGTACCTTCTTCTTCTATCACAGCTCTCTCTACCTCAGCTTTGACTACTTCACCTCTCTCTCACTATACCCAATATCACTCACTCGACTTGATCTCCCTGTACCTCTCTATTTCTCCTTTCCCTGTCTCTTTAGCACTCTCTGTACCTTCATCTGTCACTCTCAATCCCCATTCTCATCCCCATCTACCTCATTCCTCTCTAAGTACCTCACTGTTGTATTTCAATGTGACCTCCCTGTATCTCTCACCCATCTTCTTCACTCCCATACAACTTCAGCTCTATCTTTACATCACCTCTTTATCTCTCTCAGCCCTTTCTCTACCTCACAACTCACCCTCACCTCTCCATCTCATTTCTATTGCTAGCTCACCTCTTTCTGCCCTACTGTTCTCTCGATCCCTACAGAACCTTTCCACATCACCTTTCTCTTGTTCTTCCTCTGTTCCCTGTTCCTCACCTCTATAAATATTTTACACCTTTCTTGCAACCTCTATTTCTCAACCTTTACCCATTGTTCAATCTCTATCTCTCTCTCTCTCTCTCACAAACACATATCTCTCTCAGAAAGCCCACCTCAACTTTCCTGCTCAACCTTTTCTTTAACGATCTCTCTACCTGTCACAATGCACTGTAACAATCCTCAAGAGTGGCAAGATACTCAGGGGAGTCCCACTTCCAGGCAACACCAATTCTCTGATTCACTCTCCAAAAGGGAAGTGAACTTTGGCGGCACCAGGTGAGGGGTATGGGTAGAGGATATGGATCAGGGGGGAAAGAAACCTGTAATGACAAAAATATGCTTTGGTTATCACTGCATCTTGTCTAGGATATTTAATTACTTTTCACTTAAAGGCACAAGGATGCACCTTACAATGAAGATTCCGTTTCTTTTTAAAGATCAATTCTGCTGTTTATTACTGCTGGAAAATGGCCCTCTATGAAGAGTCATCACAAATGTCTTGCCTTCCTCCTCCTCTTTTTCTTCAGCACTGATTGTGCCAGTCACAGAAGTAGCTTTTCAAACCTGTCTCAGGCCTGCCATTGTAAGGCTGTGGGTGCAGCTTACTGCCACTTCGACTTGGCATTTAAAACTACTTGCCAAACCTTAATCTCCCTTTTTTATTACATATAAGTCATCCCTAAGGTAGGCCCTAGGTAGCCCTAAGGGCATGGGGCTATGTAAGTAAAAGGAAGGACATGTACTTGTGTGCTTTACATGCCCTGGTAGTGACAAACAGCTAAATTTGTTTTTCACTACTGTGAGGCCTACTCCTCTCATAGGCTAGCATTGGGAATTCCCTTATACACTTTTAAGTAGTAATTCATGATTAGAAAGAAGTAGCTGCATGATGTTTCATATCTTTGGAAGGGTCTTGATAAATCCTCCTCACTGGTGAAGTTGGATTTAACATTACTGTTTTAGAAAGGCCACTTTTAGAAAGTGATTAGGGAAAGGTGCCAACAAGGGATTTTATTTCATAAACAACTATACATTATTAAATAAATATTCAGGATACTCTACTGTAGCATCATAAATTAATTATCATAAACGGATTTTAATTTTCCACAAAGAAAACAATTCCAACAAAACTGGGTGTATTTCTTGTTTTAAGGGTACAAATACTTCTTCAAGCACATTGATGACAGATGTCTCACCTACATATATAACTCATACTACTAGTGAAAGGGTACAAACCCATTTCTCTAATATTTAAAATAAAACTGGCCTATACATAGTACCTAGATTTCATCCAATCACAATTCTTGGACAGCAGTTAAATAGAAAATTGGTTGATGCGTCAATGTTTTGGTCTTTCTTGTAGACCATCTACAGGACAAAAAAATATTTATCAGATTAATGACCCTTCTGTAAAGATTATGTTTACAATTCATTTTTCAGCATAATTATTGATCAAATAAAGAAAGATATATACCCTGGAGAAGTGAAGAAAACCTTAAACAAAGTTACGTGGACAGACCCTTATGTACCAGTTCCACTACATAAAATGTGAACAGATGCTAAAAGAAAATTTTGAAAAAAGCACGTTGACCCTTACAAAAAGTGTGTTTAAAAATCAATTCTTTCAATTCTTGAACTTCTTACTCATAAGTGGATCTCTGTGATCAAAATCATGGATCTTGTCAAGAGTAGATAAGTAGATCTGTAGATACCAACACATGAAGATAATTGTTGTCTTAATTAATGCACATCTAATTACATTAGCCAGACTAATTTAGAAATCAACAGGTTACATGAGATATTATCTTTGTAACTAAAGATTCATATTATAGAATCCATGGAACCTTATTTTCCTCAATATTTTGTGAAGTTCTAGAAAAGAAAGTCCTAGGACTTTTGGAGACTCAGGGCCCGATTCTGATGCGGGTTGGAAAAGCTTCCCGACCGAGGGCCTGATTCTGATGCGGTTAGGAAGGCCTCCTAACGGCATTTGCTCCTTCCAAATCGGATCGGGAACGTGTCTTCCCGACCGAGGGCCCAATTCTGATGCGGTTAGGAACAAATGTTCCCATTGAAGTCAATGGGAGTTCAACCAAATCGCATCTGGAAGCATCCGGATGCATCCTACTCCGCCGGTCGGACTTTCCCGATCCGAGTGGGTCGGACACCATTTCCCAACCGATTCGGTCGGGAAGCTTTTCCAACCCGCATCAGAATCGGCCCCTTAGTAGTAATTAATTTATTATTCCATATGAAATAACCCGGAAGTAGACTGCAGCAAACGCATTGCCCATCATAAAAAATCAATTGAGAGTGAAACTTGAAAAATAATTTATATATCTGCCACTTCTTGCGATTTTTAAATGTAAAATTGTGGGGTAAATAATCATTGTCAAATGTTAAAATTCAGGAACGTAAGGAAGACGGCATGAGCGCTCTATCAAAAGAAACTTCCACAAATATTCAAATGGCTATATTTACGAGCCTTTGAAAGAATGTCTATACATAACTACCATATAAATTCTGTTATTGCCTTGTCACTGCAGATAATACGGCTTTATCTTTAGAATTGACGATGTGCTCTAGCCCAATTGGTCCAACAGAATATTTGTTCAATGTTACCTTTATAAACGCTGTATGTTTCAGCGGGTAGTCCTTCACATAGTAGGATATAAATAATAAATCTATGCAATAAGAATATAAAAACAGGTATCAGATAATACTTCTGTTAAGCCTGTATAGTTATTTTTAAAAGGGATCAAGAAAGGAAAAACAAACTTACTTTGAAGCTTATTTTGCTGCCATAATAATCAGCAAACCTGCATGGTGTCTTCGCCAACAATGAAGATCGTGGGCTTGACCAGGAAGTGTTACTGATTTATAGCTGGTTAATCTTACAGCACAACTATGGCGGCCATCTTGTAGAGGGTTATATTCACTTGTTTGATGTTTCAAACGTGACTACCTAAAGTCAATCGAAATACACGCTCTACATCATTAATGGACTTCATACAGTCAATCTCTCTCACTAGTGTTAGGATGCACTCATTGTCTATAATGCATCCTTCACTGCCCTCCATATTGGCAAAGGGAACCAAGATATATTTATGTTGCTAACTCCACTAGCTGAAGTTAATCGAAATGTATTTTCTTTGAAATCAACAGTTTCCTCAGAGTTAATCTCTCTCACTAGCTCTAAAATGCACTCACTGTCTCTAATGCATCCAGCGTTGCAATCCATATTGGCAAAGGGAACCGAGGTAAATTTACATTGCTGACTGTTTAGATGGTGACGTCCCAAAAACAACGTCTGCCAATTGTCAGACATTATTGACCATAAGAGTAATGAAAAATTGAAAAAAAGAAAAATAGAGAATAGTGAGGCAGACAAAGTCACTGCAATATTAGTTGTCTTATAAATCGAAATGTGAAACTTTCCAATTTAGAGGGAGGACTGTTAGTAGTGTGTAAACATTTGTTGACCTCCCTAAACTCCCATCCACCGCCCTCTCCCACTTGGGGTTTGGTCATCAACCAATATTTTACCAGCTAATGTAGTTTATATACAAATTGCATGTTCATCTATTCATTCCTCCTCAACCAGCTAGTCACAGGGGCCCAGATTTCTTGGCCTTTGGAGTGTGAGCGTATTCCCCTTTTGCGTAAACAGCCTTTTCCAGGTTATAATTTGCTAGAAATCGTGCAAGCCATTGCTGAAACCCTGGCGGGTTTGGATCCAGCCAGGCTGATGCTAAACATAGACGCAGGATAGCCATACCTATAAAAAGTAATTTTTCACCAGGTTTTCCCTGTAGCCCCTGATCTACCCCCAATCCAATTAGCGTCGGGGTAAGAGAACAGGGTATCCCTAAGGCTCCGATAAAGAAGCTGGTAATTTCTCGTTTTAGGCTGTCCAACGCTCCACAGGTTGCAAAGAGATGGCTAAGATCAGCTTGGTGTAGAACACATCGTGGACAAAAAGTCCCTTTCCCCACTGCCCATTTAGAGATTTTCTTTGGGGTGTAGTATAGCGAGAAGCAAGATTTGTAGTATTGCGCCTGTAATCGTGCTGGTATTAAAACATTCTGCGCTAGCTTTAAAGAATGAAAGAACATATTTTCGGGGGTGCCAGCTTCCACATTCCATTTTAAAGCATGGCTTGCCATGTCGTCTTGCATTGCTGTGTTAAAGAGATTATAGACCGTCCCTATTGTCAAATCTCTATTCCTTATGAGCTTATCTATAATCTCGCTATTAGTAAACCCTATCGGGCCACCCCCTTTTTTGATCAGAAAATCCCGTACCTGTAAAAGGGAAGGGGGGGGGGGAAGAGGGAGGAAAAGGGGAAAAAAATATATATATACATTAATGCACTCTATTGTCTGCATGTTTTGATGGCACTTATGATATCCAATATGTACCAGGCATAATGTACGACACAAGCTAAAATGTACTGGATATTGTTTTTTTCTCTCTTGATGGTGCATTAACAATAATAAAAATATGTAAAAAAAAAAAAAGTAAACATTTGTTGACCTAATAAGATGTGATTAAAGAGAAAAGAAATGGAAAAAAAGAATCCTGGGTGGGATATCGTGCAAGAGTCACTTTGACACTGTGTCAAAATATCGGTTGTAGCTAAATCAGGGGTCTCCAACCACTTCTGCATTAAGAACTACTTATGTTCAATGAAAACTACCAAGAGCTACTAATAATTTTAGTGTTGTAATAGTGACTGCATCAGATAGGATTACATTAGTGGCTCCCATATGCAGGATGACCAGCAATAATCACTTCACTTCAACAGGCACAGCTGCCAGCAGTAATAAGTTCTGCAAATGCACACATTTTAATCTTAAATAAACATTCTTTAAATTTTGGTACACATATATCAATTCAACCAAGCAAAAGCTTCTAAGTTAGTATCCTGGATTGCACCTAGGAGAACTACTTACAGGTAGTTGGACAGCCACCAGTAGCTCCCGAGCTACTCGTTGGAGAAGCCTGATCTAATTCATCTTTGTACATAACAACTTTCCTCGTAATATTGCTATATGTTTTAAAAAAACTCTATATTATAGATTTCATTGCAGTAATTTTTGTAAGAGTGACCACAAATATTCTCATACATAATATGTTAATCAAATACAATTCATTACAAAATCATGGACAGGTTCTATTTGAAAACACTGTTGATTGCATACCATTACATTTGAATAATCAGTATAATGTTGCCATGCATAACAAGGTGATTGATGATAACATCATTACATGCTTTGCAGTGTTTGCATCAGAGACAGAATGAATTCAAAACACTGAAATCAGGGATTGCCATTCAACGGCCACATTTAAACCTTTGATGACATTGTCAGTTTTACAAATTCAACGATTTTCTTTCATTGTCAGGACATAAGGAATATTGGAAGATCTTTTAGATGGTTTCACAACATCAATTACCCACCATTTCATGTCTTTTTCTGAATGTTTCTGCTGTATATAGTGGTCCACCATAGGGGCATGTTCAACTCTGTATTGAATTCTTGATTGATGTTGAGTAATCTGAGTCTTAATCTGTTGAGTGGTTTTGCCAATATGTATTAAACCACAAGGACATTCAATGCAATAAATAACATTACTTGTATTGTAGTTAGAAAAATAATGTATCTCAAACTGTTGCCCATTTATGGGTAATGTTCTAGTAGTTTTTGTAGTGTTAAATGCTACACAGTTATTGCACTTAAAATGAATTGTATAACAGGTGTTAATTGCAGCATATTTTGTATTGTAGATACAGTAAGAGCCTGGTAAGCATGCACCAATCTATCTTTTAGATTGGATCCTCTTTTGAAAGCAAAGAGTGGTTTGTCCCTTAATTCTGGGATCCCTTGAAGGAGGCTCCAATGTTTGGGTATTGTCTTTTTTATTTTGTTGGCTAGAGTACCAAACAGTAGTTACACAAACCAACCGTGATTCAGTTGGTCAGTTTCTAACTTCAAGAAGGGCTTCTCTGTCATTATGCCATGCTCTTTTCATGGATTTTCACAAAAGTCTAGAAGGATATCCTCGGCCCTTCAGTTTATCCTTTATTTTTCCACTTTAAGAAAATATTCTTCTCTTCTGTAGCAGTTTCTTTGTAACCAATAAATTGTCCAAAAGGCAAACCATCTTTCAAAGTCTGTGGGTGATGAATATTATATTTAAGGAACGTGTCTCTTGATGTAGGTTTGTTAAACAGTGTTGTGTATAGTTGGTTGTTTTGTACCTTCACTGTAATGTCAAGAAAATTAATTTCATGTTTGTGATGTAAATTTTACATTTGGATTAAGTGTGTTCATCCACTCATGGAAGGCTAGAAGACTTTCAGTGTTACCTTTCCATAACAACTGAATATCATCTATGTACCTCATCCACTTTATAATCTGTGGTTTGTATGGATTGTCAATGCATTCCATTAATTCTTTTTCAAAATTGCCACATAGATATTTGCAATGCCCGGTGAATTAACAGCCCCTATTGCTACACCCTTGACTTGTTCTAAGAACTGTTTTTCAAACAGAAAAAAGTAAATTACATAATGATAGCTGTACGCATTCTAAGATGAATGACATTGGTACATTATGTGGTCATGGTCTGCTGTCTAAGAGCTCCTCTAATACTTTTAGTATTTCTTGTTGGGGAATGTTGGTATAGAGAGTTTCTATATCCATGCTGACAAGTAGTTCTTCTTCACAATTAAATGGATGATTTTCAATTACATTAATTACTGCTGTAGTGTCCCTGATGTATGATGGATTATTGATGGCAAATGGTCTTATAAAGAAGTCAGCATATTGTGCGAGAGATTTTAGGATGGCTTTAAAACCAGAAACAATTGGTCGTCCTGATGGGGTATTCACACTTTTATGGATTTTTGGTAAAATGTATATCACTGGGAGTGTTGGATTTGTATTGATTAAAAAGTCAGCTTCCTTTTCACTTAACCAGCTACCATCAAACCCTTTCTTCCTGAGTAATAGGATCGATTTACTTAGATTGCCTGTTGGGTTTGAAGAAAGTTTTTTGTAATGTTCATTGTTCGATAGTTGATTCAGCAGTTCAACTCTGTGAGATATTTTTTTCCAAAGGACAATCCTTCCTCAGTTATCTGCTGGCTTCATAATTGTATCAGGGAGTGTCTGGAGGGCTTTATGTGGTTCCTCTGTTAAAATATAATGTGGAATTTTAAACACATTTTTAGAAAGTGGGCATTTCTTTGGACTTACTGCTGCTCTGTGTACCTGATAGTCTATCTCCAATACATGTTTGAGGTGGATTGTTGTGTAGTTCCTATAAACCTATATAGGATCAGTCCGTTTAGACAACATATACTGTAGGATTGGAGTCAGACTGATTCTGGACACTCCTACCGGATATATCAGCCTGTATAGCAGCTAGCTCACAGTGCCACTAGAAACCCCTCTTACTAAGGAGAGAATAGTTCTTGGCAACTATCGAACATGACAACCCTGTCCCAACAGGGATCGTGGAAACAGTGCTACTCGTCGCTCAGTCACTCGTGCTCACTTTGTCTCAGAGAGATACACAGAATAAACGGTGGGGACGTTTTTCAATACGCATTTATTGAACCAGTGTCATTCTAGTGTAAAATAGGTGTGCTGAAACAACCATTAGACAGTAACAGATATCAATGAAAATAAGCACTAATAGAGTAAAAGGATAGTAGATTTCTACCATCGTGCTAAAACAATGAATACAGGCAAGTATATAAAATACATGACAGTAAAATGCGTACTCCTACGATGCGTCCCTAACTAGATGTACCTGAATGTACCTAGCATGTATGTGGGTGTAAAGCCAAGAATCCCTCTAGGATAAAGTCAACCCCATTACCTGAAGTGAGAGAGTGTGGGACCCCGTTTTGGGAGATGAACACCCTGCAACGGATGTCAGACCACTGCGAGCTGGAGTGTCTGCATGCAGGAGCCTCAGCGTCTCGCGTCAGTGTGTCGGCATGGAAGTCCTGTTCTCGTCTGACTGCCTTAGCAAGAGATGGTGTATATATATCCAAGTGTTAACCCCCTGGGGATATACCTCGCTGTGTCATGTCGGATTGCGATGACGGAAGGAATGACCCTTGTACATAGTTTTTATGCAGGAGATGGTAGGCCTGCTGTGATTCCAAGAATCCTCATGCATAACGAATGAGGCTTAAGCTTTTCGGAGAAAACCCCATGTCATCTTTGGACATTACCGTAACTAGGTAAAAGGCCAGTACTAAGAACCGTTATGTAGTGTAATGGTAGGGAGAATATAGGTGAAAGGTTAGGTGACTACCTGAGCCTATATTAGGGTACCTATATGTAACATAACACCCACTCCTCATCCGACTGGACGACATACCAAGAATTCTACGTACTTCTACATGAGTTACGCAACTATTAATAAGTTCAATAAAAATAGTAACAATGTAAATTTCCCAAAGAATGCTAAAAAGGAAAAAGTGCATGCGATAGAAGTCTGTACAAAACAAGTCTGTATATATAGTCCGAACAATGAGAGACTGAAAGCCATGCAGTTTTGTAGAAAAAGTTTTCCTTTAAAATTCCAAATTTGGTTGTTTTGAAAAAAAAGGCAGAATTTTCCCAGCACACGATGAGCCAAATGTTTATGTGTCCTGGCTGGGAGACGCAACATCACTGTTGCCTGCAATCGCAGACGACGTTCCCTGCAACACCTCGCAGATCAGGTCAATCGAGCACAGATGTTCCTATGCATTCACCACAGCCGTTGCTGGGGATGTACTAGTGTCATCCGAGGCCTGAGTATTTATGGAGGAGCCGGTATCCTTCCCAACAGGAGAGGAAGCATTCCATGGTGGCTCTAAGAATGCAGACATCAACATTGGAATATGCTGAGGACAATGCAGAACATGGGC
The DNA here is from genome assembly GCA_963921515.1 of Calotriton arnoldi. Lineage (NCBI taxonomy): Eukaryota > Metazoa > Chordata > Amphibia > Caudata > Salamandridae > Calotriton > Calotriton arnoldi. Next base: position 183,051 of record CAWUFW010012282.1, read on the forward strand.
CATTATCGGGTCCAGTAAAGCATCAACGTCTGGTGGCACAATTGTTGGAAGTGTAGGACAGAGGTTCAATACGCATTCTTGTCCGCAGAACAGGCATTGGAGGTCAGGCAGAATACAATCGATCCAGACTGGTCTAAATGACAAGAACCAAGACTCGCTCAGTTCTCGAAGACGAGGTGTGCCCAGATGGATTACCATGCGATCACGGTATCGGCGCTCCAAGAGCGTGCGTTCCATCTCCTTGGTGACTGGGACGTCCATTGCGTAGCAGAAAAAGGACAATCAGGATACCTGCTATCAGACACAGGATCAGCGGAAACCCTCCAAAAATGCTTCAGAATACAGAGTGTATCAAGTTGGGAACAACTCCCAGGATTGTCTAAAAGGTGCTTAACAGTTCTGAACCTATGGTCTTAAATAGGTGGACAATACCCATCGTATCAGACATGTTAAAGATACGTTGTACCATTTCTGTGAAATATAAAGGGCAGTTTGTTCATATCAGTGTCTGTATCTCAGCCGAGGACCATGCAACCTGACAATCATAAGTTTCTCGGGTGGAGGTTTAGGGCACAGTTTGCTGTAAAAGCATGGCTTTCATTCGGCGCAGAGTATCAAACCGTATAAAGGAAACATTTAATGAAGGCCATAACGGCGCCTTCCTGATTGTGTGGGTCAGTGGAAACAATACTTGCCTACAGCAAGTAACTCTGGAGTTTACAGTGACAAGATATACGATGCCCAGGAGCATCCCACAACAACCTTGATCATTCAGCATCAAGTAACTCCCATTTGAAAGTAACTCGAACACTGGATTAATCATGGCAGATGGGGAACCTTTCAAGTAACAGGATAAGTTAGCTACTGAACCATTACAGGCTCCGTGAAGCATGATATCCTGGCATATGAGAGATCAACTTAAGGAATTCTCGCAGTTGGTACCGCTAAGAAACACTTCTGTGTCCCCTTTCCTACATCGAAATCTGTATGGCTATTCCCAAGATCCCTTGAGGAATTCCCTACCCATCGCTTCATATCTGCCTGCCTGGTGTTGTTCTAGACAATACTGAAACTGGAAAGTAGTGACCGGTAATGTTATATGGCCATAAATTAACCATTCTGTGGATGGTGACTCTGCCACAGTAAAATGTACCTTGTCTAGTTTTTCAATATGCAGCATTGTATATTTTGCTCCCCTTTGTGCCATTGTAATCTGTTTTTCAGTTAGATTGTAGGCTGAAAATAGAGACGCACTGTTGATAAATTGCCAAGGCACATAACCAGCGTGCAATGATTGCAGCGTCCAGCTTAATAACATAATAGAACGTAGTTGAGATTGTCCGTGTTGAAGTATGGACAAGTCCTGTTCCAGTATATCAATAGCACAAAATACAATGTTGCCCAGGGAATAAATCCTGGATGTAAATGTAGTCAGACCATTGTCAACTACACTAACGCTTTTTCTAGGTTCATTCTATTTCACGAAGTCTCTCTGCAGCTTCTTGTTGAGAGATTTTCCAGAGTTCATCATAGACAGCGTAATAGAAACGTTTCTGACGTGGCTTTCGGGGCCCTTGTAAAAAAATCCCTTAGATCCACCTCATCTGAGAGTAAGGATGGATAAGTGCTGTTTCACCTGGGACAGTGTTGAGGTTTTTATCAAATCAAGGCACAACTTCCCAACACTGTATGATGTCACTACCCCCAGATGTTTTCTTTGTACATATCATGGATCTGGCCTATGGATACTAAACCCTTCGATTGTACCCCTGAATCTTGACTGACATCTATTGGTGTCTGTGGGCCAAACTAACCATCCCTTCCAATTGGTGTCTGATGTATTGTACTGCATGATGTCATCTATTGTATCCCCTCCACGTGATGTAAAATTGATATGTGAAGGTGTGGGGAACAGTGGTAGCGACCAGGGCAGCTGACTTCGGAGCACAGGACTTCGGACTTCGGACTACGGACTTCGGACTTCGGAGCACAGGGCTCACGGTTCGATCCCTGGCTCCGGTTGCAGCTCAGCTCAGCACCATGTGACTCTGGGCAATAGCTCACTTAATTTCCACGACGGCCCCCAGCGCCTTGAGACCCGTAAGGGTGAGTAGTTCGCGCTTTACAAATACGGATTTAGATTTAGATTTTTAGATTTAGTGGTATGTTCAAGTCCTTGTTCTTGGCTAATCCAAGACAGGAAGTCTGTTGCACAGTTTCATTCAGAAAAATCATTTGTTGCGGAATAAGGCACGCTCTAAATAGTTCTTCTGTTCCCTGCACTTGCCAATCCTTAGAACCCCGGACTGATTTTGTGTCTATTGTGTCTTTCCCTAAGTCGAAACCCTGTTCAAACAGTTGGGCAATAAAGGATGCAGAATAAATCTGTTTGGGGTTAGTCAGCATATTTTTCTTTGCAGATGTAGGTGCAACCTTATAGTAATATGAGGTCGGGTCAGAAGTGTTAAACCCTGAAAAATATGAAAATTTCTGTGCAAAAGTTTTTGAACTAACTTTCGGCAGAGTTGGGCAATGCTCCCATTGGTGGTATGTGAAAACATTATGAGGGATACTCGATTTGTGTAAAAAGTGATGACCATAATGATGGTAACAGTATATGGTATCAAAATCAGATGTGTCTTCTAACATTTCATTGTTTGAAAATGCAGCAGATTTTTCTAAATCAAAAAACATATTATTGACAGTTTCAAAATCCCAATTCTGGGCATGTTTGAGACCTGCTACCTTCTTCTTTTTAAATTGAGGTTTAGATTGTGGCTTGTCTTCTTTTTTAGAAGTGTAGCTTGAAGCGCGTGGCGTGTCTCTGGACTTCGTACGCTCTTCTTGTCTGTGTTCTGAGCGTCCTTCTCTCTTGGAGTTTCTTGGTGAACCCTGAAAGGAACGAGAGGAACGTGTATCAGTATCCTGATACCCGTCAGGTTTTTTTTATGTTATCCCTATTTCTAAGGTTATATTTCCTGTCGGAGTTCTCCTGCTGAGGAGACCCACTTCTAGATAGAGATATATTTTCTCTAATTTTTTTGTTTTTATTGTTATTATTCCATTTCTTCTTGGGAGAATCAGGTGCTTGCTTGGTGTTATCCTTCTCAAGACCACCATCAGTTGAGCTTTTGCTGCTCTAGCTCCCAAACTATCTCTGCCTAATTCAGCATAGGTGTCTGTAATAATTTTAGGTAATTCACGTTCCTGTTGTAAAGTAGTGAAATCCCTCAGGCGTTGGCGTATTGCCACTGCTGCTGCATCCCCTTTGATATTTGCTAATATTATAACTGATACCTGTAACTAGTAATTTCATCCATAAGTTCAGAGCAGGTTCTGCTCCATACTCAGTTTGTATTTGTCTTAATACATATGGTACTACTGCTAATGACGGGATACCATGTGTTGGCAGTGTATGCCCAGACGTGGGTCCCTTGCTCACTTTCCCACTGGATTCAAGCTAGCCTGGCTAATGAAGGGTGTTACCCAGAAACCAGTCCCAGGATGCTTGTTTCTGGTCCAGGGAAGACCTGGCTTGGCAGTTCGGGCTGGACTGTTCCCATGAGGCGCAGGGTCAAGACTGATTTGCATATAGCTGGGTCTGAACTGAGGTGGAGAAGTGAGCGAAAGAATAATGATGGATTCAACCCAGATCTGTCACTGGGCGTGAGTGTCTGTAAAGTTTCAGCGCTCCGTCCATCATCTCCTTGTGTTTGCTTTGTTCGCCCTAAGTTGGCAGGGTATGCCCAGACGTGGGTCCCTTGGTCACTTTGCCACTGGATTCAAGCTAGTCTGGCTGATGAAGGGTGTTACCCAGAAACAGGTCCCAGGATGCTTGTTTACGGTTCAGGGAAGACCTGGCTTGGCAGTTCGGGCTGGACTGTTCCCATGAGGCACAGGGTCAAGACTGATTTGCATATAGCTGGGTCTGAACTGAGGTGGAGAAGTGAGCTAAAGAATGATGATGGATTCAACCCAGATGTGTGACTGGGGGTGAGTGTCTGAAAAGTTTCAGCGCTCCGTCCATCATCTCCTTGTGTTTGCTTTATTGTTATTATCCCATTTCTTCTTGGGAGAATCAGGTGCTTGCTTGGTGTTATCCTTCTCAAGATCACCCATCAGTTGAGCTTTTGTTGCTCTAGCTCCCAAACTATCTCTGCCTAATTCAGCATAGGTGTCTGTGATCATTTTAGGTAATTCACGTTCCTGTTGTAAAGGAGTGAAATCCCTCAGACGTTGGCGTATTGCCAGTGCTGCTGCATCCCCTTTGATATTTGCTAATATTATAGCTGATACCTGGGCAATATTACCTAGTCATTTCATCCATAAGTTCAGAGCAGGTTCTGCTCCATACTCAGTTTGTATTTGTCTTAATACATCTGGCACTACTGCTAATGACAGGATACCATGTGTTCTGGTGTATATGGCAGCGAAAATTGTACCCTAAGTGGTAGAATCCTCTATCTGGGGAGCTATCCCCATTGGCAAGCATATTGTTAGCATTCTATGTTTTTCTTGAGGGCTTGGGTGTGGAAATACTGCCTCTGGCTGTGTTATTTTCTGAGCTATCCAGAAAGGCATTTGTTCACGTTTAATGGGCATTCTACCCATAACTGTGTATAGCGTTTGTGGAGTAATTTTAGTTGTTGAACTCTGAACGTGATTTGTTTGTGTAACTCTTGTAGACTGAAGTGTGAGTGTTCTCATCACAAACTGTGCCATGTTCCTGTAGTTTTATTATTTCTTTGTGAAGTTTATGTAGGTCTGCTACTGGCATTGTGTCAATCTCTGGATGCGGTGTGTAAGCCGCAAGGACAGGCCAAGTGGCCCCATCTTTTCCGAGCGGACCTAGTCTTGCTTTATTTCTTGTATGAGGGAGGGTGCCTTTAAACCAGTTTATGTGCTCCTGGTAGGTGAGCGGAATTTCAGTGTCCTCATACGGACTGTATTCCTCTGGTGTTTCATCTTCAGTGTAAGAATGAAATGTATTTGATTGTGCATCTGCTTGTGGGAATTTAACCCATGAATAGAATACCTCTGTTCTATTTGATTCGTGTGCCTCAGTCACGAAGGTTACTGTCCCACCCCTAGCTGTGACTCTGTAGTCTGTTAGCTTTTGAGTAAGGGCATTTCTGACATTTTCTGAAATGTTAATTTCTCCTTCTTCTTCCTGTACTAAAACGTGCGGTGCCGGCACTGCGTCTTCTTCTGTCATTGTTGAAAAAGAATCTCAAGGAAGAGTATCAAGGAAACTGAGTAAAGGTTGTATGCACAATAGGAACTGTTTGTTCTTCAAGCTTGATAAACCTACAGCCAATAAATAGGAATTTTGCCTACTCAGCTGTGGCGGAATAGTGCCCTTCCCACTCTGGACGTCTCTGGGAAAATGTGAGTAGGGGTCTCTGAGAAAAGCACGACTGAACTACTCAGATTTGACTGTTAAATAAGTACCAAACCCACGTTGGGCACCATGTTGTGTAGTTCCTATAAACCTATATAGGATCTGAGCGTTTAGACAACATATACTGTAGGATTGGGGTCAGACTGAATCTGGACAGCCCTACCAGATATGTCAGCCTGTATACCTGCTAGCTCACAGTGCCACTAGAAACCCCTCTTACCAAGGAGAAAATAGTTCTTGGCAACTATCGAACATGACAACCGTGTCCCATCACGGATCGTGGAAACAGTGCTACTTGTGGCTCAGTCACTCATGGTCACTTTGTCTCAGAGAGATACACAGAATAAACGGTGGGGACGTTTTTCAATAAGCATTTATTGAACCAGCATCATTCTAGTGTAAAATAGGTGTGCTGAAACAACCATTAGACAGTAACAGATATATATGAGAATAAGCACTAACAGAGTAAAAGGATGGTAGATGTCTACCTTCGTCCTAAAACAATGAATACAGGCAAGTATATAAAATACATGACAGTAAAATGCGTACTCCTACGATGTGTCCCTAACTAGATGTACCTCAATGTACCTAGCATGTATATGGGTGTAAAGCCAAGAATCCCTCTAGGATAAAGTCAACCCCATTACCTGAAGTGAGAGATTGTGGGACCCCATCTTGGTCTCGAGATGAACACCCCACAATGGATGTCAGACCACTGCGAGCTGGAGTTTCTGCGTGCAGGAGCCTCAGCGTCTCGCGTCAGTGTGTCGGCATGGAAGTCCTTTTCTCCTCTGACTACCTTAGCAAGAGATGGTGTATATATACCCAAGTGTTCACCCTCTGGGGTAAACACTTGGGTGTGGGTCCTGTAGCCGGCCGGCATTACTTGCTTCTGAAAACTTCACTGCATTTATTCCTTTAAAATTGAATATATCAACATCTACACATTGGATGTTTGTCGTTTTGGTCTTGTTTTGTTCAGAATATAACAATCTATTTTTCTAAACCTATGTAGAGTATTTTTGTGGTGTTTTCATTGTGTTACTGTCGGTGTGTGTGTGTGTTGCACAAATACTTTACACATTGCCTCTTTAGATGAGCGTGACTGTTCTGTGCCAAGCTACCAGAGAGTGAGAATAGGTTATCTTTTAGTGTGTATCTAGCTTACCTTGACTAGAGTGATGGTTCTTACCCGGCCTGGGTGCATACCTCAATCAACCGGTAATCCGATTTCTAACAATTACATTAAAAAAATCAACAACATCAGATTAGCAAACTACGGGCATATTAACAACGAGGCGATAGACAATTATCGCCGATTTAGCGTCCGTTTTCGGACGGAAAGCGGCGATAATTCTATCGCCTAATCAGCAAGGTCACGCTATCGCGTGAATCCCTGCACTATCGCCCTTTCCCCCAACGCCCATCCTTGCATCTCTAATGAGATGCAAAGTGGGCGTTACTGGGCGTACCCCAGATGGGCTACGTTGTAAATATCGCCGATGTGCACATCGCAATATTTACAAGGCAGCCCACAGGATTATAGCAGACGTTAGATTTTGGCGAAAACGGCAGTTTTCGCCAAAATCTAACGTCTGCTATAATCCCGACTTACCTATGTTAGCCATAGGAGGTGGATTCTGCTGATACGACCCTGTGGGTCGTATCAGCAAAGTTATCGCCCTTTTGCAGGGAACATCGCTGGAAAACCAGCGATGTTCCCTGCAAAAGGGCGATAACATCGCTATCTCTGGAATTTTTATCGCCCTGGAGTAACGCGTTGTTAATAACGCGCTACCAGGGCGATAAATGCCAGAGATAGCCAGCGATAATATAATTATCGCTCAGCACGGTCAGCGATAATTATCGCTGGCCGTTGTTAATATGCCCCTACATCACCCTCAAGCCTCCAAACTCCACTCTACTTATGGACTTAGGTTCTTTGCACTTTCACTAATAGATTTACCTTTTGCTGTGCTTCTTTCAGTTTGCTCTCAGTTTATACTCTGCTGTAAGGATTTTCACAGGTTATATCACTTTGTTTCTCACAGGGATTTTGAACTTTTGAACTTTTCTCTCAAATGATTACTTTGGTCATAAGATCTCCCACTTGTATTACAAAGGTAAGTAATGTTTTTCTTTCTTCAAGATTGAATTTTTTCTTTGAAACTGTTTTTCAGGTAAGTATTTTCCTATCTTTCCTTTTCCCTATGACTTCATTTTTTCATGAGTTTGAATAATCCAATTGGCTTCCCAAATGGAAACTGTCTTTTCAAGCTAAAATAAGATGCACATCTTTGCTCGTTTGTGTCCCTTATTTCACCTTCCTTGGGTTTCAAACATTCCCCAGTGCTGCTGGAATCAGAGGGTATGTACTGCCGGGGGACAGTCCTTTCATTGAAACACTCCAAACTTTCAGAGCCAGCATTTTGAGTCATGTACAGGCGATCCCTCCTCGCACTGGGAATAACTTAATAACAAGCAGGCGTGCTGTAGCGCTCCTCCTTTCATAATGGCAGCTGCGCAAGATGGCCGCCGCTTAGATTTCTGGGAATTTGAGTCCCATTCTCTATTGAGCCTTGTACTTAACCACCTTCAATAGTATTTCCTGGCGGAATTAAGCCATCAGGAGAGATTCAAATGAAATGGCAACTTACAGGATTCAATGCACATTAATGCAAATCTTTGGTTTGCAATTTTCAGTTCAATTGAACCAGGGAAAGCGGGCAAATTCATTGCACTACCTCACCATCTCTTCCTCTCACAACTTCCTCTTTTCGCTCTACATCATATTTTTCTTTCTACCTGTGAGAAACTTAGTTGTTGATTGAGGGGGTTAAACCCCTACTTAAGCAACATCCACAATCCTTATAAGGGTAAACCACAAAAAGACACTAAATTAACCTCTACTTAACCTTCTGGCAGCTTGGCCCAAAAGCAGTCAGGCTTGACTTAGAGGCAATGTGTAAAGTATTTAAGCAGCACTTAACAGAGTGAAAACACAATACAAGAAAATAACCCCAATTTTTGAAAAACAGAGGAAAGTTTTATAAATTGACACCAAAAGGACAAAAATGCAATCAGTAGAACCAGAGGGGCCCATTTTTAAAGTTTAAAATGGAATATAGTGCCAAAAAGATCAAAGCGCCAACAGTGGACATCTAGTCGCACAAGGCCAGTGCAAAGTCAAAGGTTATGGCTGACCGAGATGGAGCACAGTTCAGATACATGAAGTGGATTGGGCCTGGTCTCTGCTTACCTTCCAACTTAGAAGAATTTTCCAGAAAAATGTCTGAGACAATAAAATTCAGTGGTGCAAGGCAGCTGGTGGTGTCCAAAGAGGCAGCCTTCTTTTTTGGACATGGAAAATCTCCAAGGGGTGAGGCTGCACTCTCTACTGACAAGGGCTCCATGAGGTTGGATGCCATTCTGTAGAGGAGCCTCTGAACATGATTTTCTCCTGATCATGGAGCACTTTTAGCACCACTGCGAAGGGTCCACGGCTGAAGGAGCATCACTTGGAGAGTCAGGACTCCCTCAGGCCAGGTCCAGATGCAGATTCAAGATGGTTGGAGATTTTTCTGATCCTGAGACTCTGATCAGGAGGCCAGCCAACTAGCCTTGGAGACACTCTGGTAGTCATGGGTTCAAGCAGAAAAACAGGTCACAAGCAGCAGGAAGTACTCTGAGGGCAAGGGGCAGGCAGCAAGGCAGCAAGGCAGCCTCTGGGAGTCCTCAGAAGTGAACTGAACAGTGGGTCTGAGGGTCCTGTTTTGGTACCTGGTGCTAGCTTTGAAGTGGAAGAAACGTCTAGAGTCCACCCCCAACAGATGGTGTTGATATTTCCTGCCTTCCGGCCCATTTTCCACTAGGTCTACTGTCACAAAAGACTGGTGTGTAGTTATTTGTGTGTGCGCTGAGGGGGCTACCTTTAGGTATAAGTGGGGCTGAGCACGGTTCTGTACCCCCATCCTGCCAGGGAGCCATCCTGCCAACACCCAGTCTCCCTACTGTGTGGCTGTCTGGGAGGAATACACACAAACCAATGACCAACTACACCTAATCATGTGACCCAGGAAACAGGCACAAAATGGTTAGGACAAGAAAAAGCGAATTTTCTAAAAGCGGCCTTTTCAGAATTGGGACTTAAAATCCTACTTTACCAATAAGGAGGATTTCAAATTACAATTCTTTAGACACCTACATAACATTTCTACCTGATCCCCCAAAAAAGGTTATAATTTTTTAAGACAATAATAAATGCAATATGGTATCCCAATGTTATCCTATGAGAGAGGTGGGCCTCTCAGTAGCAAAAACCGAATTTGTGAGTTTTCCACTACCAAATGTAAAAGTACATGGCCAACTTTTAAAATACAATACACCCTGACCTATGGGATGTGTAGGGTCTACCTTATGGGTTACTTATATGAATTAAAAAGGGACATTTGACCTTGGCAAGTTGAATTGGCAGTTTAAAACTGCACAAAGGTTGCAATGGCAGTCATAAGTAGGCCTGGGCGGAAAACTACGCTACGCTCGCGTAGTTTGCGAAGTTTGCACTACTTCGCACAACGCGAATTGCACGTAGCACAGTGCAAACACGCGTAGCGTAGCGTAGCGTAGTGCAGCGGTCATTTTGCTTGCTCGCGGTCCTCAACGTCAAGTTGGCGACCGCGAGCAAGCAAAATGACATCCCGGCGAGACTTTTTCTCGCTTCGCGATCAGCAACACAAGTTGCCGATCGCGAGCGTGGAAAATAAACCTCCCGGCGAGATTCTCAATGCGGGGAGGTCAGGTTTCTCATTGCGAGTGGTCGCGTATGCTCGCGACCGCTCGCGATGAGAAACTACCAGTCCGCGTTGAGAAAGCTGCCGCTCGAGTAAAAATCTACTCGAGCGGCAGTAAAAGACAGCTCGCACTGTGCAAGATGCCGTTTTCAATGATTGCACAGTGCGGACAAGCATCCGGCACTGTGTAATCATTGCGAACACGCACTACGCAGTTCGCGTAGTGCTACGCGAAGCTCGCGTAGTGCGAACTTCACTTTGCGTAGCTTCGCGAAGCGCTACTTCGCGAACTACGCCCAGGGTTAGTCATAAGCCATGCTTTTAGTGGCTATTTAAGTGTGTAGCAAAATAAGTGCTGAAGGCCCACTAGTAGCATGAATTTTACCAGCCCTAGGTATATGGTATACCACTTTACTGGGGATTTAAAGTAAATTAAATATGCCAATCTGGTGTAAGCCAATTTCACCATGTCTTAGGGAGTGAGCACAAGCATTTTAGCACTGGTTGTCAGTGGTAAAGTGCACAGAGTTCTAAACCCATCAAAAAGAAATTAAACCAAACGGGGGGGGGTGGAGGAGGAGAAAAAATGTTTGGGGGAGCACCACCCAGTGTCTGACAGGTCTGGCACTACTTTTCAACCTTTTCTCTATCTTTCTCTCTATCTCACAGATTTTTACTTGACCTGTTTTTCTATTCTTCCTGTGATGCCTCTCTACCTTACATTTCCTTGTTTTGCCTCTTGTCTGAATTTATCTCTCTCTGATTCACCTTCTTCTAAATTATATATCTCTCTACCTGACCCCTAGAAGTGCTATACTCTACCTTCTCTATATAACCTTCTCCCTAGCTCTATCTCTCTCCACCTCACTTTAAAATCGTACCTATTTCTCTACCTCCATTTCCCTATTTATTTTGTTTTTCTCCCTACTTCACATAACATTCTACGTTATCTCCATTTCTACCCCTTTTCCCGCTATTTCAAATCTCTCATTCTACTGTTCTCTTTAGTGTTTATGTGTCTGTCCATCTCCTGTATCCTGCCCCATCCCATTTCTTTTACTGAGCAGGGACACAGTTAACTGTCTAGCCATAGACCTGCACACATATAAAGTGGAGAAAGAGGGTGTGAGACATTGGGTTGGTAGTAGAAGGGGGGTGGCCCCTGTTCAAACAATAGACCCAATATCTGTCAAGGTGAACCACAAAATTCACTAAATTAACCTGTGCATAACCCTCTAGTAGTTTGGCACAAAAGCAGTCAGGCTTAACTTAGAGGCAATGTGTAACATATTAATGCAGCACACAAACAGTAATGCATCAAAAATACAACACAATGAAATTCCCACATCAATTTAGAATAATAGAGTAAATTTTAATAGATTATTTGACACCAAAATGACAAAAATCCAGCGTACATCTAGTCACACGAGACTGGGTCAAAGTCCAAAAAATATGGTCAGCCGCAATGGAGAGCGGATTAGATACAAGGAGGGGATTGGGCTTAGTCCGCACTTACCTTCGGACTTCAAAGATATTCTGAAGAAAAAGTTCTTACAAGGTAATGTTCAGCGGGGCAAGGCTATTAGCGCTGTCCGAGAGGGAGCGTCATCATCGGGGAGTCACTGGACGAAGTCTCGGTGACAATTTCTACTTTCGTACTTGATCAATTTTATGAAAGTCAAAATCTCCAGGGGGACAAGGCAGGAAGCAGTATCAAATGAGAGTTCCAGGAGGCCGGATACCCCTTTGGCAAAGGACTGCTGAGCAGGATTTGCTGATGCAGAGATGAACGTAGCAGGAGCAGCCATGAAGTCAGGCTGACTGTCAATTCACCTTGGGTGGATCGACGAGCAGATTGGACCCAGTCTTCCTTCAGTTCTCAGATCAGTGTTTAGCTAAAAATTTCCCAGGTTTTGAATTTTGGCTATCTGGGTACCTGTAGCACCACCACCAAGGGTCCATGACTGGAGGCGCACCACTTGGGAGGTTAGGATTCACTCAGGCTGGGTCCAGGTGCGAGTTCAAGATGGTGGGATCCTATTATGTCCCTGTGGATCTGAACAGGAAGCCAGCAAACGAGCCCTTGGTGACACTCTGACAGTCCTGGGTTCAGGTAAAGAAACAGGGCTCAAGCAGCAGAGCAGGCCCCCAAGGGTTCAAGGCAGGCTCCTGACAGCAAAGCAGTCCTTCCAGGTGCAGCAAAGCAGTCATGTGGAGTACACAGCAGGCCACAGCAGCAGGCAGTCCTCTGAGAGTCCTTCCACAAGTCCAGAAATTGAACTGAAGAGTGGGTCTGAGTGCCCTATTTTTATACCTTGAGCCTTCTTTGAAGTTAGGAGAAGTTTCTAGAGGTTTCTCCTTGAAGAGCTTGAAATTTCCTGACTCCCCTGCCCTGGCTTCCAGCTGGCTGTAGAAACATTGCAGTGATGACAAGCCCTTTTTTTGAAGGCAGAGCATAGCCTATTTAGTTGCAAGTGGAGCTGTGCCCAGCTCCACTCCCCCCATCACGCCAGCAGATGGCCCATTCAGGCACACCTAATCCCTCTATTGTGTGACTGTCTGGGAGGAATTCATAAAGTCTAACTGACAGTTTTACCCAGTCATGTGGCCTAAGACAAGCTGCAGGCACCAAACGACAAAGGAAAGGAAAATGCCATCTTTCTTAAAGTAGCATTTTCAAAATTGTAATTTAAAATACGACTTTGCCATTAAAGAGGATTTTTAATTGCAAATTCAAAGATACCACACACGAAATGCCTATCTGTCCCCAATCAAACGTTAGCACTTACTAAATCTAATAAGGCAACCCAATGTTATCCTATGGGACAGGTAGGCCTCACAGTACTGAAAAACAAATTTAGGATTTTTTCACTACCAGGACATGTAAAACCTGGAAGTACATGTCCAACCTTTTAATTACAATGCACCCTGCCCTATTGGCTAATTAGGGCCTACCTTAAGGGTATCTCATATGTAATAAAAGTGATGTTTACGGTTTGGCAAGGGGGTTCTATTGCCAAGTCGAAATGGCAGTTTAACACTGCAGTCAGGTGTAATGGCAGGCCTGGAACATGTTTTAAGGAGCTACTTAAGTGCGGGGCACAATAAATGCTGTAGGCCCAATCATAGTATTTAATGTGCAGGCCCTGGGCATATGGTATAGTACTCTACAAGAGATTTGTATGGAAAATAAATATGACAATTAGGTCTAAGCCAATTTTACCATGATTAGGGGAGTGAGCACAGGCACCTTAGCACTAGTTAGCAGTTAGTAAAAGTGCACAAATTCCTAATGCCAACAAAAACAAGTTTCAGTAAAAATGGGGGGAACCATGTAAAACATTTGAGGGAAGACCACCCTATGGCTGATAGGTCTATCTGAGTGATAAGGCAGGGGAAGAGAAATTAGGGAAATGAAGGAATAAAATCGTGAAAATCCTCAGAGAAGCACTTTAATTTTACTGTTGCAGTAAGAACACCAGTAGTGAAGGGGGGGGGACTATGTGATATCTGTCCTCTTTTAATAGTATGGACTAGTCCACTAAACATCTAACAAGTTCCTCAGCATGTTGTTCCTACAATGGGTATAGCAAACTGGTTTGACACTGAAATCCAAATAAATGTAGTTGCAAGTAATAAAACGTAGATTAAAACTCAAAAAGAAAATGGGTTTATCAATGCTTATTCAAGCTTTTTTTGGTACTCTTTGCTGATGGACACCAGGCAGGTTGAGCTTTCAGCTGCTTTTGCATGTCTCCATTTCCGAAGGTTTAACATATAATTCAACATTGTTTGGTATCATTAGGGCTTGCATGAGGGGTAGCACATTTAAAGTGATTCCAAACAAGGGGCCCTAAAATTTGTTACTTAGAGGTCCCACAAATCCTTAAGATGCCACTGACTTATGTTCATTGGAATCCATTTATGTATATAATGAAATTTAATATGCTGAAATGTTTCATTATTTACCTTTCCTGTAGGAATTGTTTGCTAGATTATGCCTAATAAACATGTTGAAATCATTTTTGAAAAACTCCAATAGATTTAGAACACTGTGAGCTCCTGTGCGGAATAAAGAGAAAAGTTGTGGTATTCCTTCAGAACTAAGGAACTTAGAACTTGAGGGCCTCATTTACAAGACCATTGCGCCCAGGTGCGTCACTTTTTTAGACGCACCGGCAGTGCAGTGTGCCTGCCCATATTTACAAGGCCACGTAAAGTCGCCCCGTGTGACTTTTCATGGCCTTGTAAATATGGGCCTCTTTCATGCATTACTCTGCGTGAAAGGGGTGTTCCATGTGTTATGCTGCGGTTGTTCCCACGCAACATCCATGGAACCTGACACATTCCCAGATTTGCAAAGTGTCGTAAACCTGGGAATGCGTCAGAATCCAGCGCCTCCTGAGGGGAGGCCTAGGAGTGGCGCACTGAGGAGAAATCCTTTTATTTTTTTGCTCTTTCTAAGTGTGCCGCATTTGCAGCACACATAGAAGGAGCAAATTGCCTTTAATGATTGTTTATGTGCAGGAAGGTTTTCCTTCCTGCACATAAACAATCAAGCAATCAAGGAAATCATCAGATGCACCATCACCAACGATACCCCACACCTCGCATGGAACACCTCAACTTCCTAATACAAACTGACGTGAAGACCACAATAAGAAGCACCCTCGTCTACAGACCCCTTGGGCCCCTAGCAACATTCTGCAACGCCATCCCCAACCTCATCCCCACCCTAGCAATTAACTCTCACCATTACATCTTACTCGGCAACCTCAACTTCCGCATCAACGAACCCACTGATGCCAACTCCTTCACCTTCCTGGAGAACCTCAACAACGTTGGCCTCACCCAACTGGTCACCAAACCCACGGTCAAAACCGGACACACACTTGACCCCATTTTCACCTCCAGTGACAGAATCAACTTCAGCCATACCACCGAACTCACCTGGACTGAACACAACATCGTACACTTCACCATCACCGACACCCAACACAACATCACCAGGCATAAGATCTCCTCCCACCACAGCTGGATCAAGGTCACCGAAACTCAGTGGTCACAGGCCCTCACGACCTCCCAACCTGAGGCCTCAACAGACCTCAACCAGAACTTCCAGAACGTCGCCGCCTGGATTACTAACAGCGCCGACAGAGTTGCCCCACTGAAACCTAAAAAATCCAACAAGATCCCCAAACATGTCAGCTGGTACACCTCAGAACTCAGGACCACCAAGCGCAACTGCCACCAACTGGAGAGACAATGTCACACCACCAAGAACCCCAATGACAGAGCTGCTCATAAAACAGCCCTTAGCAACCATCACCATCACGTCAAAGAAGCCAAGAAAGCAGCCATCACCACCTGCATCGACTGCACAGCCAACCACACAAAGGAACTCTTCATAATAGTCAAAGAATTCTCCAACCTGACAGCCACACAGAACACCAATCACCTCTCCCAAGAACTGACGTGCCAATGGACCATTTACATGACCGGCATCTGCCAGATTCTAGCAGTTTTACTTCTACTATTTTTGTTGGTGTGCAATAAAGACTTTTAAAGCATTTGTTGAAGATAAAATGCAAACCGAGATCCAATGTAATCTTTAACGATGAGGTTGAAACAGGTTAATACAGCACTTTCAGGGGGAGAAAAAAAAAAGCCTCTAATACACAATTTCATCCTTGGCACACCTGTTTTCGAAGGATGTTATGGTCTACCCATTTTTGGTAAATTTGATAATGCATTTGCTTTCCACTCTTTTGCTGGTTTCATGATGAGGACTTGGAGGCATCTGAGTGGAGCGGGATTGAATATTTTTCAGTGAACTATCAACTTCCATCTATTGTTGGGTCTGGTAAGCACTTAAACAATGAAACGTTACCTTTCTGTAGGATCAACAAATCTGATATGGAAGCAACAGGTTGTTGAAAGTCAGGAACCTTTTTAGGTCGAGCTAGACAGTGCAAGCACTGTCTCTTCGAGACCTGCTGTGATCAGTATGTGTGCTTCAAGTCCATCCCCTTTTTTGCCAGTGCTTTTCATTTGTCTATGTCAGTGGCCTTTAAAAAGACTTGCTTACTAGTGGTCATTTCTGCCTCTTTGTCCCTCCTTTCTGTCTTTTGTTCCTCCCACAGAGCAGGGACTTAGTACTGTCGCATACCCCTTTGGCTCTTTATATGTTCTCGGGGGACTATTTTTTCTTGGTTTCCTGCTCTGTTACTGTGTTTAGCTTCAGCGCCCTAGTTGCTTTTATTCAAATATGGCATTCTTCCTCCCACCTCCTCTTAATGCCACAGTTGTATTGCTGCTACCTTTTTTTACTGCTTCCTAGCCCACTGTGGGTCCCCTACTCTTGCTTGTATTTTTTTAACGAAACTTTTGCACTTTTCGATCTCCACCGTCATTTGGGCTTTTTCTAGTAGCATATCTGCTTGGTTTGGGCTTCTTTTTAAGGGGAATTGGGCTTGTTTTTTTATATGGCCTGCAAGGGTTTACGTCCCGCCTCCTCTCTTTCCTAGCTTTTCATTGGTTCCTGTGCAGGCCACTTCCTTTTTTCTCAAGTTCTATTGGCTGCAGCATGTTTTCTTGCATTGGCCAATGCTTGTTTACAGTGGCTTATTAGGTATTGGAGCACTTTCTATGAGGCCACTTAAACTAATTGTTTACAATTGGCAGAGGCTGCTTAAATTATTTGCTTACATTTAGCACTTCAAATCGAGTGAGTAGCCCAGAATCAGATGTTGAGTCGACGTGGAGACTCGAACCCTGCTCATCAGCTCCAAAGCCAGGCAGCTCTAGCTATTACGCCATATGGTGTTCCGTTCTTCGTAATGCTGCTTTTAGCAGATGTAGGCATTTTAACTTTGGGAGTGGAAGATGGTCTTCAGTAATTGCCTTTTTTAAAACAGTGTGATTCACAGGATGTTAAGCTGCTCCGAGACTCGAACCGGATTGCCCAGCTCCAGAGTCGACAGCTCTGGCTGTGAAGTCACTGGACTGGTTTCTGCACCATATAAATTTTACAATGGCGGTAATCAAACTACTGTTTCAGGCAGTGGAACAAGTGTTTGGGACACACCCAGCGCTTATTTCAGGGTGACCTGAGAGGAGAGACTTCTACTGCCGTGTTAAGAGTCATGGGGACGTACCTTTCTCTGTGTGAGGTTGAGAAGGCAATACTTTAACACATAAGTAATTCTGCCTGTCGCACAGCAGAACTGACTTTTACTCGAACGTGCTTAACTCGTAGGTATACAAGGATATGTATACCTACGAGTTAAGCACGTTCGCGTAAAAGTCATTTCGGCTGTGCGATAGGCAGAATTAATTATGTATTAAAGTATTGCCTTCTCAACCTCACACAGAGAAAGGATGGCAGTTCCACACCACGACCCTCTGAACGCCCGGTTTTATGACAGGCACTGTAACTGTCACTATGCGGTCAAGGATACTGGATGGAGCTGTACATCACAACAGACTTCGTCTGCTTCATTCGGTGTCGAACAGCCCCCACCCCTTCTCAAGTCTCACTCCAGCAATTGTTAGAGGCTTGTTAAAGGGTAATTACTCTCACCGACACCTTCGACCTTCCCTGCATGTCAGAAGCCTCGATATCATATGCAGTCCTAAGACCCAGAGGTATGGGAAGCCGTTCATGTCAAAATTACAGATCCCCATATAGGACATCTCCTGAAATGCATGGAGTGCTCCAAAATAAATTTGACACACACCAGAATGAATGTAACGTGTCTAAACAAATATGAAACATGGCAGAGTGAATATACTACTTAGTGGACAATAGGAATAATACACACTCTGAATTGGATAAAAGGTATATCAAGATGTATAGCAACTACGCTGAAATGAATATGACTGTTGCTGAAAAGAATACAACAAGAACTCAAGTGAATATAAACCTTAATGAAATGATATAGACTGGTGATAAAATGAATATGACCCACATCGGAACGAATATGGCACATATTAAATTGAATTTGACACTCTTTAAAATGACTGTGACACACATGAAATGAATGTCAGACATACAGCAATAAATACAAGCCATGTTCAAATGAATAAGACACAAGTTCAAATGAATACAAGATAAGGTGAAATAATTATGACTAGTGTCAGAATGAATATGACTAACACTGAACTGAATATGACACGTTAATATAAATATGATTTTAGTTGAAATAAATTTGGTGTGCAATTTAAATGAATATGGCCCACACTGAAATGAATATGAGAAGCTTTAAACTGAATACAACATGCATTAGAATCAATGAAACATGGCACAATAAACATACTATCTATTGGACAATATGAATAATACACATTGAATTGGATATAAGATAAACCGAGACGTATAGCAACTACGCCGAAAGGAATATGACTGTTGGTGAAAAGAATACAACAAGAACTAAAGTGAATATAAATCTTATTGAAATTATATACACCGGTGCTGAAATGAATTTGACCCACACTGGAACAAATATGGCACATATTAAAGTGAATGTCAGACATACAGCAATCAATACAAGCCATGTTCAAATGAATATGACACATGTTCAAATGAATAAAAGATCATTTGAAATAAATATGACTAGTGTCAAAATGAATATGACTAACACTGAACTAAATATGACACATGTTAATATAAATATGATTGCAGTTGAAATGAATTTGATGTGCATTAAAATGAATATGGCCCACACTGATATGAATATGAGAAGCTTTGAACTGAATACAACATCCATTGGAATTGATATGGCACATATTACATTGAATGTGACACTTTTTCAAATGACTGTTAAAATAATATGACCTAGGCTTGGATGAATATGGCCTGGTTTAAGATTAACATGACACACATTATATAGGATGCATTGAAATAAATATGACTTAATTGGAAATGAGTATGACACATTTTGAAATGATTATGACCTACATTAAAATCAGTTTGACACATCTTAGAATTAGTATATCACACACCAAACAAATAATAAAGTCAAATGAAGTAAATAAAATCTGGACTGACATGATTATAGCATGGACTGAAATTAATGTGTAGTTCACCTAATCGACTATGACGTCCTATGATAAATATGATATGCACATAAAATAAAAGGGACTGCTACAGTTAACCAACAACTGCCTAGATAAATAAATATTACTGAGGTGGCTGATTGAGTAGCACTGGAAGGCACATGACATTGTGGCCCAATCAAAATGCAGGACAAGTCAAACAGGAAAACCAACTTCTGAAAATGCTCAGTCCTTTGCTCATTTTGCTTGTTTGTTTCTTAAATGAGGCATTATCAGATGATCTTGTGGACTATCTCACCTCTTTAAAATCATGCTTTTTTGCTTTAGATAGAGCTTTGTTGTGTGTTGATATTAACTGTTTGGAACACCTGCAGAGAAAACTGGAGAGCCATTTGGAAATTTTAATTGCCATATTAACGGCCTACAATCTTTCTGGAAGTGCGACCATCACTGTGAGCTTCATTTTGGAAGAGTTGTGTAGGCTCACTTCTGTTTCCATTACAAACATTGAAAACAAGATCACCAGTTTGTCAACTGTTTCTGCAAGTACTTTCCATACACCTGCAGCAAATCAAGGTGTAGGAAGGCCAAGGTAAGTTCAATTTTATTATTTCAGTCACACTGTTTTGCAACTGGCTTTTTACAGTCTATTTTAATTCTGTTTCTGCAGGTTTCTTGTTTCAAAAGAAAATATGGAGTACCTATGGGAGATTGGATTTTCATGGGCATCGATTGCATCATGTTTGAACATAAGTTCCTCAACTCTTTACAGACGAAGAGTTGAAATGGGTTTGTGCACATCTTCTGAAAATAGATTTACCAATATAAGTGATGCAGAGCTTGATCAACAAATCATAAACATTCTAAGTTCAACGCCTGATTCGGGAGAAAGTTATGTATGTGGAAGCTTGAGAGGTAGAGGACTAAGAATTCAAAGATGGAGAGTGAGAAATAGACTTCATCTTCTTGACCCTGTTGGTAGAGCAATTAGACAACGTACAGCTATTCGACGAAGGGTGTACCATGTGCAAGGTCCAAATCATTTATGGTAAAGCATTCCAATCTATCTATCTATCTATCTATCTATCTATCTATCTATCTATCTTTCTATCTGTCTGTCTATCATGTATAGGTTACTTCTCTCTCTACGAGTGTCAGTGATTCACTTTAACAATGTTTGATAAGTGATTTATTTAGGCCAAAACTAGAAAATGCTATCCAAACTATTTGCCCTTCAGCAACAACTTTGAGCTTCAGACCATGCTCTGTTTCCAGAGATTTTGCACTAAGGCCATGTGCCCCTAGTAATTTCTAAAATCCTCCAAACCTATTGCACATGGCTGTGTTGAGTGTTTTTTAACAGTATTGAATCTTGTAGTATTAATGTTTTCTGTTGTGTTCGTGTAGTTTTGTTCGGTGTAGTGTTGCTGTGTTGTTATGTTTGCTGTTTTGCTTTTATTTTGTGTTTATGTGCCCTCTAGAGCTTTTGTTGTTTTCTGCGGTGTTGCTGGTTTTCGCTGTGTTCTTGTGTGGTTCAATTGTTTTTATATTTTGAGACTATCCAAATGTATGGGTCTGGTCAAAGGCACCACTCCTGCAAACCATAGTGAGGTTGTTCAAAGTTGAAGGCAATTTCCAGTAGGCACTCAGGCTTTGAGGACTGGCTGTACACTGGGGCCCAGATTTATTTTTCTTTCACACAACGCTGACACAAAGACAATTTTCTGCACTGCGTTGTGCAAAAGGGAGAAAACAAAAATGCTCCGTATTTACAAAGATATGGAGCATAATCCCCTTGAGCTTCCAGCCCAGCATGCAGCCTATGCACCCCAACTTCCTTTATTCCACAAAACACTTCATTCATTGATGGTGCCAAAGGCCACAGTTTTATTTACATATTGTCATAAACAAACATCATAACACTTCAATCAATCATGCAATTCTTGCCTCCTTGCTTCAATTTTGACAGCACAACCCTTTTTTGGCAGTGACCTGAGCGAATGCCCCCTTTGTCTAGCCCTTTTTTTGCGGCCTCTAGGCTACACCTTGCTGCCAAGTGTTGAAGGGCGGCCCTCATTCCTGACCCGGGCTGCAAATGCCATTTGTGCCCTCTGCTGCCCCATGCTGACCTGTTGCCTGCTCCCTGTGCCCCTGCCGTAAGGCATCCCAAGGACACGGGTTTGAGCAGCTCCTCTTTGGCTATTCAGCTCTGACTGCTGTCCCTCTGTGCTGTCTCTGCCCTGCCTGAGCCCTACCTCTGCCTGTGGCTGTGACACCCGCATTTCAGGTGTGGGTGGGTTAACGGCAAATGCACATGTTCTTGGTGGGGGCCCCCGCCTTCCTTAAGACCTGGTGCGTCCCCAGGGGGCTCCCTAAACCTCTCACTGCCCCTCCCTAAACTCCTCCCTAATCCCTCCTCTTTAGTAGTACGTATGCTGTTTTGTCCATCCACTTCCCCGTCCCTTCCAAATTTACTACTAAAAAAGTATACTTACCTGTGCGGAGACTTCACTCTCAGGATGGAGATGTATGCCCAGAAACGTTAGGAGCAGTAGAGGTGGAAACTATGCACAGAGGTTTGTGAATACCATTGTCAGTATGCTAGTAGTGCTACTGTAGTACTACAAAATGCAGTTAATGACTAGCCCTCAGGGCAGTGGTGTAACACAGGCTCCTGCAGCCCCGTGGGTGGCCCACTCAGCACAGTACTCAGGCCTGAGAGCTCTGGATTAAATCCGGAAAGGGGGCCCATCCATGTACCTTGCAGGGGAGCCCCCCTCAACTTTTGTAACGCCACTGCCTCCGGGTGTCTAACATAGCTGAATCTAGATAATTATTTGCAAACCCTCTGAGAGAGGATCACCTCACATACCTATCCTGTTAGATATAATTTTGAAACTAGGATTTTGAGATTTTTTTAAGGCATTAAAAGATGTAATAATTCCCATAGAGGGGGATTAAGTTTCATACTCTAGCACCACTCTCTGAGAAATCCTGGGTGAGACTTCTGGTTTTCTTGAAGGCTAGAGTTTACAGTAGGAAAGAGTCTGCACTCTGTAGTATACTTGATCGCCAGAGATTACCAAATTGTCGGCTAGATAGCTGGGGGAGGTGTTGAGTATAGGCTTATGGATAATGAGAGCTATTTTGTAAATACTTCTGTTTTCTATGTAAATCTGTTTGAGTGATGTGGTATGATCAGACATCAACCAATCTTCAGTGTTGACGGCTGCTTTTAATAGAGCAAGGTGAATTATCAAAATTCAGAAAGCAAGGAAAGATTATAAGAAACTCTCGAGAGGACAAAGGTTTGTATCACAGATCTGATGGTATTTTGTGGAATGATGGATTTAATGCCTCCTACGAGTCTGTTTTGGTGGTGAGCGTTTTGAGCTTGGGCATCGATGTGATCCTGTAAGTGCCTTTATTTCAAGGGTCAAGCAATCATTAAAATTGTTTGCAGTCCTGCATGTTTAGTTTCATCTAACCATGTTTTCACTGGAGTGGTGCATGTCAATGTAGAGAAGAAGAGGAGCTAAATGTTCGTAGGGGTTTACCTTTATGTGGTGGTGATAAAATGACTTAAGGAGACTTTAGGGTCTCACCCACTTCAAATAATGTCTTCTAGTGAGGAGACTCTCAGACAGAGCTGCAGTTGTTCACATACAAGCAACAGGAGATGTTTGAATGATTCAGAAGTGAGAAGAGGTGTTCTGTGTATGCACTAAAGAGTGTCAGGAAAAAAATTGACTATTAGAGTACTCCTTGGTAGTGAGTCTTAGGGCCTGATTATGAGTGCCGTTGGACCGTGTCTGTGAATGCCAGTACACTGCTGTGCTGGAGCTCTCCCGCCTGCCGTATTATGAGTTACCTGGGCGGCCAGTGGAGTGGCTGCAGTGGTGGGTAGTATATCCCCATACATATCGATGCATATGTGTAGATTTCGACTGCATATGTGTTGAATGCATACATATGCAAGATATATACATGGTAAGATACCATCTATATAGTAAGATACTATATCCCCATACATATTGATGCATATGTGTTCATTTCAACTGCATATGTGTTGAATGCATACATATGCAAGATATATTTATGGTAAGATACCATCTACCCATTGCCGGGCTCCGAGCCATATGCGGGCAGTCCCGGCAATGGGTATATGTTATGATATGCACTTACCTGTATTTTGGTATCCTTTTCCTCAGGGTGAAGATCCACCTCGAAATCTCTAAGAAAAAACAGGACAGGTGTAAGTATGCACCCCAAACCCTTCCTTTCTGCCTTCCAAACCGCGATGGTGAGCTGGCAGAAGAGCAAACTTGTAATACGGTCAGCGGTCTTGCACCGCTTGACCGCCCAATGGGGGCTGCCTTTCCGTGACCGCCGTGCCGGCAGTTGACCTTGCGCTGGCAGTGCCGACGGTTCAACTAAGGTCCCAGCACAGGCAACACTGCCAACTCGTAATACGGCGGACGGACCGCCGCCCTCGGACTGCCACCACCAGCCCAGCAGTCTACGGACCGCCAAACTCGTAATCAGGCCCTAAGTTTTTTGACAGGAAGTTTGCTAGTTTTATTTTCAGTGATCAGTTTTTCTTAGGGTTGGGGCACAGATTCCCAACCACTGTTCACATGTTTTCAAAAGGATGGCATGATTCACTATATTAAGTAACTCTGACTATGATAAACTGGGAAGAATGAGTAAACATCATTAGAGTAGGATTTTGACAGCATCATCTACTATTTGTACCACAGCAGTTGTTGAGTTACAGCCAGCACGGAATGTTGATTGAAGATCATAGAGGAGCTGGTTTGTGTTTCATTGCTAAAAAGCATTGATTATTTCATGATGTAGCTTTCCAAAACTTGTCTATGAAAGGTATTTTGAAAAATGGTCAGAAATTATCTTGATTTTTTTAATCGGATCACTGTTTTCTAAGCACAAGAATGACTTAGCTGATTTTTAAATTGTCCTGGCACTATGCGCTGCCTCAGGGAGGAATTGACAAAGATTGCTATGTATGGAATGGATGATATGCTTTATTCGCTTCGCTGGTATGTAGTGGCAGAAGTGACAGGAGGGTCTTAGATTAGCAACAGTCTTTGTCAATACTGCCTGTTTTATCTTATAAAACAAAGATCATATCTGTGCGGACTCGCAGACTAGTAGGAATGAGAGTATCTCAGGAGTGTTAACTATGAGAGTTCTACTTCTCTTATTTTGTACTGGAAGAAGGTAGATACTTTTTCACACTGTCTCTTGGATTCTTTGAAGGCATGTAACAACAGTTGGGGGTTTTCTATAGTTTTTAACAATTTCAAAAAGCTTCTTGGGTTTATTTTGTACAATATAGATCTCTTATTAATAAAGAAGGTGTTGGTCTCCAATATGTGATTATACTATACCTTCCATTTTGATCTTACCTTTTCCTGTTTAAAGTGGAAGTGTATCACCTTCATATTCTGTCTGTTGTGCTAAGAATTTTCCTTTCTTCATATAATTATTTGCAAATTAGTACAAAGAAGAGGGATTATTTTGTCTTTTTTTTAAGTGAAACAATTTCATCTGCCATGTCAATCATGGTTTCATTATAATGTGCTGTTAAACAAGTAATGTTGGGTTCATTTATGTTGTTGGCTAATTTTGTAATGATCTTCTATTCAAGATAGAGCAGTTTGTGTCCCTGCAGTTTTTTGTTCAGATCGTCTGTTTGTTTAATTGACCCATGACATATGTTTTGGTATATAAAAAGGTGAAAGATGGTGGGAGGTGGAGAAAGCAGTCAACCGCAATTGGGTTTTCGCTCTTGATGCAGCCTTTTTGACTATTGGGAAGTTGATTGTCAAATTTTTACATGAGTTGGTGCTGAGCAAAAAGGAATGAGTTGAATGTTATGTTACCAAGTATTTCTAATGCGCACGTACACCAAAAAGGTTTCATGGCGCTGGGGCAAAAGAGGCAAGGGACTCGGAGCTTATCCATAACCCTGTCTAAAGAGCCATGTTTTTAGCGAGGTCCTAAAGCTTCTATGGGAAGTTGTGACTCTAATGAGTCGGGGAAGAGAATTCCACATGTGTGGAGCAGTCACGGCAAACCTTAGGCACTCAGTGTCTTTTTGTTGTACTTGGGAACCACAATCAGATTTTGATGAGCTGATCTAAGGTTACGTTTGAGTGTATAGTCCTGTATTCTGGATTTCACAAAGGTAGGATATTTGCCATTACGAGATTTAAAAATAATGCACCCAGTTTTAAATAAGGACCTTTGGGCGAATGGAAGCCAGTGTAATTTTGCCATCAGAGGTTTAATGTGGAGCAAACGAGCCTGGTTTGGAACCAGCTGCAGCTTCTGTCTCAGTCCCTTAGGAAGTCCCAGATAGAGTGAGTTTGCATAGTTGATGGGGACATGACCAAGGCGATTATAATCTGAGTAATAGCCTCGAGTGAAATATTTCCGGATTTTTTTAATTTTCTAGAGCTGAAAAAATCAAGATAAAGTTACTGCACTTATCTGAGGCTTCATAGATAGATTTTCATCTATCATGACCCCAAGGCTCTTGACCGCTTTTTGGGGGGAAGGAGGTTCACCCATCTTCACTGGCCAACTGGAAGGGTTCCAGCTATGCATTTTGTTTTCAGGAGTCACAATTTCAGTCTTATCTGAATTCAACTTTAACTCATGACAACTCATTCAGTCACAGATGTATAACATGGTGCTTCAGAAACATTCTGCAGATTCTGTTGTGTCATTGATGTTGAAAAGCAACTGCATATCATCTGCGTACTTGTATATGTTCACCATCTGTCCCTGTAGGGTGCGGACTAGGGGCGGATACCGAGGTTGAAAAGATGGGGGGACAAAGAGGACCCCTGTGATACTCCTCAGTTAAGTTCTACCTTTGACGAGGAAAAAGGAGTGAGATGTACTGATTTTGAACATCCAGAATGGAAGGACTTTATCCAGTTTAATGCCGACTCCTGCACACTTGCGACCCTGACATATTCGATTAAGATGTCATGCGCTCTACTGTGTCAAAGGCCGCAGATAAGTCTAACAGGACCAGTGCCTGGGTCACTCCTGTGTCTGTTTCTTCTTTCATATCGCTAATTACGGAGAGAATAACTGTGTCTCTGGCGTGGGCAGGGCAAAACCCTGCCTGGTGGTGATTGAGAAAAGAAGTCCTCTAAGAATGTGCTTAAAGGTTGGGTAATGTGTGCCTTTATTAACTTGGCTAAGTAAGGGAGGAGTGAAATGGGCTGTAGTTTTTCAATATGGAGGGATCGTCCTCAGCTTTTTTTTAAGTGGGATGACTACCGCCTCCTTGAAGGTGTGGGTGACAATGCCTTAACTTAGGGATAAGTTGAGCAGAGAGATCACAGGATCGGGAAAATGTGAGAAGATTTCTTTTAGGATTTGTGGGGGACAGGTGTCTTTTGGAGAGCCAGATTTGACCTTAGTCATCAATTTCCACTTGTCATCTTTAGTGATGGCCGGTAAAACTAAGAGTGTTATAAAATTCACATCTTCCGAGCCAGTAGTGCTAGTTAGGAGGCTGGGAGGAATACTGTCTTTAATCAACTGTATTTTGTCAATGAAAAAGAAGCCCAAGTAGTCATACTTGAGCGATCAGGGTTAGAAAGTTCGCTGACAGTATCAAGTATTTCTTAGTTTTGTTGCCAGAATTTAGGATTTTATTTGATAAATAGGCATATTTAGCCCCCCAAATTGATTTCTTGTAGGCTTTTAGTCGCACCATCAAAATGTCCTTATTCTCCGGAGTAGATGTTTTCTGCCATTTTCGCTATAACTGGCATTGCTCAAGTTCAGCTTTTTTTAGTTCCTCTGTGTACCATTTTGATGGTTCATGGTGGTGAATTAGTTTTGTTTTCTGTTTCAGGGCGTATACGTTACTGGCTTCCTTGAGCCAGGAGGATATGGGTGAATCTAGTTTAATGCTAATGTTCTCTACCGTTAAAATTGGTAGGAGAGTAAGTTTGGTAAAATAGAGTGAGCCATTTAAAATGTTTCATTTGTATCTCTCTACTTGTGACTGAAGCTACCTATGAAGATGTATTTTGTTGTTGAATGTATTCAGCCCCCTCTTTTCCGTATACATCTTTTTCACCTATGAGCCTTCCCTGTCTTCAAAATAATTTCTTCCTATTGGAGAAGTTGATTAGATAAAAAGAGAAGGTTTGATTTGATCTCACCTTTACTTATGTAATGTTAATAATCAGCAATCAGTGTTTCCAGTAATTCTTTATGGGCACTAAAACACATAATCATTTATTTTGGTATGGGGATAGTGGCCACAAGAGGAGATCCAACCCTTAGATATGCACCTAAATCCGTTCAATTCATAATGAAGGTCATAGTGTTGTTTTTCTTTGCTTTACACTAATGTATGAAATATTTATTCACCATTATAAAGTTTTTATTTTTTATTTATCAGGCATATTGACAGTAATCACAAGCTGATACGGTGAAGGTTTGTCTTCCATGGCTGCATCGATGGCTTCAGTAGAGCAATTATATATGTGAAATGTTGCACCAACAATCGTGCAGGCACAGTTCTTAACCTTTTCAGAGATGGAATATCCAGATTTGGACTGCCATTGAGGGTTAGAGGCGACATGGGTGTTGAAAATGTTGATGTTGCACGTTACATGATATGTAGAAGAGGATTAAACAGAGGCAGTTTTATTTGTGGTCGAAGTGTTCACAATCAACGTATTGAGCGATTGTGGGCAGAGTTAAACAGAGTTGTTGTTCGTTACTTCAAGGATTTGTTCTTTTGGATGGAACAAAATGGAATATTAGATATTCAAAATGAAGTCCATCTTTTTGCACTGCACTTTATTTACCTAAAAAGACTAAATAAAGCAGTTGCTGAGTTTGTGAACCAATGGAATAATCACCATTTGCGTACAGAAGGGCACTTAACTCCTTTACAGTTATGGACTGGTGGTATGCTCTGTGCCACCTCAATGTTAGACACCTTTTGTGTAGGAGATGATTATGGTGTTGATAACTATGGGTACATGTTTACTGCTGAAGTAAACAATTCTGTACAGGTCCCTGAAAATGTTTTAATTTTAAGTGAAGAAGACAGGGTGGCACCAGAGAATTCAATGGATCCAGACACCAATAATTCTAATCATGCAGTAGACATTTTTCTAAGCACATGTAATTTTATTGCAAATCTAAATAACAATGTAGGCAATGCTTAAAATCAAAGTATTTCGTTTTGCTCTCCGATATGCTCCAATGTTTTGTTTTCTTTAAAAAAATACTTTTCTTGTTTTTATGCATCAATGAGCAAGGTATATAGCAATTTCTTTACTAATGTAAAAATGACATATTTTGTACAACACTTAAAGTATTTGTGATGTCAGTGATTGCATTCCACACTGTGGACTTACAATTACTGGAGCAAAAAATATATTGTTATTAAACATGGCCTTTGTTGGTCTCATTATTTAAAATAATAAACTGTGGGAACCCTGAGCTGGAAAGCAAGTGGAAACTGTTTTAAGCTTTAAAGTGTTGGTGCTAGTTGCAATTGTGTGTTTCAATGACCACTAAACATGCAGTCATTTTAAATATGTTCTGAATACAAAATCAGTTTCAGAATATTGTCAGCAGAGGATGTAACTTAAACATATGCCTTTCATGATAAAATGAGTGATGACACATTCTACCCTTGCAGAAGTAAAGTTAAATAGAATAAAATTAGTGCTACATAAATCATTAAAACTACGAGGATAATGTTCAGGCACTGTAAGTTAAAATAAAATACACAACATACAAATATCATAGTGAACATTAATAGCTTAATGTATTGGCTTAAAAGGACAGGACTTGAAATAGTTATACCATGGAACATATGGAAAAAAAGCAAATTCTTGGTGAAAGATTAGAGGCACATACAGGATATATGAGCCCATAGACAGTTGGAATTATTTCTCTTTTCCTCATGGTTGAATTTTGAAACTGGTGTTTGGAGGCTCAGTTGCAGAGATTATGTTGGTTGGATACATATTCATACTTCCAAATTGTCAGCAGTGGAGCATGGATTCAGAGCTTTACTTTCGTAAGGTTATGTTCGTATTACACTATACTTGAAATGATTTTTTGCTGATTGTTTCCTTGTTAATTGTTGTCAGAAATGACCCTCTTAAGTGTAGGTGATACCTTGTTTTGGCCTCACGCACAATACCCGTCGGCCAAGAAGACACTATTTACTGTTACCTATGGAAAAACACATATACCAATATTATCCCTATGCCCATTGTTACACATTTGTAATTTACATGACTGCCTATCTGCATTGGTATCATTCAGGTGATTGCTTTCATTTGCTGCCTGATACAGTGAAAGAACACATTGTTAATACTTTCTACTGGGACTGAACTGGAAAAAACATTAAAAGCAGTGGTGGAGTGACCAACAACTAAGGTGACACTTTCAGAAATGTCCTCATAAAGTGTTTACATGTGCATTAGTGTACCTACAGTGTTCAAATTCTCCTTTTGCTGCAAGAAAAATCTTATTTAAAATGATAAGTTGGACATGAGGAATTGCTCCTCTTTACATGCTCAACCTCTTTTTTGGCTGAATATATTGCTTTTTAGACTCTGCACAACATGGCACTGCTATCAATGCCCAGTGTATGTGTTCTGAACCCTAAAACCTTTAGACATTGACTAGTCATTTATTGGCATGCTAAGGCCATAGTGTATGATGTAGAAACTGCACCCAAGGCATGGACTGCCGCACGCACGTATTGTACACTCCACTCAGTAGGACAAAGGAAAAAAACATGACATTGGGGCTACCATTGTAGTTTGACTGCTGCAGTGTAATACTTGCAGAGTGAACTGTTATAATAACCTTTTTAATAGGTAAAAACCTCCCTTTGAAATATTGGGAAGTCACCCCTCTGTGAGTGTTGTAGCCAACACGCTTGGTTGGATGGTATTTAAAAGTGCCGCATGTTCAAAATTAACATGACAATGTCCCTAAAGCAATAAGTTCCTAGAGGCTATTATCAGTTTGCTGTTCTATGTATAAAACCAGAGTGATTTCAAATTTTTAATAAATAGAAATAATAAATAGAAAGTTAGCATTAATCTGCCTGAGCTTTCGGTAAGCTAAATAGCATTAACCTTTGTCAACTCCCAGCCTCTACTCAAGCCTGGCTATAGGTTTAAAAGAAATGTGAACCGCATCCCAGGAGCAAACAATAGGCTGACCTGAATGGGCAGATGACCCCTCGGAATTCCACAGAATATTTACAGGGGAGGCTGTGAGCATCCTGTTGACACCTTAATGTCAATCCTGCTTAACAGGTCTGTGAGCCACATCTAACACTTGCCAGGGAGAGAACAGGATGCCAAGGCAATTTTGTGTACTTAATGCCTTTTACTGAAAGACCCTGCTTGTGACCTACCAGGCATCTGTCTCTGGGTTTGTTGTGGGTACAGTGAGTGCTTCAAACTGAATTTTATTCTTAGATGTGGAACGTCACTAGGATTACCAGGGTACACTCCCCATTCACACCCCCAGCCTCAGAGCCCGAGTTTATTGTGGCCAAAGACCTTTGCCGTACTGAACTTGCTCTGACACATTGCATTTTTGGCCAGTTTACAGTAAGGTAAACAGGAACTACTGCAAACGTAGGTTTTTTACCGCTTGGGAAACTTTACTCCATTGGTCATAGAGGAACTGGGAGTGTCATAGGGTGTACCCATTCCCCCACAAGCTGGTGAACCAAAGAAGTCTGGACCCTCATCCAGCCTTTCTCTGAAAAATGGCAGACTTGCTGAAAGTCTGAATCTGCTGCACTTGGCTTCTGTGACCTGTTAGAAGGACCTGAAGAGTTTGGACCCCCTCCTTCTTGAAACCCCAAGGACTGAAAGGTCTCCAAAGATCAAGAGGCTGATCCCTGGGCGGCTCCAGGAACCAAAAAACCTGATAAGAACGTTCCTGTGAAGAATGACAGTTGACCAGTGGCAACTGGACCTGGACTGAACTTTGCTGTTTCCCTCTGACAGACACCCTGAGGGGCAGATTTATCATTATTTTATGCAGTGCGGTGCAGCAAGCCACCTTGCTGCACTATGCTGCGTGAAAGAGAAAGGTCACGATTGCACCGTATTTAACACAAAACCGCACATTCCTGTCCTGTACTTGCACTGGCGCACTATGTGCTGCCTTGCAGACAGGACTGTTTTTTGCAGGACACCTTCCTGCACTAAAACAATACCCTAAAGCATTTTTCTCTTTCTATGTGTGGCATGTATGCTGCAGCATACATAGAAAGCGGAACAAAAGAGGAGAAATAGAGACATTTCTCCTCCTTATGCTTCACCTGGGAGGCTTAGCATTTTTACCCATTCCCAGATCTGACAGTAATGGTTTATCTGGGAATGTGCCAAAATCCATGGTAGGATGCGTGTGAACACCTAGGCTACACCCATGAAATGCCTCCTTTGGACAGAGTAACGCAACACAGCAATTTGCACTGTGTTTCGTTACTCTAGATTTATCAAGCCACGCTGGGCTACGCAAGGTGGCCTTGCGTTGCTTCATAAATCTGACTTAGTAGTTGTGTCGCAAAGGCAATGCAACTCATTGGTAAATCTGCCTCTGAGAGTCTAAAACTACTCCACCTTATAAGTGTCCTCCTGTGGTTGTTCAGGCACCACAAGACGTTTGGGAACTTGGCTCCAAAGTTTAAAGGGACCAATGGCAAAAAGTATTTGATTGGCAGTTCCCAGAGTCAGATTGAAATTCCTCAGAAATTCAAAAACGTTCGAGCTTGGAAATTATTTCAAACTTCCCTACTTCCCGTCCCTAGCAGGGCCAATCTACTTAGTGTATCCAACTTGCTGAAGCGGCACTGATGTAAAAATGTACAACTTGGCTAAATCCCGCCTCCACTCCTATCTTAGACCTCCTAGTACGTCCTACTCACGACATAATTAGGCTACATAGAGCTCGGAAGCTACGTGGTGGCATAGCTTGTATTCATAGGAACACACTCGATTTCTCACATGGAGTCCTCTTCGCCTTCCTCCTGTGAATACCTCTGTCTCAGCATCTCAAGTAATAACCTGCCGGTTTGCAAACTTCACACTTTTTATCACCCCCCGGGAGACAATCTCCCCTTCATCGAGCAACTAATGGAAATCATCTCTGGCAATGTCGACTCAGCCGTGTCCCAAATCTTCCTTGGTGATTTCAACCTTCACTGGTCTAACCCCAATGACCATGCGGTAATGTGCCTTAAATCATTCTTAACTGATCAAGAACTGATTCAGCACTGTGACCAACCTACTCATAACAAAGGAGAAACTCTAGACCTCATTATCTCGAAAGGACAGACCATCACTCTAGATACCATTACCCCTTGCGATTGGTCCAACCACCACTGCATCCTCTTTTATATTAACAGAGAGGTGTCGGAGAGGAAGGGTCAACCAACGAAATCAAAGATCTGGAAAAGGGACCCCAGATCAATAAACCCAGATGAACTAGCAGCCCACTGTAAAGCTGCCCTCTCCTCCCAAGCTGACTTGGTTGAGGTTCAGTTACTCACTGACTCCTACAACTCAACCATCTCCAACATCATGGATGACATTGCACCACTCCAACAAAAAAATGCCTCAACAAACATATCCAAACCGTGGTAAAACGACAATTTAAACATGGAACGCCGCAACCTCAGGGTTGTTGAACGGTCCTGGAAATCCAAACCCTCCCTGGACCAACTAAAACTCCTTAGAGATGTTAGGAGCTTCTACAACAAACAAATCAAGAGCGCTAAAGCTGACTACTTCAGACACCAACTTGATCAAGCTGCTAACCGCCCCAAGAAACTTTTCGTATTGGTCAAACAGCAATCAGTGGAAGGTCCAAACCACTCTGACTCTGGAGGCAGTCCACCCTCATGCGACGAACTTGCTGCTTTCTTCACTGAGAAATCAAGACTCATCACCACTGAACTTGCCTCCAAACAGGCTCTCCTGTCATCCTCTGGGTCCGCACCACCCCTTGACCTCTTAGAAAAGTGCAAACCTATCAGCCTGAACACTAAGAACAATGTGTCATGGGGCACCTTTACCCCATTCAGTGAAAAAGACATCTACAAGATTCTTCAGAATATCAACCCATCTAACCACTTCAGTGACCCGTTGCCCCCGGCCATCTTCAAAGAAATCAAGAATGCACTCATCCCCACCTGGACAAGGATTGTAAACGCTTCTCTATCACAAGCACGATCCCAGACTGCCTAAAAGCAGCTCAGGTATCACCTCTACTAAAAAAACTAACGCAGATAAAGCTGACCTCAATAACTTCCGCCCTATCTCCAATATCCCCACCTTAGCCAAACTCCTAGAAAAATGCGTACAATCCCAACTTTGTGCTCACATAGAGAACTTCCAACTCCTAGACTAGCATCAATCCGGCTTTCAAAAGGGGCGCAGTACGGAATCGGCTCTCACTCATGTTATGGATTACATTTTAAAAATGCTTGACCAAAATGATTCCTGCCTCCTAATTCTCCGTTACCTTTCCTCCGCATTCGACACGGTTAATCATGACAACCTCCTATCCATTCTGAAGAACAGGATGGGTTTCACGGGTCGGGTGCTACAATGGTTCTCGTCCTTCCTCCACTACAGATCACAAAGAGTCAAGGCAAACCACTCCCTCTTCCAGCCCTCTCCAGTACTCATGGGTGTCCTCCAAGGGTCAGCCCTTTCTCCTATCCTCTCCAACCTTTTCTTGGAACCACTAGCTAATTCACTAAATTCCACAAACATTCTCTTCCACATGTATGCGGACGATACGCAACTTTATCTGAAAATCTCATCCCTGGATAACATCATCTCATTCAACACTACCCTAACGTGTACTCAAAATTGGTTAACTGAGAACCATCTCCTGCTCAACACCTCCAAAACTGAATTCCTTCTCATCTCTCCTCCGAACCACATCCCCAAGCCAGACCTTTGGCTGAATCACCTCACTGCTTTCAACTGTACCCCTCTCATCATAGACTCAGCCAAATCTCTCGGAATCACCCGGGACAAGCACCTGAATATGAAAAATCACATCAGCAATGTGTGTAAGGGAGGTAATCACTTGATGAGGACACTTAAAAATATCAAACCATTCCTTCCACAATCTGATTTCAAGCAAGTGGTCCAAGCGCTTGTCTTGCCGAGGCTAGCCTACGGCAGCGCTAGGCTCTGTGGCCTTCCCAAATACACCCTGGCTCTACTAAGGGCATCACTGAACACTGCGGCTAGACTGGTTACAGGTAGCAAACGAAATGAGCACATTTCCCCAGTCCTAAAATCCCTTAAATGGTTGCCCTACGAAGCTCGAATTCAGTTAAAGATTGCCGTTCTGACGCACAAAGCCCTGCATTTCAAAACTCCCAGGTACCTAGCGCAAAAGCTTTAATTATCCTGTGGTGGTAGAGCCTCAAGAAGCGCTAACACTTTCCTCTTGAAACCACTCATCCTTAGCAAAAAGAGAACTTGTCACCGAGCCTTCTCCGGCGCTGCCCCAAAGATATGGAACTCTCTTCCTCTGGAAGTACGCAGAATATCCTCAGTGACTGCTTTCAAACTGGAAGCTAAAAGATTCTGAATGAATAAACTCTTACCTTAATTGGGCTAGGTTCACCTGCTCGAAGTCATTGATCCTACAACCGTTATACCATCATTTGATGCGGCTCTTCTTTACCGCATAGTGTGCCCCCCTTCGTAGCCCGCTATATACCTGTTTATTGTATTACTCTCCTTGACTCATTGTCTTGTAATTATGCGAACATTCCTGTTTTTTTTATTCTTACTTGATGTCGTTATTGCATTTATGTCCTTCCTTCCATCCTTTTGTAAAGCGCTCTGATATCCTTTGGGATCTTGTTCGCGCTCTATTAAACTTTATAAAATAATTTTTTTCTTTTTTAAACTCAATCTGATGACATCCCACTCACTTTTGAGGCAATGCCTTCCTGTGAAGGCCTCTGGTTGTCAATAGTTGGTAAATCTCTCTTGCTCTCTGTTGGGTTAATGTTTTGTGCATCAGGTAGGATAGGGACAGAAAATACTACTTTATTATTCATAGTTCTGAATATTTTACTTTTGTATTTAGACATCAGCACAGTCACAATGAATCATAAGTACTTCCAAACCTAACATATTTCTCACAAAGCCTATATTACGTATGCAGTGAGTCTGTAGCTAGCATGGCTAGGTTCATCAGTCTTCACATGGTAGTCCCCATCACCACATAGGCTGGCTCTGACAGTGATTGCAAAACTGTTGTCCTGAATATGGGGCACTGTAATTCTTGTATGGTCATAAGAGCATGGTTTTTACTGATGCTGGCATCTTAAACAGGGCCAGGCTTTTCTTCCACAGATGATTAGGCCAAAAGAGGACAAAGGAAGATGTCTTTGTCTCCTGCTTCAATGATAATAGAAACAGAACTGAGACCAAATTCTTCCCACATTTTTTCATATATAGAAAAAGAAAAATGCCTCTTTGATGTGTTTTTCTGTAGGATCCTGCACATAAACAGTACTGGCTGTAATGCCGGCACTCTTTTAGCATGAAGCAAGGGTGCCTGCATTGTTGCTAAGCAGCAACAAGTGTGCTAGCACCGGAAGAGAGTGCCATATATTTTAAATATAGTATGGGAGAACAAGGGTACCCCGAAATGTGAACCTGGGGTTAGTATATGTTTAAAGAAAGCAATGGTTCAGGGTTGGCCCTAATGGGTCCAGAACAAAAGAATAAAGTCCCAAAAGGGACAGTGAGGATTTCAATTTATACTAGACATTTTAATCGTCATAGGAGCAAGGATGTAGGGAAACATATATAGTGTAAAATAAGCAGTTTATTTCACACAAGTATGAATTTTATATTTAAAGTAATAATCAAGTGCTCACATAAAGTGAAGGTGCGTGATGTGACAAAGTGAGAGTGAACTAAAAACATAACATCACATTGACAACACAAATGGAACTCCACATGAGTATATACAAGGAAAGGGGTTCCTGTTGTAGGGGTCGACGGCGTTTCGATCTTTTAATTATTTAAGATCATCTTCAGGACAAATAGTGAGCAGTCTGAAACTAAATCGGAATAAAGCATAATTACAATATGTAGGGACATGTGGAGTTCCATTTGTGTTGTCAATGTGATGTTATGTTTTTAGTTCACTCTCACTTTGTCACATCACGCACCTTCACTTTATGTGAGCACTTGATTATTACTTTAAATATAAAATTCATACTTGTGTGAAATAAACTGCTTATTTTACACTATATATGTTTCCTACATCCTTGCTCCTATGACGATTAAAATGTCTAGTATAAATTGAAATCCTCACTGTCCCTTTGGATATATTTTAAATATGGCTCTTCTGAGCTCTATCCCATTCATGTAAAGCACCACAGAAACTTGCCTTGCTGCACTGCGTTGCATGTATTCTTACTAAATTTCTCCCTAGACGTGAGGCTGCTGATCTCGTGGCACAGCTGTGTCTTCCCCTTGTCAACCCTGGATTTTGGGGTGTGATGCTGTCTGCAAGGTGCACCCTACTACCTAGATCTGTGTTGGGTCCCATTACGACTTGCAAGGGCACACAGCCTACGGCAAGTTATTTAATAGGTTTTGCATACAATTTCGAGGGTGCCTATGGGAGTATCCTGTTCTTTTAGCCTCCAGCATTCAATTTAACATGTAGTATCTTTATGCCAGATTCACCTGGTGGTGTAGTTTGTATTCTGTATATTTGGGCTACATCATCCATTCAGTCCTTTTCCCTACAGAGCCTTGACCCCTTTTATTTGTCTATTTCCCCACCTTCTTGCACACTTCCATGTACCATTTCTCCTTACATCCCATTCCAACCTGGATCCATTTCCTGCATTTAGTCCTTTAGCTTCCAGTGTGTACTCCATCCTGGTGTTCTCACCTCATCCCACCTCAACAGGGTATGAACTATAGTAGACTTCTCTTCCTGGCCTACTCTTAATATTGTGTAACTTCTTTCTTCCACTCCCCTGTACATACTCGGAGTATCCCATGCAGTCTGTTTTTTTCCTTTCCTTTCTTTTCTTTATTCTTTGCTTGTGCCATTTTCTGCCCTATATCCCTTCATGCGTTGTTCTTACTTTGCTGTGTTTTTGTGACAGGACTCCTAGACACATTCATGCTTCCTACCTTCCTTTTAATAATAATGCAATTTTCATCACTTGGTCCCAATGAGATCTTACCTCCATATCTATCTCTCCCCTGCCACACCCATCTTCTTGTGCCATTGCCTACCTGGTCCCTCTAACCATTGCAGTCTGTTTCTCACAAGACGTTTCTTACATTCGGTAATGCCTTATCTGGTAGAGACTCTATCTAGGTGCAGATTCCTAACCATAGAATATTCCCCAGGAGTCAGACTAGATCCAGAAGTTTTCAAGCAGCTCGCTTGAGATGGCCTCGTCCGGCTCTGTGTTGGTGGCCGGCAATGCAATGTGTGGTGCCTAAATAAATGCCACCCTGGAGCGCTGATGTTAGTTCCTTTTGCGACTTTCCATGCCAAGCACGAAGAGCCATGATGAAGACTGACAACTGAACTGAAATTCTAAGGCCCTTAAAATGGTGACCCTTACACTGTGATCAGTTCTGCGAGCATGGAGGATGGAATGACCAGTAAGCAATCTGCGTCTACATAGGTACTGTACCAGATAAGGCATTACCAAAGGTAAGTAACTTGTTCATCTGATAGAGACTTCTAGCTGCATATTCCTTATCTTAGAATACAAAACCCAAGCAATGCCTCCCAGGAGGTGGGTATGCAAAGCTGATTTAAACCAGGAAGTCCTACAAGACTGAGTGGACCAAGTGCCCGTCATGACGGACCTAACTGTTCAGGCAGTAGTGTTTGGTAGACATCTGCAGAGATGCCCATGTTGCTGCCTAACAGATGACCAGGACAGGGACTCCTTACACTAACGCAATGGTCGTAGCCTTGGCTCTGGTGGATGAGCAAGCAAGCCCTCAGGAGGTTGCTTCTTGCCCAATACGTATCAGTTATTTATGCTGAGCACTATCCGTCTTGAGATGGTCCATTTCTGCACAGCCTTCCCTTTCTTAGCCCCTTTGTACTCCCACAAAGACTTGATCGAACACCCGGAACTCTTTTGTGTGATCAAGTTAGAAACAACAACTCTTTTTGGGTCCAGACAATGGAGTCTCTCCTCCTCCTTTGAAGTGTGAGGTGGAGAAAAAAGGTTAGGCAATGAGATGCTCTGGCCTACATGGAAAGAAGTCACAACCTTAGGGAGTAAGGAGGCATGTGTCCGGAGTACGAGATTGTCCGGATAGAAGATGGTGTAGGGAGGGTTTACATAGAGTGGCTGCAATTCGCTGACCATTCTGGCCGATGTAATGGGCACTAAAAAAGCAGTCTTGATGGTTAATCAATGGCCGGAGCAATTATGCAAAGGCTCAAAGTGTGCACACAATATGACACAATGAAGCATGCTGAATGGCCTGGGAGGAAATGTATGTTGCAAACCTTTGAGGAACCTAGCCACAAAAGGTGCCTTGAACAAAGAA
The DNA here is from genome assembly GCA_963921515.1 of Calotriton arnoldi. NCBI lineage: Eukaryota > Metazoa > Chordata > Amphibia > Caudata > Salamandridae > Calotriton > Calotriton arnoldi. The sequence continues at coordinate 221,948 of CAWUFW010012282.1, forward strand.
GATTGTCTGGCAACCACAAAATGGCTGAAATGGCCTGAAAGTAACTTTGCCGAGAGCAGGGCCCGGCAGGGCCAAGAATAGACCAAACAGGAGAACCTGAGAAAGGGGAGCAGTTAGAGGACTAATGTTCCTAGATAAACACCATGCAACAAATTTATCCCAGCGGGCTGGCGTATACCCACTTGGTGGAGGTACGCCTGGCTGCCAGAATAACATCACACACTTTTTGATGAAGTTTGAAAACTGTCAGCTGTTACCGCTCAATCTTCAAACCTAAAGGTGAAGGGTGTGCAGGTTCGAGTGTAGGACCCTCCCGTTGCTGCAACAGAAGATTCTCTCAATGAGGCAGCCTGATCGGGGGACCGATCATTCAAGTCCAGAAGCAGGTTCATAGAAAGCCGAAGGCCTGTGTCTTCACTGGAGTCCGTACTCCTCCAAGTACAGCGGCGGAGGCCTCGGCTGCTACCTGCTGTGTCCTCAGTCCAAATGTTGGAAGAACCCCCTGTCAGCATGTTAGCTCTCGGAAGAGGGAGCAGCATGTCATGGGAACTGACGTGTGGCAGGGCTTTCTTTTCTGATGACGCATGCATGTTACTCAGTAGAGTGTGTACCTGCTAGGCTTAGGGTCTAGAAAACTAATGCTTTGAATGGTGATAATACTTAACAGAGCGTGCAAGATGGTTATATTATTTTTCAAGCAGTTAGGCTTTACTTACACCAACAAAAATAACAGCAATGCAGCATATGAAACTTCCATTCAGCTGTTCAAAGAGCTATGTGTTAGAAGCAGCATTACAAGGTCATTCAACCCAGGAAAGAGCTACTTTAGAGGCATTTTTCGATACATTTGCTTACCGTTCATACATGCTTCTAACTGAGGCATTGTTTGTTCTGTGATACAGATACATCAGACTTAACAACAACTTCCATACACATTTCCAAAGAGAATTATTGATGAGAAAGTTGTAAACAGAACTACAAATTTGGGAGGGGAAGACAAGAGGACTGATTGCTTGGGGGAAATGCTAGTGTCCAACTGCAAGCTTCAAATGTATTCAGTGGTACGATATGAATTGGCGTAAAATATTTAGGGACAATACTACTCACACACCAATATAATAACTGTAAAGCTGCTAATATTTTCAATATAGGCTGTAGGTATGGTTTAAGCTAATTCATTACCAATAGTAGGGAAGTGCAATAAAAAATATGTTTTTGGTTTTTCTAATGTTCTTTTTATTTGTTAGTATGAGTGCTGGAATTATTATTATATATTTTGCCATATTCTGATACACAAGGTTTTTATGTGCAGATTGTCCATATTGCCTATTCTATTATTAAAAAACACCAATAGTTGTGATGTCGACTGCTTTCAGGTTCCAGGTTGAGGCTCCACGCATCTACAAAGACTCCTTTCAGATAAGAGCTTCTCTGGAAGGACTCTCTGACTCATAAAAGTCAGGATCAAAATGAGCATTACTCATTGCAGAGAAGTGTGAGATACGCCTGTCTTTTTTCCTATTCTCTGAAGGTAGTGTAGGAACCAAGTTCCCCTTGGAGTTATGTGAATCTTTGTGGATGTGCCCTGCAATTTGGGGGTTCACAACACAGTGCAGTAGGTCCCTGCTGACCACTTGTGGTGCAAAAGACACACAATTGATGGACGGAATGCAGAACAAATCAAAACATTCACCCCCAGTCAGGAGATCTGGGTTAAATCCATCATTCTTTTGCTCACCATGCCACCCCAGTTTAGACCTGGCCATATGCAAATCAGTCTTGACCCTGTGCCTCATGGGAACAGTCCAGCCCGAACTGCCAAGCCAGGTCCTCCCCGGACCGGAAACAAGCATCCTAGGACCGGTTTCGGGGTTACGTGGGTCCCGTGCTCTCCATGCCACTGGAGTCAAGCTATCCTGGCTGAAAGCCCGAAACCAGTACTAGGATGCTTGTTTCCAGTCCAGGGAGGACCTGGCCTGGCAGTTCGGGCTGGACTGTTCCTATTGGGCGCAGGGTCAAGACTGATTTGCATATGGCTGGGTCCAAACTGGAATGGCATGGTGAGCAAAAACGATTGATTTAGGCCCAGATCTCTATACTGGGGTGAATGTATGACTTTGTTCTGCATTCTGTCCATCAATTGTTCTTTTGCATCTGACCACTCCTGGTGGGCTGAACCAATTTCACTCGGGTGGGAACTGTCACACGGGTCTGCTTGAGACCATTCAAAAGGATAATCAGCACCTGACCCTTGTTACTGACACAAGAGAGCTCGAACCCATAAGGCTGGGAACACCTGGGAGAGGAGGACTAGGACACAAGGCACAGTAGCTCAGTAAAGTAATTGTAGCTATAGCTATTCTGTGAAGCATTAAGTTTTACATTTGTATAAAGTTATTTTTCATTAGCAAAGTAAAGCTATGGGTTAGACGATCAGTTACTGCTTTGCAGGCCAATAGATGACTTCTGAGTTTACATACCCTCACGCTACCTCACTGAGAAGCCTGCAACTGCTTGCCATTGCTACAACTGCGAGTGAAGTTTTAAAGAGATTGTACGTAGCCCAGTTTGCACAGCCAAAGGTTCACTGTACCCCTTTACATCAGAGGTAAATTGCCACAGGCCTCAGGCCCAGTAGCCCATGCTTGCCCAGTGGCCACCCAAGTAGGGTCTGACACAAGACACACTAAAAAGATGAAACGAAGAACTCTGTCAATCCGAAGAACTTCTATTTATTGACAACCAATGTAGATGTATTGGTAAAGATAGTTTAGAAAAAAACTTTATTCATCATTGCAACAGCAAACATTGACAAAGTTTCAGGAAAAGATTTTTTTCAATAGAATTTTCTAATATGCCATGATAAAGAAGACAGGAGGGAAAGAAATGTGCTATTCTCAAGGCACAGAGACCTGCCCTGTGGCTATCAGGTGATTTTACAGAAGCCTAATGCCCTTGCATTTCGTAAGCTGCCACAAGACTCGCACCTTCCGCGACAACAGAATGATCAAACCTATGTATCTATAACTACTTTGTCATATATGTATGCATTATACCCATCATTTCAAAATGATCATTAGGCTCGTCCAAATCCTGGAGAATTCAGTATCCCAAAGTCCATGTTTGTTTTAAATTCTTCATAGGATATTGAAAGGGGAGGCGCAACACATTTCCACAGGTGTTTGCCTCTGGAAACATAGACATTTCGACTTGGCCATCGCATGCATGCAGAAAATCTATTGATGGTTGAGGATTAAAGCCAAGTGGTGGAACTGTGTTAGCGCCAGTCACAAAACACAGAATGTCCTTTAATTTGGCTTCACATGCAAGCTCTAAAAGAAAAAAAAATATATGAGTCAAACTAGTAAAATTGCGATTACTGCAACAATTGTGATTATTTTTTATTTCATCTGCTAAATGAATACTTCAGTAATGGTTGATATGTGAATAATAAAACCCCTGATGATTTGCTGTGCTTCATTTCACCAAAAACTCATCAAATCGAGATTATCTGTTGTTAACAACAGATAACACTTCGAGATCTGGTGTGAGAGTATGTTACCATTTCCACAATCCTGCTCGCCTTACTCTCCCTTTAATAGAAGTCTTCCCATTGTTCAACATGGAGTAAGCATAGGTATTCCATGCTGCTAGACCTGCATCTGACACTCTCTCTGAGTCTTCACAAAAACACCACTTTTTATACAAACAATGCCGACAATCCAATAATCTTATCTCAAAGACTTGGGGCTGGAGGTAGCTGCCATCTCCACTGTGCAAAGGCTTTACTCTGTCAGAGACCCACACAGCAGACTCAATCATGCTCTATATCGATTTGTATTACTTTTCCTTGATGCAGTACATGAAGCATCATTACAATGGGGTAGCTACCATTTTACAGCCATGACACTACAATTAAGCTTGAACAACATTAATAATAGACATATCGTGCAAAATGAAGATTGAAATAAAGCAGGCACAGACTTTACAATTTTGGATGCATTTATCCTTTTGTTCTTATTATAGATTTTACTCTGTGCAAATAAAACGTGTTGGTAAGTCCCTCCTTAACTCTCTTTCTCTACAATATCTTTCGGAAGTCTTTGACACATTGTTTTCCATAATAGGCTGGTTAAAATTATAGTTTCAACAGATGTGTCTCATCAATAGTTGAGCTATAACATAATGAATCAATTTCACTTGCCTTCGCAATCTTGGAGGTAATCTCTCCAGTAGCCAATGATGTGTTCTTCCTGTAACCGGTAGTTACTGCCTGATGAACTGAATTTAATGTTAAACATTCCATTAATGATATCAGTGGGGATTTCTTGTTCCGTCCAAATGAATGCCTCTTCAAAAAGTTGTTTATGAATTTCCATGGCCTGACGTACTCCCAGAGTTTTTAACCCCTCCTTTAATCTGCAATAAAGAATAAAGAATACCTAATCATAATTAGTCAAACTATTGGTCAAATTATAATGTAAAAGTTATTATAAAATTAATATATGTCTATGACACATCTAAAGGTCCTTCAGTGCCCTATGTTCAAGCTGTTCGTAAAAAGTTCAGTCTAAATAGAAACATCTGAAGCTAGCTGTTGGAGACCACTGACAAAGGCAAATTCTCTTTCTCCTGTGGTCTTGTGATGATTTCCTAGCAGCAAGGTAGCACACGACCTGCAGCTTTTCTTTAAAAAACATAACCAAACCCAGCATGCACATTATTAGAGGGCAAACTGTGGATTTTCTAAGCTTTTTGGCTGCCAATTTTCGACTTCAAACTGTGTACCCGGTGGAGTGTGTGAATGGGACCTTAGAGACTGTGCTTGGACTTTTAGCAAGGAATGGCCAACCCTGCATAATAAATTGTTATTTTATGCATTAGATGAAAAGACCACCTGGGCAAGGTGATTTGTAGCTGTTGATGTCTGCAGGTTTCACGCTCACATCAACCGTGGGAGTTCACTGGAAGGTAGGGGGCTGGAGGTGGCAGTAGATGTCAAAGAATAGATTTCGACTCTTAATTCTGGGTGAATCTGTACTCCAAAAGCCATCTATTTTATGAGGAGTAGAAAGAGGTTATAGTTCCAAATTAATTTTTTTAACAAACTGTAAAAATATTATATAGAATGTTGAAATCTAAAATATAGGCAAGGTAACCATATACAGGGAAGCACACATTTACTATTCTTAGCTATGCATCGAATTACCTAGACAACATCTATTTATTGATATTGTTGCAGTTGGATAAAAAAATACTCATTAGATTGATAGAACAGCTTACAGAGTTTGCTAGGCAAATGTTTGTGGCAAACAAGCAATGCGATACCGATAGCAAATTCTGTTTTTGAACATTAGAGAATGGCCTCAATAAACACTTAGGGGCCGATTCCGATCTCGGTCGGAAGCGCACCCAATACAATTCGGTCTGGAAAAAAGCCATGCGAAAGCCTGTTTCCCGACCGATCCGTACAGTACACCGAACGAGCAAGTACGATGCGAAATCGCCGACCGACTCGTCCGGGCGTCCCGACCGCTCTGACCGACTCGCTCCCGGCTCGAACCGCACCGACCGACTCGCTCGGACTCAACTCGCACCGCGCAATGGAGACGTTCCTCGGCCGGGTAAGTACGATGCGCGCCGCGAGCAGTCCGACCGAGCCGCGCACTCCGGCTCGAAAGAGCAGTCGGAGCCGTACTTTGGGGGTCCGTGTTGGACCCCCCTGTACGCGTAGCCGCGCGAGTCGCACACAGGGGGGACCCATGGGTCCCCCCTACCTGTGCGTGCACGGCACGAATCGCTTTGCCGCGTACCCGCTGTAGGGGGCGCCCTTGTCCGCATCGTACCCATTGAGTCAATGGGAGCCCGCGAACGCGTTGTACGACAGGCTCCCATTGACTTCAATGGGAGTCCGACCGACTCGTGTCCGATGGCATACGTGCGCATCGTACTCGTTCGGTCGGACTGCACGGGTCCGATTCGGTCGGAAATCTCTCCGGGTCCAGCTCGGTCGGAGAGATTTCCGGCCCGAATCGGAATCGACCCCTTAGTAGGCCAAATGCACAAATCATTGGCAGCAAAACACTAGTCACAATTTGTGATCATTACATTTATGATTTTCCGACCTATATGTTGGTTTTTAAAATTCCACTTTGGAGTGGGTCTTAATTCGACTACATCATGACTATTAAGGAGGTAAATTGAAAACTGCAACTTATTACAATATGTAGCTGTCAAACCATGTCTCTGATCACCTTTAACTAAAATAAACTTTAAAAAAAATAGCAGCCCATTTTCACTAAAGGAACAGGTAAGTTATAAAAAGGGTTAGTTTTTCCAAAGTCTCTTCGAGATTTAGCAGTGGATCTTCGGCCCACAGCCTACTCTAGAGCAAACCTTTTTTTTAACCTTCACAAAGGGAATGGAGTATTCCCTTTTGTGAATGAAATGCTACCTCAATTTGGGAGCCAATAATGTCTCAATGCTTTAAACAGGATTTTAGTCGTAAAATGTTGAATCATCTCATATTGATTCAGTATTTTTGAAGTGACACCTACAATACACTCCTTCAAAATATCAAATTTGTCTGGAGTCACAAACCCATTTTAGGAACTTTTACAGACTGTTTTATGATATTGAAAACAGTCACTCGGACAGTTTGTGACCATAAAAAAAGTACATCTTACTTTTGGTTAGTAGAGAAGCATTGAAAATAATCAACAATGATTTTATAGTATTTTAACAGTATAACTGAAATTAAATCAAAGTAAATTTGAAGGGATGGGGTTTGGCATTTTAGCCAAATGAACATGAGCCTCTGTGGGCCTAAACTCATCTGTATGTTTTTGGGAAGCGACTAAGACACCCAGCGTTTGAACTGACTCCATCAATGATTGGCAAAATCAAAGGGTTCGTGAATGTATCTGGATCGAGCAACGACAACACATTGATAGTGAAGACAGGACACACCATATCGCATTAAAAATGGCGGCCGCCACAGAGTGAGTGCCTCACTAAGCAACATTATAATGCAGCCAGAGCATGGTCAGCACCTTAATCCCTGGCCTTCGTTCTGCTGACAAGTGATAGTTAGTCACCCTGTCTACTGCTGGAAGGGGGGACAAGTAGAAAATACCTCAGCTGCAGGCTGCCTATGTCCGACCCTGGTAAGATGGCGCCCTGTGGCTGAGTAATGCAGAGGGCTCTCTGAGGCAGTCTGCAGGGGAGAGCCTGTTGCTCATTAGAGACGCTTGGTGGATTGAGGGGACAGATATTTAGCATGGCTGGGATCAGCAGTGACCCGAATTGGCTGAGCAAAGATATTGTGATGAGGCAAGACAGCATGGCGCAGTGATTGCCCTGAATTAAATCTACAAATTCGTGCCTGCCTGATGCTCCCTGTAAACAGAACGTACATATTTTAATGAGGACATCCGCTTCTGGTGCTGGAGCAAGGGCTTACCCTTAAACACAAGTGGAGACTGGGGTCCGTTTTGTACACTGAACTCCCTGAGATTGCCGGACCGACAGGGGATAGCTAATCAGTGGAGAGTTAACACAAATGTATTCGAATATAGAACCTCTTGCCACCTAATAAGGCAATTAAGGAGCTTAAAATGCACAAGGCCCCTGGTGTCAACGGCATTACAAGTGATTTCTTTAAGACATACTCAGCGGTGTTGGTACCAGACTTCACAACCTTATTTAATAGTATCCCGCAAAATAGCAAACTTTCAAAAACAATGAGTGAAGCCCTAATTACAGTAACACCTAAACCAAAGAAATCTCACCAGCTCTGCTTCCTACAGACCGATACCCTTGTTAAGTCTTGATGTTAAATTTTGCTCTGGAATTCCAGCAGTAAAGCTGAATAACTATGTTTAACAGCCCAGTCAGGATTTGTCTAATTAAGACAGATATATGATAACAGCTGGTGGAAAAGGTCAACATAAATAAGATCCTGGTCATATAGTGGCCTTAGACACAAGAAAGCTTTCGACTGGGTGGACTGGGTCTTCCTCATGAGGACTATAGAGAGGTTTGGTCCCAGATTTATAGCATTGGTTTGGCTGAATTACAATAATCCTATGTCCCACATCCTAGTGAATTGCAGAAGAAAGAGAGGGTACCAATGGGTAGAGAGACAAGGAAGGGCTACCCACTCTCACTGCTTCTTTATGCTCTTAGCATAGAACCCTGTGAAGCACATTAGAGCCGACAAGGAGGTTGGAAGCATAACCTTTGGGCAGGAGATTCATAAAGCATTCTTGTTCGCTGATGATGTCCTCTAATCATTTACTGATCCCTCAAGATTTTTCCCTTGAATTCAACACCTTCTTACTCGCTTTGAGGGAGTATCAGGCTTCAATGTAAACACAGCAAAGTCAAGAATTTTCAGGCTTACACTATCTTGGGGCAAGGTTGAGGAACTAGCACTAAACACCCAGTACCAATGGACAAATAAGGCAGGCACATACCTGGGTGTTATATTAACTCCTAAGATTGAGGATCTTTACAAAGCTAACTTTCCACCGCTTCTTCAGGTTATATGAGAGGACTGTCGGAGGTGGTCCTCTCTTACCTACCTTCATTGTGGAGGCTCAATTCCATTAAGATAAACTTAGTTCCTCTAGTTCTCTATCTTTTCCAGGCACTTGCTATAATGGTCTGCAGGAAACTGTTGGCCTCCCTTAATCAGTTGAACAGTTGTTTTATTGGGCAGGCAGAAAGGGCTACACTCTCCGATAAACATACGTGACTACCGAACCATGGGGGCGACTTGCCCTACCCGGACTTGCCCTTATACTACAGGGTAGCCCAAATGAGGGCGATAGTAGACAGGTTGCTCTGAGAAACAGAGAAGCATTGGCCACATATGGAAAGGGTGGTGATAGGATGCTACATTTGGGACCTGCTATGGAAGTCAAAATCTGATCAACCCCTGAATGCATACTTAAGCACCCCCACAAAGACAACTTTCACAGTCTAGACATGGTTATTAAGAAATCTGCATTGACAACATTCCCCTCTCCAAACACGCCATTGATTTTAATACATCATTTAAACCTGCAATAGAACCAGGTCCCTTTAATAACTGGTTGGAGGGAGGGGCTGCCATACTATCTGTTATGTTTCAGGGGAAAGAGATACTCTTACTGTTGGCGCCTGCAATAGTAAATTTCTTGTAAATGTATAAGAACTTTTAGATACACTCAATGATCTAATTGGTCTCTCCAACCCTGAACAAATAAGCAGCTTCCAGAGATTTAAAGATCTCCTTCCAGTTGAGATGTTTGTGCAGGAGGGCCTAGGGTTAGGATCACCTTTCTAAATAATATGCTACTTACGTCGGTCCCAACTCATACTCTGCCTCTGCAAGCATTTTAAGATAACATCGAGGGCCTTAGTTAGATGGTACTGCACCGGTCTACCCAATGGCGCAATTCCCAAACAATCTTGCACACGCTAGCAGGAAGGGAAGCTCATTATAAGGTGATATTTGATTGAGATCTATATCCTACTAAGTTTGAAAAATAGGGCAACACTCTTTGTGGGGAGTTTGTGGATTATTATGAGGCTTTAAACACATATGGTGGGAAAGTCCTCATGTCCCCCTTTCTGGAAATCATTACAGAATTTAAAGTGATACTTGGATTGACCAGGTTTTGCTTTGTTGGGACTATGCTGTAACTTGTTAAAATATCAAACAATTGCTGATCAATTGAATATGTGGAATTGTTTGGGGACAGATAAAACAACACTGGCGGCGGATCAGAATGAAGTGGACCCTCCACCAGTGTCAATGTGACATCTCAGACTATTCGGACAACCATGAGACTGTTCAATGTCCTGGTGGATACATTTAAAAACGTTGAGGAAATGTGTGGCCTGCTGATCAAGTTTTTATTCACGGGGCTGCCATTACTTTTCTATCCCACACACATGGAAGCCCTGAATCTGTTACATTTTTAGAACTCCTTTTGGGCTGCCAAGCCACGAATATGAGTAGTCCAATACCTCTGATGCTCTGCTGTTTATGCTGATGCCCATTGTAACTATGAAGGGAAGGTAGGCATAATTTTTAGTGCAATTTCTATTTGGGGAAGTTGGGGGTGGGAAGGCCTTTCTTTTTTAATTCTTCCTGTTTGTTTTCTCTATTTTGATTTGTGTTGCGTGGGCTGAACCTATGGGATTGTTGGGATTCCTTTATGTTAGCCTTCTATTTATGCCCCTGGAGGAAGGACTGCACAAGTTGTATTGTAAAATGCCAATAAAAAACTGAAACAAAGTAAATGTAAAATATATTTGAGAACCATGATGTGCTTGATTTCACATTCTGTCATTGGGACATTTCTGACAGTGTGAATATGTATGATGCCATTAAGATGGACAGTGATTTACAGTAATTACTTTTTAAAAATGGACATACATGTATTGCAAAGTCAAAATGATATTGTTTTATAATGCATATGCACATAAATATCACTGTACCTAACTAGTGAAGGAACAGTCCTCCCCACAATGTACCAATTGATGATATCTTCCAATAGTTCTTTTTTGTCATTCAGAGATTTTAATGGACGGAAGCAACCCGCTACACTTAGAATTGTGCTGTGTTTTTGAATCAATCCTTGAAGAGTTTCAAGAGACGAAGCATCCTCAATCTATGGAAAATGTAAGATTGTGATATTTTGATTAAATAGAAACAAAAAACATTTTCACTGTAACAAAAAAACAGTAACTAAACCACACTGATGCAGAATAATTTGCCTTGGCCATCTGCTACATAAACATATTTGTTCAGTAAGTTTAATGTTTATAAAAGTTTAACAGTCAATGGACTAAAACAGTATCAACTGCTACTGTAGTTAATGCCACTGTAGTTTTACACTAGCTACACTCTCTCGCTGAATGGAACACCAACTGGGAAAGAGTGCGAGAGAATTCGACAAAGATGACTAGCAAAATGGCCTAATGTACCTGAAAGTGTTTGGCAGTAGGTTTTTCTGTTAGTTCAATTGCAAAATTCCACACTGAGTGTATTAATCCAGAATACAGATATTTAGGTCCTCTAGTATATCACATTGTTTGCAGAAACATGGTCAGGAAGGCCCCTTCTATTATGTTATTAGTCAGTGTTGAAAACTGTAGCAATTCTAGGGAAGTCTCATGGGGCAACTGCAAGTGGTAGTCGGTATGACTCTAGCTATGTGCCTGAAACTTTGTCTTCTTGTAATATGAAGACTCGGACATATCAAGAACATATCACATACTTTTGATTTGGTGGTATCACCAAGAAATATAGATCAAAATCGGATTAACAGTAGGACGTTCTTGATTGATCACTGATGCAAGAATGTGTATTTGTGTATGGCAGTTGAGAGAGTGGCAAATACGTAGAGGTTGCTCTGGAAACTTTAAAAAGTGTGGAGGCCCGGGAATAGACATTCAGAATTGACCCAATTCCATATCAAATAGATGAGTGTCATTTCTTTCCATATTCGTTTATAGTACATATGGCAATTATACATAAATCCAAGATACATAAATAACTATTAACCACAAAATTAAACGCAAATGATTTGCATGTTTTTGTCTAATAGACCCTCAACTAAATGAAAACAAAATAATAAAAATTGATAAAGATTCATCAGCACAAATGTTTAGTATCTATTGCTTACCTCTTGCAACATGTCTCGTGTATCCGGATCTACCACATCTACCAAACTGCAATTCACATTTTTTGCATCAGAAACTAAACATTGATACAAAACAGGAGACACAAAGTTTGGAGCAGGTCCCCCGTGAACTAGGGAAACGGCCAGGGCTTGGCCAGCAAGGTAATAGTCATCATTTCGCATACCTTAAACAAGAAAAAAGAAATGAAACGTAATGTGTTCTGCTTGGCTATAAAACATTTATTATATATCTCTGAAACTAAATTTATTGCATAAAATCTAGAAAACATATTATCCAAGAATCCACGGCCCGATTCACGAAGGTAATTACGTGCAGTAAAGTCAAGCGTGCAGAGTCTCGGCATTCGTGGCGGAGCCTTCACACTCGGGGCTTAATCACTGTACTTGGGACAGAGTCTCCGTACTCGGTGCAGAATCTCCACACTGCAGTTCACAGTGCGGAAATTCCGCCCGAGTACAAGACTCTGCACTCTTAACAGTACCTTTATGAATCAGGACCCCAATATATTTTTGAGAGACTAAGATTTTTAGACGGATGGCCTGATTACGAGTTTACCTGTTACTTTACTCACCTGATAAATAATTTTACCACAGGGTACATTAAATATTGGTTGTGATAAATAACACTTATTAATAGTTTGTGGAGAATAGCATGCAGATTTTGGTGTTTAAAGCACCAAAATCTGCATGATACAGTAAATACCCTGTTTTTCTCTCCCATTATCTTTCGACAGGTTTCGCCTGCCAAAATTTGACGAAGGTTGAGGTTTTTTACATCCAATAATGATCAAATGCAAGATCCTGAAAAAGACCGCCCCACTCGCCAGCATCCACAAAACCTCCCTCCGCATGACAACCACCGACTCGAACGACGCCTCGCCCCCATGGAACACATGCACTTCCAGAGCAACCCCAGAACAACGCTCCGCGGAACCCTCGCCTACAGACTGCCTGGCCCCATGCTCCATTCACCAACGTCATTGCTGACCTCATCACATCCCACGCACTTGCCTCCACAGACTACATACTACTTGGAGAACTAAATTTCCACCTGGATAACCACCACGACCCCCAACACCACCGCCCTGCTAGAGAACCTCACCAACATAGGACTGAAGCAACTTGTCTCTGCCCCCACTCACACAGCAGGACACACACTTGACCCCGTCTTCGCAGGAGGAAATAGCATCTTCTTCTGTCACACCACGGAACTGCTCTGGGCTGACCACCATTGCATCCACTTCTCCTTTAGAAAACCCACCACACACAAGCACACGCGTCGCCTCCCATGCAGAATCTGGAACAAAGTCTCCGAGGAACACATCACCTCCGCCTTCACCTGCACTCCATCCCTAACTACGACAGATGCCAACACTGCGGCAAGCAACCTCCACCAATGGATCGCCAACTGCACCAACACACTCGCTCCCCTCCAGAAGACTACAAGACGACACAATAAGAAAGCAAACTGGTTCACCACAGCACTCCAAGAATCCAAGCACTCCTGCCGATGACTGGAAAAGACATGAAGAAACAGCAAAACTCCGGAAACACACACCCCCTACAAAACAGCCACCACGGCACACCACCAACTCATCAAGTCCACAAAGAAGAATTTCCTCCAAGACAGAATCCTCTCGAACACCCACAACTCCAAGGACCTCTTCTCCATCATACAGGAATTTGCCAAACCCAACAGCGAAACAACAGACGCCCCTCACTCCCAAGACCTCTGCAACAGACTCAGCTCCTTCTTTCACCTCAAGATCAAGACGCTCTACTACAACTTGGACGACCAAGACCTCTGCACCGCCTCAACCCCCACCCCCAGCAATGCCACCCAACAGACCCTACTTACTTGAACCCCACTCACGACAGAGGACACCCTAAAGACCATGAAGAACATCCACTCCGGAGCACCTTCAGACTCCTGCCCGTCACACATCTTACACAGGGCTGCCACAGCCATCGCACCCGAGCTACGTTGAACCATCAACTGCTCCATCGTGACTGCCACATTCCCCGACAACTGGAAGCGCACCTAAGTCAACCCCTCCTAAAGAAATCATCCGCAGAACAGACGGACCGCAACAACTTCAGGCCCATCTTGCTGCTTCCTTTCGCAGCCAAGGTCATCGGAAAGGCCGTCAACACCCAGCTAACATACTTCATTGAAGCCAACAACATCCTAGACATCTCCCAATCCGGATTCCGCAGCAACCACAGCACCAAGACCACCCTCCTCGCCGCCACAGATGACATCCGCGCACTCCTTGACCAAGGCCAAACGGCAGCCCTCATCCTCCTGGACCTATCAGCAGCCTTCGACACTGTCTCCCACTGCACACTAACCACCAGACTCCACGACGCCGGCATCCAAGGAAAGGCCTTAGACTGGATACGCTCATTCCTCACGGGCAGAACACAGAGAATAAGACTTCTTCCTTTCCTTTCAGAACCGACAGAGACCAGATGCGGAGTACCCCAAGGATCCTGCCTCAGCCCCACCCTCTTCAACGTCTACATGGCCCCCTCGCAAGCATCATCAGAAACCATGGGTTCAACATCGTCTCCTACGCCGATGACACCCAAACCATCCTCTCCCTCACCAAGGAACCCGACATCACCAGGCACAACTTCCAATAAGGGATGAAAGCTGGCAAAGTTATATTCCTTGGATGATGATTGTTGGGGACATGTCTTAATAACCCAGATTAAATGTCTCCACCTCGTGCTTACATATGTAGTACCTGATTAAAAGGTACAACTCATTCCTGCCCAAAGAGATTCACAACAGGGTTTTTAACCAGGAATAGATTACATACAATTTTTGGAATGTCCAGATGTTTCTTTCTTTAAGCTGTAACATATTCCGAACTTTACCATAAGTAAGGTGCTGTACCCAAAAAGTTCTGCTTTCTCAACACTCCTAGAAGATGTCTTGATGGGCTCCAGTGGAGGAAAGAGTCTATCCTAAGAACTTGTTTTTTAAGATCTGCATCTACAATGGACTGGAAGACTTTAATTTCTACGCACAACAAGAACTCCTACCTTTATGACCCGACCAGTGTCTCAAGTCTCATGTATCAAACTAACCCACGCAGTGGGTTATTGCCTTTGATATTCGGGCCTATGTTTCCAAATATGCAGGATGCATCTGTACAGTTTGGGTGATTATTTCATACACACTGCTGCACCAGAGCATCAACTAAGATTACCTAATGCAGAATCTCTAAAGTTAGCCAATATTTGAAGTACTTGTCAGAGGAATTTTCTCTAAATTGATAACAGTAACTACTGCAGGAAAACCTTAGCCCCTAATTTAATGCAAAGCAAACATAAAATATATAATGGAGTACATGCTAGCAAGGTTGTTTTACAGGCTGCAAGGGATATATTCAGTGGGTGGAATTGAACTCAGTCTGATCTTGCTGCATAAATGAATAGTATAGAGCAGTATTCCCTTCACTATTCCCCTTTTAGTTAAAATTCTTTGAGGATGCCTGATCAGTGGTATCAAACAAACTTTGAAGAAGTCAGTAAGTAATATAATATAAACATTATTTACACTTTAAATAATTATTCTTTCCCTACTCTAGAATTTGAGCAGTTTAGGAAGGTTGGAACATAATAAATGTAAGGTACCTTGGGCATCACAACTGAGTGTCTTCCTGTTTTCGGGTCCCTCAAAGAGCTTGCTGTGTTGTAAATGATGCATTAACAATCGCAAAAATTCCCGTGTTGGACCGCCAAAATCAACAGCTCCTTCAGAGTTACCAGAGGAATCAGTAAACATAGCAGATATACGGTTGGTTGCTTTATAGGTTTTGCGAAGGAAGGCACGACGTGCTCCATCCCAAATGTTTCGCCGATTTATGTTGAACTTGGATGTCTTTTCAGAGTCAATTTGTAAAGCAAGGTTTGATAGTAGATCCTTCAAAGTTATATCATCGCTCTCACTGAAATACAGGAAATAAAGCTAATTTATCAAATGTATTAGTTCAAAATTAAACGTATAAATCAGAATTAAAAGCTATAAAATTACCTTTCGTGCGCCTCATTTTGTTCAGCAATATTGATATTTGAGTTATCAAACTCTTCATCGTCAGGAATGTGCTCATTATCAACCAACAGTTCAGTGTAACATCTAAAACAGTAAGAATATTGTCAACTATTACTATGTTAAAATAAACAACCAATCAAAGTATCATCCTATAGCTTCCTGTTACAAGTCAACTTTATACATGAGTTATAGGGCTACATGTATGAAAGTTAGAAATAGCCATTTCCTAATTGCGATTCCTGTGAATCACAATTAGGAAATCGCTATTCCTAATGTATGGACGTCTTTTGAGTTTAATTACTGATTTGTAGTGGGTTGAGGTAGGTCGCAATTTGCAACCCATTAGGAATCGTAGCCATCACAGGGAAGGTGGCCTGCTGGGGTCAGCAGACAACCATGTCTGTGATTGCATTTAAATAAAGAAACTATTGTTTTTTTCTAAACACAGCCCATTTTCCTTAAAGGAAAACAGGATGAGTTTAAAAAGAAATAAATGAAAATTGGAAGTTTCAGTTTTTAAGAGCAGGCCAGTGGTCCCTTGAATATTTTTTCAACCATTCTCAGAGGTGAAGAGGTCTCTTGGGGACCTCTTCCCATTTGTGAATGGGTTACCAATTGGTGGTAAATTGCTAATGTTTTTGCCAGCGTATTTTAGTCGCAAAACATTTGTACATACCATTCCAATTTGGTATTAGGAAGGGATGCCCTCCTCATGCCCCTTCCTAATACAGAATCACATAACCCAAATTGCGATTCCATAAAAGCGTTTTGCGGACGCAAACGGCCCGATTCTGTGAATAGGGACATTTGCGACTACATGTACATGTTCCTAGGTTTGGATTACTAACGTTTTGCCAAATTAAGCAACAAGCAACAATCATCACTAGAGAACTCATTATCTAATTTGTGCACACAAGGTTGATCATGTAACCAACCTGAGTATGTTTAATGATTAATTATGCTTAATTGTGTAAGCCAATTACTTTAGACTTGTAGAAATTGCCAGTCTTGTCTTTGCCCTACATATTTATTTAGCATAGTAGTGCAGATTACAATTTTACCATCGATGCATTTTAATAGAGAGAAGATGGGTTAGTGGTAGCATATAGTTAGGATCCATTCAATATGTAAAACAAGAACAAACTAATAGCGCCATGCCACACACCAAAGGTGTTATAGTTCGGAAGTACATACCTGTGGTACTCCATATTGACTACTAGGCCCCTAGACATTTGGTTTTACATCTTTTAAATTCAGAATGTTGTAAATAAATAATTCTGTCTGCATGCTAAGATGCCATGGCCACCACACTACAATATGCCACACAACTACTGCTTGGGATTGTACGTTTTACATTGTTGCATTCCTGCATCATTTAAGTGACTGCTGTACATACCATTACCTGCCTTGATATACTGACTATTTTTTCTTTAAAGTATTTGACCACTTCAGATGCATTGTACATTAACTGCATGATCCAATAGCCTTACATCACGGGAAAGAGCTGGGAAAACAGTTCTTCATGGTCCTGCATGACTGGGCTGGTCATGACAAAACTTGCAAGAGAATAGCTTTTTTATGAAAGCCAAATACTTTTGAATTGATATGACAATATTTAAAAAACAAGCAAATCTCAAATTGAGTATCTGGGTTGAGAAAAGCAGTACCGATAATGGTCATCAAATCCTTCGCTAATGACAGTGTGAGAGGGCGATATCTGGAATGTATGTTCTTCTGTCGTGTTAGCAGAAATTGGATTTGCTGTAATGTTGCCGACTTTCAATGGATCTGAACTACTCAGGTATTCTGTTTCAGCAGAATTATTACTGAAAGGTTCTTCACTTTCCAGCCACATCACCATGTCCGTTTTTTCATCTATGCCTTTATCCTATAAAAACATCAATGGCACATCACATGAATCTTGATGAAGATATACAAGAAATGTTGGTAATCAAACAATTTACAAATAGCCAGTGTGTAGTAGCCAGGCAAGAACTACTCCTTCAGGACAGCATCACACAAGCATTTCCAGTGTTCACTGGCAGCTGACCATACACAAATCCTACTCCTATAAGGTGGTTTAAACTGCCTACTAGATCATCCATAGCACAACTCGCTATTTATCAAATGTAAATACCGACATTACATGTGTAATAGAACTCTCATCTCAAGGCACTTACCATTTACTGACCATCTTGTACTTAATGGAGACTTGAAAAAAAGGGACCCCTTCTTTTCTTCACACATAATATATGAAACATAGTCAAATATAATTGAGCAAGGCAATAATAACCAGACTATTCTGAAACAGATGCCATCCTTTCCTTAAAGTAGACCCAGCACACCTGCATTCCAAGAAGAATCTGACCCACTCAAAAGACATTAGGCATGAACACAGATAAATGTATTTCTTACTATTCTTTTCTGACCTCCCTGTAAGAGCAACTTCAGAATCAGCACAAGATGGTAAGAATACTTCTCTGGTCATCACCCACTATTCCAAAGCTCTTGCCACACAGGCTACCAACCTAAACCTTTTGTAGATTTCTGTATTTTACTAAATAACCATACTTGTGTCAATGCGCAGTTGTATTTCATTCATCCCCAACTCCATGACTTTGGTCAAATTCACCTCTGCATCTTATACACACACAGACATTAACTCACTCACACACTCCGTATAAGCAATCAATTGTTCACATTTGTTGGCAGTCACTCCATATACAGTAAGAGAGAACCGCATAGGCTGGTGATACATAGCTATATGAATATAGTTAAATATTGGACTGTACTGTTTAATGCCCAAATTAAAACAAAGTGGATCATATTGAATTATGTTATAAAGTAAAATTGTATATTCCGATCTAAATATTAAGTAATGTTCCTCCTTTTTATTTTTGGTAACAACATAGTACAGTATTATACTTCCTGCTTTAGATAACTATTGCTATGCTATAAAAAGATTTTTCTATCTAACTGCACTAGAAAGAACATGCAATATAAAAAATATTATGGGAATATGGAAATGCATGCATATTTATTAATAGACATTTTTCCTATACTTTTCAAAGGAAACCACAGAGCATACTTTATGCAAGTATTACTTACAGGCACCTGTGAATCAGGAAGTTGAAGAATTTGCCTTGATGGTTGTAAATAGACTGATTTCTGTTTGAAGAGTTTTGAGATTATAAGACCTGACAGACTCTGTTTGTCCATTAGCAATGGCTGCACTAATTTGTTATGGCATGGCATCAGAAGTTTTATGCTATAAAAACAAAAAGATGGGTGTTAGTTTAACTACACATGAACTTTAAAAATATACATTTAAACATATCTCAAAATATCAGAAATGCTAAATCTGTATCACTCAGAATATCATCCATGAAGGGAGAAGTAAACCTGTTTGTCAATAAGCTGACCAACTTTTAGCAATGCTGACAATCTGTTATACCTGTCAGCCTTAGAGTGGTCTCCCCCAGACTTTTTGCTTATTTACATCCACTTTTTAATGATTATTTTTGTTGGACTTAGGACTCTGACCACTGCTGACCAGTGCTAAACTGTGCCTGTGCTTCTGCCTTAAACCTGGTTTATCCACAATTGGTATATTTAATTTACTTGTAGGTGCATTGTAAAATGGTATTCCATATACCCAGGGCCTGTAAATTAAATGCTACTAGTGGGCCTATAGCACTGATTGTGCAACCCACTCAAGTAGCCTATCAGACCTGTCTTAGGCCTGCCACTGCAGGGCTTGTGTGTGCAGTTTACTGCCACTCCGACTTGGCATTTAAAATCCTTTGTCAAGCCTTAAATTTCCCTTTTATTACAAATATGTCACCCCTAAGATAGGCCCTAGGTAGCCCATAGACCTGTAACAAAACTCTGTCAGAAAGACTGCTGTGAGGCTTCAAGGACTGTCACAGTTCTGGACTGCTGATCTTGAAAACCTGCTTTTCTGCTGTGCTGCCCTTCTGCCTGCTGCTCACTGGCCCTGCTGAGTGACAGCTGGACTCTGCCTTGCGACCAAAGTGTTCTCCATGGGCTTATTTGATTTCCTCCTGTTGCTTGCGACTCAGTAATATCAAAGTCTATAACCTTGCTCCTGTGCCTGGTCCATTGGAAGTGGACCCAGATACTTGCTCCAGAGAAACGATGCATCCTTTGCTTGTATGAAGCAGAACCTGATGCATCGTACCTGTGACAGGAGTAGAATCGGCACATTGCATCAGAACCAATGAAACGCCTGTGCAAACTGATGTTCGGAACATCGCACTCAAAACCAACACATCTCGTTTTCGGCACTTCGTCTTCGGAACCGACGCATCGCCACCCATGGGGGATCGACATGCCGCTCCCATGTGCCCCGCATCTTGCTGTTGCACCTAGGATCAATGTACTATGTTCACCGGACCTGCGTGGCTCTTGTCCCCGGTCTCCGATCTATCACGGTCGGCCTGAACTGTTGACTTTGCCCCGGTCCAGCGTGACCAGATAACCCCAATTGGTGCATATTGCATCTAAAGGCTAGTTCTCTTTTTATTCTTTATAAATTCATAACTCCACTTCTACTCTTTCGATTTATGTTGGTTTGTTCTAGATTAATTTATAATATTATTGCCTGTTTTTCTAAACCAGTGTGGAGTATTTTTGTTGTGTTTTCATAGTGTTATTGTGTGTTGTGTAGCACAAATACTGTACACATTGACTATTTTGATTCTCCTGACTGCTCTGTGCCAAGCTACCAGAGGTTGAGCACAGGTAATCTTTTAGTGTGTATCTGAGATACCCTTAATAGGATTGTGGTTCCTGCTTAGACAGGGTGCATGCCTTTGCCAACCAGAAATCCAGGGTCTTATTTACAAGTCCCTTGCGGCACAACTGCGCTGCCGGAGCATCACTTTTGTGACCTTCCAGAGGCGCCATGTGCAGATCTAGATCTACGAGGCCATTAGAAGCCACTTTACATGGCTTTTCATGGCTTCGTAGATATGGAGTAAAGCAAAGAAGCGCAAGTTTCTGCCTTGCCTTACTCTGTGTCAAAGAGGCAATCCATTCTCTAGAGCATGCGTAATGAGGAGAAATGTTTACATTTCTCATTTTTTCCACTTTGCATGTGTGCTGCATTCTACAGCAAACATAGAACAAGGACAATGCCTCTAATGATTGTTTTTATACAGGAAAGTGCCCCTTTCTGCACAAAAACAATCATGGCAACAACGCAGACACCCTTGCACCATGATGCGAGGGTGCCTGCGTTGGTGCATGGCTGTAAATTGTGTGCCGGCGTGGGCTGAAAGGACAGGAAATGCACTGTTTCTTGTAAATACAGGGCATTTCCTGTCCTTTCGACTAGCGTAGGGCAGTGCAGCAAAATGACTTGCGGCACTGCCCAAATCCAAATCTTTAAAAATATGCCCCCGGTTTCAAACACCATCTATATAGTGGATGGGAGGTAGCGCTGTGGATAAGAATTGAACAGATGGAACTGCTTATCTTACAGCATTCTAATTGTCACTATATTGATTGTACAATGTGCTATGCTTTTCATTCACGTCAGTGGTCACGATTACTCCGGATCTGAATGTAGTGAAGATACGCATCTATATGTTAGACCACTAGCACAATTATTGAATTATTTGTACTCCTCCTTTTAAGAATATCACTCCATTAACTATTGTGATACGTGTAAAAAGGGTTTTTTATTAATTGACACCTGCAGTTAGTTTCCTTGCCCCGTCTATCTGACCATTGACACTCATAATTTCTTAAATTTCTATGTATTCAGAAGTTATTTTCCATACACATAACCAAAAATCTCTTAATACATTGAAAGTATATGGCTTTGATTTACAAAATAGATTAAATGCAAGACTGTTACCTAATTAAGTGGAAATAGATAACAATTCCATATACAACTTGCTGATATTTTTAAAAT
Organism: Calotriton arnoldi; assembly: GCA_963921515.1. Taxonomy (NCBI): domain Eukaryota; kingdom Metazoa; phylum Chordata; class Amphibia; order Caudata; family Salamandridae; genus Calotriton; species Calotriton arnoldi. Next base: position 243,651 of record CAWUFW010012282.1, read on the forward strand.
AGTATTGCATAAAAATATGCGAAATGAAAATTGTCTTACTCAATATTGTCAATTTTGGGGCCAAAAGCCACATGGAGTTGGTCCTGCACCTCATGGTTAGTCCATAATTTGTTAAACTCAAATGTTGTGATGATATGTCCACTCTCATAAAGAAATTGCTTTGTTCCTTGCTTCACAACAATCTCATCGTGAGGACCAGATAAAAGAATTACTTCCTTAGTGAATGTAGGAGGCCCACGAAAATGCCTGAAATGCAAAGTCATGTCCAGATGTCAATTATATATTTAGAAATTGAATATAATTCTATACTTTGTACTATGTCACAATTCAAGAACCAGTTGCTGTGAAGTACCAAGAAAAACTCTCATTAGATCAGAAAAAAGAACATTTGATTGGCACAATGGTCCTGAAAGAGCAAAGAGTTCATAAAAGCATAAAATAACAAGTTTAAGATCTTATTTTTAGAACTGTTGCACCACCTCTACCCTAATCAGGGTGAGTGTTTATTGAGTAAACTATTTTTGGGGAGTTCTTGGACTGTGCTCATCATTTCTCTCTCTCTCTCTTTATATATATATATATATATATATATATATATATATATATATATATATATATATATATATAACCTTCTCATTGCCCCTTCTGGAACGGTGTGACCCATGGGAAGTGGCGTGCATGCTGGCAGAGCATACCGGCTTGTAATCCAATGCAAAAGTCAGGTAGCGCTCTCAGGAATGTAGCACAATGAACCATTGTGCTACATCCTGAGAGCGCGCTTCCCTGACTTTTACATTACATATATATATATATATATATTTATATATGTCGGCTCCTACAATTTCCTGGCAAAGCAGGAGTCTTTTTGCTTAATCATTAGTTTTACCTTGACCAACAACCTCTCTGTATGTATATATTATCTACTGGCGGTCGCCAGTAGATAGTTATAGTTAGGACCTATTTTCCATAGGAAATCCGCAACATTCTATTTGAAATAACGTTGGCGTCGGTTGACGAATATTCGCGAAAGTTTCCAACTTGTTGGGGCGCTCCGGTCCGCTCCTATCCTGAAAGTCTCGGGGTGATTCGTCAAGCGGGGCCAAGAAAAAGGGGGTCCCAAAACGTGTTTTCCCCATTCATTTTTCCATAGGAACCTTTAGTCGCAGCTACAGCCCGAACTGCTGAACGGAATTACACCAAATTTGGCAAAAAGGTAGCCCTTGGTTCAGAGTCATGCCTTTTGGTTAAATGGTGTAAATCCGTTCAGTAGTTCCTGAGAAAATCAAAAGTAAAATCACATATATATCTGGGCGGAGCCTAACCACACATGTCATCGTGAGATCTGATTGGCTGTCAGCACTTCATCCTGGAATTGCTGGCAGCCATCTTGGGACCAATATACATGATAGTACCCCATTGAAATGCATTGTAGTGAATCAAAGATTTTGAGGGTTACCAAAAGGAGAACTATAAAGGGTGATAACAGACTTTAGTTACATTAGAATTCATTTCTTGATGGTACCATACTAATTTCAGGAATTGTGGTGTGTTCTAAGGTGATTTTACCCTGTGAAAACCCTTCTGCTGGGATATCATGAATCATGTTTGAGAGAAAACTATTTTCACATGCTTGTCCCATAAAGTTTTGGAAGGTGCTCCAGAAGCTAAAATGAGAGCATATTTTCTGTAAATTCACATTATCTTTCTCAGTCATGTGAGAATGAAGTCTGACATTCTCAGTAAAACATGTACATCCAACAAGGGCAGAGACTGTCAGTTGATTCCTTTGTGTTCTACTGCAGCTTCCCAGAGTGTTCTAAAGAACAACTAGAGTGCTAACAGCCTTACTTATAACAAAAGTATGGCACACCTGAAGCCATCTTGATTGGAATAAACTGGTAACACTTAAAACATTTAATTTAAAAAGGAACAAAATGATGGGGTTCATTTTGTCATAGACATTATGGTTAGTGCTGTAGAAAGAAAAATTAGGACATGTTTCAAGTGTGATCTCAAATATCTTCCTGTTATATTTCAACAGGAGCAGCCTGCCAGTTGATGCCTTTGTGTTCTACTGCAGCTTCCCAGAATGTTCTAAAGAACAACTAGAGCGCTAACAGCCTTACTTATGACAAAAGTATGGCACACCTGAAGCCATCTTGATTGGAATAAACCGGTAACACTTAAAACATTTAATTTAAAAAGGAACAAAATGAGGGGTTCTTTTGAAATAGAAATTATAGTTAGTGCTGCAGAAAGAAAAATTAGGGCATCTTTTAAGTGAGATCTCAAATCCTCTTCTATTTCATTAGAAAATTCTGACATGCAGACTGAAACAATCACTTTCAATACCAGCAGCAGACTTCCAGTTAACTCCCTGGTGAGCAGTAGCTTTACTACAGTGATCTAATGAGCAACTAGAGTGCTAACATTCTGAATGTATGGCAAATGTGAGACACATCTGAATGCCTTCTTGATGGAATCAAAGTAAAAACTGAAAGCATTTCCTACTGAGGAGACTGCAGTAAATGAGGAAATTAGGAAACTTCATAACAAAGAAGTCTTCCAAGATGGCCACCAGTGAAAAAAGAGCCCAAATGTAGCACAAATATTACCCAGATGTAGCCCACATATAGCCCAATGACAAAAGTGTGCAAAACACTTTTTATTTTTAGTTTTTTGCAGTTTTATGTAGTGCAGACTGGTCAGGTATTGAAGCGTTGCATCTTAAAACATGACCCCCATACACTAAAAAACACCACTGCACTACCCTAAACCCTAAAACACTACCCTCAGCACGACCCCTACACTACACAAGCACCACTGCACTATCCTAAACCCTAAAACACTTCCCCCAGCATGATCCCCTACACTACACAAAAACCACTGCACTACCCTAAACCCTAAAACACTACCCCCAGCACGACCCCTACACTACCCAAACACCACTGCACTAACCTAAATCCTAAACCACTACCCCCAGCACGACCCCCTACACTACCCAAACACCACTGCACTACCCTAAAACATGACCCCCTACACTACACAAACACCACTGCACTACCCTAAACCCTAAAACACTACCCCCAGCATGACCCCTACACTACACAAGCACCACTGCACTACCCTAAACCCTGAAACACTACCCCCAGCATGACCCCCTACACTACACAAACACCACTGCACTACCCTAAACCCTAAAACACTACCCCCAGCAGTACCCCTACACTACCCAAACACCATTGCACTACCCTAAACCCTAAAACACTACCCCCAGCAGTACCCCCTACAGTACCCAAACACCACTGCACTACCCTAAATCACTACCCCCAGCACGACCCCCTACACTACCCAAACACCACTCCACTACCCTAAACCCGAAAACACTACCCCCAGCACGACCCCTACACTACCCAAACACCACTGCACTACCCTAAACCCTCAAACACTCCCCCGAGCACAACTCCCTACACTACCCAAACACCACTGCACTACCCTAAACACTAAATCTACCCCCAGCATGACCCCCTACACTACACAAACACCACTGCACTACCCTAAACCCTAAAACACTACCCCCAGCACGACCCTCTTCACTACCTAAACACAACTGCACAATTTGTTACAGGCGTTGCAACGCAGGCCTGTGGTGCTTACTGGAAGTACCTGGTGGGCTAGTTGGGCCCCAGGGACCCTCGGAATTCAAGGTGACCTGATCCCCCAACTTAAAACGCTCCACGGGGCGCGTTTGCACAGTGGTGAGGGGGCGGGGCCTCAGGTGACATGTGCGCAAACACGCCCTGTGGTGCGTTTTAAGTTGGGGAATTAATTCCCTGTGAATCCTGAGGGACACTGGGGGCCAACTAGCCCACCAGGTACCTTCAGTAAGCACAACAGAGTTGCGTTGCAGAGAGGTGAAAAAGGTGCGTGGCCTCGGAACGCCTCTCTGCAACTCAGCTCTGTGGTCCTCACTGTAGGTACCTGGGGGCTAGTTGGGCCCCAGGGACCCTCAGGATTCAAGGGGACTTAATCCCGCAGCTTAAAACGCGCCACGGGCGCGTTTGCACACGTCACCTCAGGCCCCCCTCCCTTCACCACTGTGCAAACGCGCCCTGTAGCGCGTTTTAAGAGGTAGTTTTAATCCCCCTGCCCTATTATGTACTAGGGACTTGCAGAGGAGGTCATGCTAATCACAGGGGTACCCCAACGCATAGTGTTCCCTAGTGTATGTAGGTGTTTTCACTGTATTCTAAGTGTCTTTTAGCATAGCACTGGCTCTGGTTAGTCAGAGTCAGTTACCACCAGTACCCGTCTGAAAAAGTTGTGGGCACAGGATGATTTTGCAACAAGGCCTCTTTCTGCTCCTCTATTGGTTCTTTCTGCACATCTTTTGCTTCTTTCTGTGCGTTTTTCTTCTTTCTTCACATGTCCTACCTCTGTAGGCATAGTTAGAAACTAGCATTTAAAAAACCTTTGAAATTCACTTAAAAAATCATAGGTTTCAGGCACATTATAGTTAGAAATTAGCATTTAAAAAACCTTTGAAATTCACTGAAAAAACCATAGGTTTCAGACACGTTATAGTTAGAAATTAGCATTTAAAAACCTTTGAAATTCACTGAAAAAACCATAGGTTTTATGGACAGTTATAGTTAGTTGGACATTTCACTCGTACAAAACCATAGAAATTCCCCCGTTATAGTTAGTTCAGCTAACTATAACTCGCGCCTCGCAATGCACTGCTGATGACGTCACATATTACATCACTCATGACATGGTCAGTGACATCACTGATGACATCACTGATGACATCTTAAATGACATCACTGATGACATCATCCATGTGATAATTTCATGCATCTTCTCACACCCTAATATAACTTTTGATACACCCACTCTAAATTACAGACTGCCATTCTCAAAACCATAGACACTCCAACACCAAAAACTACATACCCACTCACTGATTCTTAGGTCTACACACACATCCACTCACTCACCCGTACAGTCACTCATACTTACAGTCACTCAGTACAGGACTATCATATGCACTCATACACCTATATAAACACACACACCGCCACTCATCCATAGAGGTACTCACACACCTAGTCAGTCATGCAAAAAATTAATCACACACCCATTTACTCACCTATACAGTTATACACACACCAGCTCACTTACTCATACAAATACTAGCACATTCTTACGCTCTTATACAATAACTGATACAAGCACACACGCATCCATACAGCCACTCTCACTATCACACTCTCACTTATAGCCATTTAAATACTCTAACACACATATATACTGCCTTTTACATATGTAGTTACTCACACATGTACCACTGAGATATACATTCACTCACTAACACACCCATACACACACTCGCCCATCCAAGCAGTCCATCACAGATGCACTCTTGAAATCATGCACCCAGTGAATCACCCACTCACACATCTATGTACAGAGTCACACACACCCCACCCACACAAACACTCAGGCAGCCATACAGATACTCAGAGAACCAATCAATAACCCATATAGACACTCATGTAGCTATTCGCAAATCCATGCATCCACTTACACACCAACAGACGGATACAGACATTCACACAGTTTAGTCACTAACCCATGCATTCAGTAAGATACGTTTAATCACTCACTTGTAGAGTCAGTCACTCACGTACTAAATCATCCATTCAGACACTTATACACCCACTCATTCTTCAATACGCCTTTCCCTATATATATTAAACATATTTAAACTTTACAGAAACACAGTCACTGGATGATGTCATCAGTGATGTCATCAGTGATGTCATTTGAGATGTCATCAGTGATGTCATGAGTGATGTCACTGACCATGTCATGAGTGATGTAATATGTGACATCATCAGCAGTGCATTGCGGGGCGCGAGTTATAGTTAGCTGAACTAACTATAACGGGGGAATTTCTATGGTTTTTTACGAGTGAAATGTCCAACTAACTATAACTGTCCCTAAAACCTATGGTTTTTTCAGTGAATATATATATAGATATACATATAGATATATACAATATATATATATATATATATATATATATATATATATATATATATATACACTATATGTGTGTGTGTACATATAAATATATATATATATTAAAAAAAACATTTAAATAAGAAACCACAAATTCAAGTGTTTATTTCAAATAAAACAAAAAATGCTGTAAGGTAACTATTGCATAGCACCCCATTGCATTTTTGCCAAATGTGCTCCTCTCCAGTAAGCTCTTTTGGTAAATCATCACTGACACAACAAGAAACTCTACATTTGGCAAGTGAGACATTCTGGGTCTGAGGAAGGAGAGCATCCACCACCCCAGTGGTTTGTAGGCAACACACCCAATTTAAAGTGAAACTCATAGTGAAATTTATTTGAACAAAATTATTTGGGAGACAATGAAGGCAATGAAATAGTATATCATAAGTAATCTAACCTCCGAGTATATTTTGGCTGTTGCATCCTTTCACCATTCTGTCTTCCAAAGTTGCGTGTAAAGTGAAATATTGGCGATTGTGTCATAGAGCTTTGCGCACGTGTTTCTGACTGTTCTTGGGCTGACTTAGCAGATTCCATTGGGTTTGAAGAACACCTTCCTCTCGAAAAAACGTGTCTTACTTCTTCGTCCACCTCTTGTCCTCTGTTTCTGTATCGTGTATTGTAGTTTGATCTCGAAATGCTTAGACTGTTAGTATTGGCATTACTACTTCCCGAAAAGGTTTGATTGGACTGAACATGGGTCTGAGGATTCCTTGGTACATCTAGAGTTTGGCTTATTGCCTCCAAAATTGATGGCTGAGCTAAAAGGCTATCAACAAGGTCACACACTACCTTTGACTCTGCAGCCATCTTTTTAGTGAGATCTGGAAAAAAGAACATATCAGTATGTAATAACACTGTAAAAAACTCATATCATCTGACAAATAGCAAGCTAGATAAGGTATGGAAATTACCCAACCCAAAAGGATTTTCCCTCCAAGATTTTTGCCAAGTATAATAAATTTGTGTAAGAGAAAAGTACAAATATTCTGAGGTTTGAACAAGTAATGTGGGAAAACAAATGGTATTGCCCTCCTTGATTCACCATTCAGAGGTGCGGGACTTAGAAAGATGCAGTTATATTGCACCCTTCATAAAACACTACATTCTCCAGAATTCCATGTGTAGTCGAAATGTATACATTTAATACAAGAATTAAAATGTGGCCTCTATCTGTCAAAATATACGGTAGGGGCACCTTTAAGGACTCCCTTTTGTTCACATCTTGTTTCCTAGCAAAGCAATTCCAAATGGCTGTAAATAAACCTGAAATACATATTGAACCTCTGATGTCTGCTAATAATACTCTGTAGAGAACTATGCTGTACTGCACATTTTAAATTACCAAACAACTTGTGATGTTATTTGAAAAAAGTCTAAATAAGCAGTTGCTTCCATTTATTTTTTTCTGTTATATTATTGTGACTTAGATGCACTGCGTATTACTGGAACTGTAGGTAGTAGACAATCAATTGCTTTGAAAAATAAGAAAGAGGGATTACAATGTGAAGAATTGTAACTGCTGGCTTTTCAATTGGCTGTGTCATAAGTGTCATGGTTCAGAAATAGAGGCTATTTACCCTCTCCACCATATTCTTTAACTGTCATCAGCTTTTTTTATTGGTTTGGCCCTGGCAGAAAGAAAGCATTGCCTTTGGTAATGTTTTTTACATTTGGCATTTGATCTAAAATGCAATCTACACAGATTTAAATGTGCTTACATAATGACAAAGTAACATATCAGGTTAGCACCTATTCCATAGAGGCCTGTAGTAGGGTTGCTTGGGAACTACCCAGAGTTCCTTGCTTCTCTTTTTCAATAAATTATCTTTCACTCTAAGCCTTAAAGGCTATTTTTTGCCTTATACTGGGTGTTCCCCTGTGTCTGGACACAGCTATACCTCTCTGAAGAGCTCATAGCAAGAGCAAAACACGTGTTCAGGGGTTGCTTTAATTAGTTCCAGATTGGCTTGGGAAGTATTTTACCAATCCAAAGCTGTAGTGCTGTACCTGGAGTGGTAAAAGGCTTTGGTCATTTTTGATCTCGGGTGGCAAAAGCTAAACCTATGCTTAAAGACTTTGCTGTAAAAATGGCAAAAGACTTAGTCACTTTCTAGCTCGGCGTGTGTGGTACTGTGCTAATCATATGCCTTAAAAATTTGATAGAAAAACTGAAATTTCAGGTCATCAGATTCAGAGTGTCGCTGGTATTGTCAGGTGTTCTATATAGGAGCTGCTCTCCAGGTAAAATTTGGAATTACCCAGAGTTCCTTGCTTCTCATTTTTGCATATAATACACACACACACATATACATATAAATAATCTACTGGCAATAGCCAGTAGATTATTTATAGTTAGGACCAAACTTTCCATAGGAAAAACGTTTTTGTTTTACCAATAACTTTGTCGCCACTTGAGTAATCTTCACGAAATATTTCAAAAACATCCCCTTTTTGGTTCAGCTGGCGTGTTGAATGTTTTGGGGTGATCCGTTAAGCAGGGGCCGATAAAAAAGGTGGGGTCTCAAAATGCATTTCCCCATGTTCTAGCTATAGAGATTTTTCATTTTTTGAACACGACTACAGCCCAAACCGCTGAACAGAATTAAACCAAATTTGGCAGAAAGCTAGATGTTGGTCCAGAAAGCATGCTTTTTCTGATTTGGTGTAAATATGTTCAGTAGTTTCAGAGACATTTAAGTTTAAAACATATAGATATCGGGGACACGAGTCCTTGCAGTGGACTCACGGAGCCTACTAAAATTTGATTGGCTGCCAACACTTCCACCAGGAAGTGTTTGCAGGCATATTGGGACTGGCTTGAAGCTGAGTCCCACAAAAAAAGTAAAAAATAATGAAAAAGGGGCATGGTAGGAATACCCTGAGCTCTCAGATATAGTGGGGGGTCCCACAGGGACCCCGCTGGGAGTTAAAAGTGATCCTGAGTTTGAAACTGGGGAGCAATGGTCAACTCTCTGCTTCTGTGCAAAATGCTATGATTCTGGGTAAATCACTTAGTCATCCCTTTGCCTATAAAAAGTGTGCACTGTTACTGGTGCTAATGAATAGAGCTCTAACTTTGCGCTATATAAAAAATGATGAAAATGCACTGCGGTAAACACAAAGCTTTAAAATACCGAAAGACAAATAGATATCCATTTCCTGGCTGATTTGCACAAAGTCAATCCAGAAAACCTGGACAAATTGCGGCTTCCCCGCTTAAACTGTGTGATCTTAGGCAAATATTTTATTTCAATAAAACTCTTTTTTTCTTCATAATTGCGTTTGAGAGCACTTTCAAATATGTGAGTTGATAACACTAGTTGTACATAACCTATTTTTGTTTGATCTGATTTAATAGACTATAATGTTGATCTATAATAATCCCAATAAGAATAACAAGTGGTCCTAAACGTTTTCCCCGGACAAGCCAAGGCGATTTTTTTAAACTTCTCTAATTAAATATGCTTGGTAGCTTAAATGCTCAGCACAGGGTAAATACATGAGAAAAATAAATACTCTTAGGTATGCACCAGGGAGACAGAAAAAACAACCACATTGTTTTCAGTAAAGAGGTACATTTTACATACTCTCTTGTTAACAAACCGGTAAAGACATTACCATATATAGCAATACATCAGAATCGGAGGTTGCTCAAGAGGAAGGGTGCAAAGAATAGGTGCTCGTGTGTGGAGTAAATGAGGAAAACAGGCATCAAAGTAAGGGCAATTTAAAGAAGGTAGTTTCAACAAATTATAACCAACATTGGCTGTTAATGGAAGGTACACCAATGTGGTTTTGCCTGTCTACAAAGCAATTCTTTGGTCATCATTTTTTATCTATTTTTTATTGAGCACAGAAATGCTTCATCTGTTGATGGGACGGGGAGATATAATGTAGTACAGGCCCAGGATTGGTGGTATATGTCGGCTTTTCGACACGGCTTAAGGCGTAGAGGGTAATTTACAACCTCCGCTTGCGGGTTTTCTTCAGGACAGGGGGCTGTGTAAAAGGCAACCATTATCTGGCGCCCGGTAGTGGCGGACCAGGTCACAGCTCCCGACGCTGGGTAGTCCGCATAGAAATGCAGAGTGTAGCAGCAAATGAGCAATCCAAATCAATAAGGATGCCAGTTTGGTAATCTAAAAACCAAATACCATCCAACGTGAATGTATCCGTTAAAAGGGAAAAAGGATTGATTCTAACATCCTTTAAAAGGGAAAGCAATCACTCTTGTAGATCTTTAAACTGCAGTTGAGTCATGGGGAAAAACGCTCCTATCCTGTCGACGGCTGTCAGGATCCAGTTGTTATTCTTATTACACTTTACCCAGGTCCTTGGACGTTGATTGGTCTGTAAAGGCTATAATAATCCCAGCCAGTAAAGGTCTATATGACAACTATTTTGCCTCTTAGTTCACTAATGGTTCATGTTTGAAACTATCACCTTTAATAAGTACTTTTCAGTGCTGTGTTATCATGTGACGTATTAATATCAAATTTTTCATACGTTAAAGGAATACACTTTTTTAAAAGATTTATAGAAACGTTATCATATTTTACGTGATATGTGTGTTGTATGATTTACATTGCAAACATTAACAGATCTTGCTCGCGCGTGAGCTGTTGGCTTGCCTATCATTAACCATGGCAGCTACAGCTCCTGTTGTTTAGAGATCTTATCTCTTCAGTAACTGGTCTTCGGACTTCGTGAACTATCCACTGTCGACACTGAGCTGGCACTGACTGCCCAAAACAGAAGCGAGACAAGATTTAAATACTATGCACTTGTTTTTGCACCAGGTGCATTTCAGCTGTGAGAAACCTCAAATCTGCACGTCGCCACTGCATGACTCCCTGATCAGCTGAGACACAACCTTTGAATGAAAGCACTCCCTTCCACCCCACACTCACCCCTTCCCACCACCGGGTCAAACCCTCCAGATGCACTCCATGTTCCAACCTCACTATTTTTACTAATCTACGTTGAGGTGGTAAAAAGTGGTGGTGTTATTTTCTAACTCATGGGTGCTCATATTACTCACATAGAAGAAGGAAAGTAAGCATCAGCCCATTCAGGGTTTGGACTAGAAGGCAGCAGCAGGTACATTGACCTCTGAGCTATTTAAAGTGAGCTGTGCTTCACGTTTCCATTCTAAGTCATTGACAAAATCTCATTCTTGATAATGCTGTAAACATTTAATTACTGTGAAACCAGAGTACAGTACAAGTGAGGACAGATGGCATTGTCAAAGCTCTTTGACAGAGGGTCATCATGAGAGCTGTGTGAATGACTTAGTGATGTGACTCCGATTCGGAGTGCAGGTCAGTATGGATATCAACATTTCCATAGCAGTGCATGCCAAGATAGAGGTGAACTTTCAGAGCTATATAGATGTCTTAGTGGGGGAGTGGTGTGTCACAGGCTTGAATTGAGGTGGCGAGAGAGCTGAGGTGGCGAGAGAGCGCTGACCAAGACAAGAGCTGGAGCGCCAAGACGGGAATTTGAAACTCCTGCTCTAAAACCAGGCTACAATGAGCTAGGCATGCTGTGACCTTGCTTCAAACCTTTCTACATAGCTGTACAAAATAAGCTGACTCAATAGCCTAGTGCCTTGAGCGTCTAGCATGGAAATCTGTGCATAATTATCTGGTCATCCGTGCGGGTCAGATACCATAAACACCAGGTCCCCTTACACCACCTGTTTGTTCTTCATCATCATTTTGTGCCCTCCTTGATCGACTGTATTAGAACTGGCATCAGTATCCAGTTAGTGTTCAGGTCTAGCCGCAATGGCATCTGTAAGTTACTGACTTGTGCTAATGTATCTTCACTGTGGACAATTGTTGTTTCACCTTTCTTGAAAACAGGTCCCTAACAAGATAAATTAAAATCTGCAGGGTAACCACTTTGAAGAAATGCATGTGCCTGATATATGCCGGGAAAATAGTAAGTAACATGCTCATTGCTGGCATCTATATGAATACTGTGGGCCACATGTTTAAAACCTGGAAAGGCCAATTCCACTTTTTGGCCTTCTCAGGTATTGAGAACCTGAGCACAATGTAATTGTGTAATGTAGGCAGTCAGCATAAAAGAACATTCATATAGTCCAGTCTGCCCTTCTATAACCGTACCGCGATCAAGATCATCCACTAGATGGCTCCATTTCATAAAGAAGGGTCCAGACCTCTACGGTACCACAACATTTCACTGCTTACAAATGGAAACTTGTGATATAAAACCCTACAAGAAAAATTAGTTACATCAAGAACATATTGTTCACTGCAGAGCCTCTCTTACTGTAGCATAACAAATCACAGCTTAACTTGACAAAGCATAGCATAGCCGACTAGTAGAATCCCCTTACCTGCAATACCCGGTAACGCTGTACTCAGCTCCTTTGCCAGTACTTACTTGCAAGGGATGAGGTATGCAATATGTGAAAGTGTATTGTGGAATCCCAGGCTTAAGTTCGTACAGTTTCAGTATTTGCACCAAGCATACCATACTGCGTGGCATATAAGCTGAATGTTCCCACTGGCAAGAAGGAAGCAGGAATACTCGTGGCTTTGCTACCTTGTATTGGGTGTCCTCTGCATACCTTCAATTTACGAAAGATATTGTTTGTTCCAGAACTCAGGACCATGGAGGTAGACAAGCTGTCTGCCGTGAGGATGTGGATCAGCCTCTCCCCAGGTCCGGGTAAGGGAGAGTCTTCCTGGAGGTAAATCAGGGACCATAACAGTGGCACCTACAACCCTAGCAGTGCTGGGAATCCCATCACACAAGGGACCCATGCTCAGCACAACTTTTTCTATATCTGTACGATTACCTTTTTAATTGCCATTGTTGAGGCCCACTCATTACATTTTGCAGGGGAAGCCCAGTCCACATCCTCTCACTTATGCATGAGCTGCAATCTACACAGCCTTTCATTTATACACACTGACGCCCAGTCCACAACCTCTCCTTTATGCACAAGCTACCAATCCACAGCCTGTCATTCATACACGTAGACACTGCAGCCCAATCCACAGACTTTCAATAAATAGTTAGTCCATTGGCCCGCGTTTATGCACAATGCTGTGAGCTCATAGCCTCACATTCATGCACACTGCTGCCAAGTATCGTATTGTAGCGTAGCATTTCTATAGCGCTTTTTAAACCTTGATGAAGTGCCAAAGCACTTTCAGAATGGTCCAGTATATGGCAACTCTATTTGTTTCACATGGTCAGAGAAGGATGTTGGTTGAGGTGTCAGCTGTGAGTAGATGTGCTTTAGACTTGGTGCAGTGGCACATAAGAGTTTTTCATGATTTTTAAATGGATCTTGCTGATCCTTAATCTCTTTGGAAGTGTGCTCCAGGCCTTACATGTCATGGAAGAGCTTCACCAGAGGAGATTATGGTGTGGAGGCATCTGGAAGTGACATAAACCCAACCACTGATGTCACCGTTAAAGTGGTCACCACTACATACTATATGGAATGCACCCATGTCAGATATAAGCCCAGCATCTTGAAGCACTATCAAGCCAGCAGTAAGTACTTCAGAGTCCACCCAGGAGTGACAGGTGTCCAATCTCTGGAGGCAATATAAAGCAATGTAAGTATTGTACAGAATCCACCCTGGTGTGGAATACGCCCAACCTCTGTAAACCTCCAAAGGGCTTTAAGTACAGACCACTGAGTAATCCTTTGCGTATAACCGACTAATGACTGCCTTAACAGCAAGCATACCAAAACAGTGGCTGGGTCAAGGGCACCTGTAGGAAAAGGTGTTAGGTTAAGTAAAAATGGACGGAAGGTGAGAGGACGGGGAAATGGTAAAAGGACTGTGGTCAGGTCGTCAGGCAGTAAGGACCGAAATTCCGGCCCTAGACCATAACTGGCCTTTCCAGGCCTAAACCGGATAGATGCCACAGGAAGGCGCCTTGAAACATTTACCCTTAACCTGGACACCCTAGCCCGTCACTGTTGGAAGAGGTGTTAAGTGTGTGATCAGGAGACGGTCAGATGGATAGTCACCACCAGCAGGAAGAAGGAGACAACTGAGGAAGGAAAACATAAACAAATCAGGCACAGGGTAAATATTGCTGGACAGTAAAATGATCTCCCTAGCAGCAAATACAGTAATTCACTTTCATTACATAGCCTCTCACTCATGCACACTGGCACCCAGACTGCAGCCTCTCTTTCACGCAGACTGGCCACTGGCGCCCGATCACAGCTTCTCTTTCCCACATACTGCCACTTAATGCACGCCTTGTCAGTGATGCACACTGCAGCCCAGCATGCACATGCTGCTCAGACTATAGCCTCTCATTCATGCACGCTGTTACCCAGTCAGTAGCCTCTCATTCATGCACACTGCAGCCCAGTCACACCTTCTCATTGAAACACTGTCTCCAAGCCCATAGTTTCTCAATCATGTACACTGCTGCACATTCTACCGCCTCTCATTGATGTACCCTACCGCCCAGTGCACAGCTTCTCATCCACATACCAGCCAACCTGATGATTATCAAGTGAGGCTCCAAGCCCTTTATGTACTTGTTAAGTCACAACATGCCTTGCAACAGACAGTGCATGCGCTGTGTACTAGGCTCGACCTGACAACAATATTAATGAGGGTGAAGTCCGATGTTTAACAGTTTGAACCCATTACAGTGAATGGAAAATATACAGTTCTGGGAGGGAGAAATATGTTTGAAAGGACAATGACCTCCCCCCCTTAGTCGATGAACATGAGGAGGCTGAATACGAGTAAAAAGGGGGTGGAACCCGTCAGTGAAGGTGAGTTGAAATGTGCATTCATGCACAATGCTGCCGAGTCCACAGTTTCTCATTCATGCACACTGCAGCCCTGTCACACCATCTCATTCATGCACACTGATGCCCACTCTACAGTGTCTCATTCATACACACTGATGTCCACTCTACAGTCTCTCATTCATACACACTGATGTCCACTCTACAGTCTCTCATTCATACACACTGATGTCCACTCAACAGTCTCTCATTCATACACACTGATGTCCACTCAACAGTCTCTCATTCATACACACTGATGTCCACTCAACAGGTTCTCATTAATACACACTGTCTGGCCCCGGTCCAAAGGTGAGCACTGATGCCCAGTCCACAGCCTCTGATTGACACACTGATGCCCAGACGACACCCTCTGTTTAACTCACGCTGATGCCTAGACCACAGCCTCTCATTCATACACAATGCAACCTAGACACAGGCTTCTCGTGCATCCACGCTCACTCTTGCCAACATTCTGAGAGCAATAAGCAGTTGTCGAAGTGGGGGAAAAAAGTAGGGGAACTGTGGGAGGAGAATCAGATAGTGGGAATAACCTGAGGATTAGGGCAGTGGGTGGAGTCAGAGGTCTGCCCAGAAAGCACATCCAAAGTTTTAGTATTTTTTGGCATTTCACTGACCAGTTACAGATTATTATGTTATTTAATTCAACCAATGGACACACGTTTAATGTTTAATATGAGTTATTGACATTAAAATACATTCACAAAGTGGGATACCTTACCAATCACAGAATGTCCCAAATATGCTTAAAAGTGGAATCACAAGCCATTTGTCTCCGAGCCATGCAGTTTCTGTCATCAGCACTTCTCCTCCCTTTTTCAACAAGAGCAGTTCAAACATGACTGGCAAAATATCCCAGTTGGCAAATGTTTTCCACATAATTATGGCTCTGCCATACCTGCCACATAATAAATACATCATCTGCTGCATAATCTGACGATTTTAACAAAAAGCTTTTTGTGGTTCGAACAGATCAAAAGATACTAAAAATGTGATTTATGTTGCTGCAAAGTGGAAGGCCCTTTGCAAAGGTTGACTGGTCACCTTTCTCACTGCTGCATTTGTACGTTACACTGGTTCTAATGAGGCAAAATCTTTGCAGAGACTGTTAGTATGTGTAAAAAGTTAAAAATAATAAAGTATCAGAAAATGTACTGCGTTACGCTGCTGCCTTTTTTGGTGTATAATTTAGTCAACACTGCAACATAGTTTTGTCCTCTATTGCTGCATAATTCCAGTGGCCCCAAAACATGCAGCACATGTTAAAAGTGCTTGTGCATGAAGCAGAGAGACTGTAAAGTTTGCAAACTTAGAGGCATATTTACAAAGGAGTAATGGAGCGTGGTGTTAGCCTTCTTGGCTTAACACCGCACTCCGCCACTTCTGAAACGCACCGTATTTACAACAATAAGGTGCAGCCCTGCGTTTCCCCTGCGCTCGTGCTAAATTTAGCTGCCTAGTGCTAACGCAGGGACCCTTGCACCATATAGTGCAAGGGTGCCTGCATTGTGGGGAATGATTGTTTATGTGCAGTAAAGGTGTGCCTTCCTGCACATAAACAATATTAAATGGCGATATGTAACTTCTATGTGTGCTGCTTTGTACAGTACAGATAGAAGTTGAAACTCATCATTATAAAAATTATAAATTTATGTGCAGGAAGGGACACATTCCTGCACATACACAATGGTGGTTTGCTGTTTTTATCTGTGCTGCACAATGCAGTACACATAAAAACAGCAAAAACGAGGAGAAGTAAACTATTTCTCCTCATTGCGCCCTGTTAAGACCAGGTTTTCCCTAGTCTTAATTTTGGCACTGCCCTTTATTTACGGGGCAGCGTCAAAATTAATGGTGCTGCGGCGGAATGCCTACCGCAACACCCATTGCCCACCCCTTGCACACTAAGTATAGTGTAAAAGGGTGCCTTATTTACAAGGCAGCGTTAAGCCACGAACACTGCCTTGCAAAGAAGGCAAAGCCTGTATCGCCACCAGAATGTAAAAAAAAAGGACTTCTGGTGGCGATAGGGGCTTGTAAATATGCCCCTTAGTTTGGTGTGCGTGCAAATCCTGCATGGCCGATCCATGGTGAGTTGCACCACTACTGCTGAAACAAGGCCAATAGAGATACCAATGGGTGAGGCATACTGGTCTAAAAGGTCCTGAGACCTCATTGACAAGAGTCACTGTTGCTCTAGGGTGTGTTGCTTCATAGGCCTGCCCGCAAGACTGGAGGTGAACTCAAGTATGGATTGTGGTGGACAGGCCTTCAAGGTTAACTGACACTTGCCACTACTAGGGCCAAGAAAACAGGGCTTTTAAGGTCTAGCGGCCCTTCTAAGGTCTTGCATTGGAATGTGCTCCCTCATGAGAGTGGTCTGGTGGACTGGTCATAAAGGCTGAACCTGTTCCCCAGTTCCAAATTTTGCAGCTCTGGCCACAGTGCCACATCTCTCCCCCACTGAACACCATGCTGCTCCACTGAGAGAAACTCGCACTGCCTTCAGCTACAACCCAATTGTGACCCGCTATAAACACCCGGATGTGACTCAATTCAAATTATGCACTAGACATGAGTAATATGCTGCCTGAAACAAACAAGTAATAACATCCTGGAAAAAGCAAACACTTATAGGGAATGCAAGATTAAGTAAAGCATGTGAAATGTAAGCAGGAACAACACTTTTAAACTCATCTAGAAATCAATTAATATTTTTGCCTGAAAAGTTAAGGACATGACTACAGGGCCTGGAAAGGGACAAGTTTCAATGTTCATTGCTTATATACTTACAAAATGGAAGCAGTATAGTTTAAAAAGACCACATCCCTGAACACACAGCTGCCTTACACATTTCATAAACCAAAATAAGAAAAACAGCTGATAAGGATCACATTAAACGTTTAGCTTTCCACTCCATGCATCAACCAGATATTGCAGTACCTCCGGTAACAGTGCACTTCCACATCCAGGGAAAACAATGCTGTTCAAAGAAAGAGGAGAAAATGAAAGTAGCGCTTCACTGGCAAACTCTGTCAAGTGGCGCTAAGGTGTTTGGGTGTGTTTAAAACGAAGCTGTCGACTTTGAAACCACTCTATCTTGCTTTATTTCATTTTTTTCCCGTACGTTAAACCTTTATCTTCTCTCCGTCCCGAGGCTGCCATTTGGTACAGAAAAACGTTGGAAAAATACTAAATTTGCAGAAAAAGCGTTTCTTCTTTACAGATTCTTTTCTCAAGCGAACAAATAAAGGAGAGAAAAGAAAGGGTGATAACCGTTTCTTGTAGTCACGGTCTTCAGCAAATGAGGAGGAGCGAGACATGGAGAGAATAAGAAAAAGAGAAAGAGAAACGCTGGTGGCAGCTGCTAGAAGTGGACACTGTCCTTTTCTTCTCTGGGAAAGAAGGGAAAGAGAGTTGTTTTCATTCTCTGCGCACCCGCCCATCCCGAAAGGCCGAGCCTTATCTAAAGGCCTTCGCAAATTCTGCCGTCCTAGTTTCAGGCAGATCAGAGTGGCTTGTCCATCCTTTCTGCAAGCCTGGCCCACTGAGCTGTTGCCCCCAGAATGATACAACGGCGCTCCCTGTGACGGGGAGAAGCCTTTGGGCTCTCCGACGAGATATGATTGTCGGAGCCCACACCACCCTGCCATGTGTAACCCCCTCCTCCCTCACACACTTAACACTGTGGCCTCTGGGAAAGGGCTGCAACCCGTCTACGTACCGTTGCTTCCAGTCCTAATTTCTGTCCTTGCTGCTGCGACACAGCACCGGGGCTGCAGGGCTCAGCTAGGCTGGGGTTGGGTGCGGCTGTTGGGCACTGGCAGGCAGTTGATCAGTGCCACTGCCACCAAAGGCTTCTGCACCTCTTAGCTGAGGCCTATGGCTGGAAGCTTCAGCAAGGGAGCTCGTGCGTACTGCCAAAAAACGAAGAAGGCCTGAATAGAATTATGGGTTGGAGCGTGGGGGCAGGACCACATGCAGGGGCCTCATTGGTAGGGCTTTGCCTCTAGGAGATTGACAGCCCTGTGATCCAAATAGCACAGCAGAAAAGGGTGTGACTGGACTGTGTTCTCATTGTTTCTGCATGTGTTTTTCAGTGTGCTCCTGTCCACAACCCCTCCTCTTGCGGAGCTTGCCTTGAACTCCTCTGTAATTGGCTGTTAGTGTCATGTGCTTTTCAGTGCATGTTATACACACAATTCACCATATCCAATTCACTCACACTCTTATCCAGTTCATGAAGTATGCTATGCAACCCAATGTGATTCGTTTCCAATTTCAGTGATGCCCATATTCATTTTGACAGCAGAATTATTTGCGTCACTATTATTCATATCAATTTCAAAATTAGTCATTTTTAAACCAATCTGTAATGGTAATTAATTAATTTGTTTGCAAAACAGTACACTTGCCTGCAGTAAATGACAGCACCTTAACACATCAAGCTGTATATCATTTAATACATTACTAGTCCAGCAGTAACCCTTTTATCCCACAACATCTTTTTCACACCCCAGGACCTCCAAAGCACAGTGGCATTAATCAAAGATGAAATGTGGCCGAGATGGCACTTTGGGTACTATTACATTTAGAGCTTTTGTCCAGCAATAAGTGTGTATAGACATTCCCATCAAGCCTCCATTCCTCTTCCATTTTCCAAGTTTGGCCAAATTTTTAATCAGTTTCGATGCTATTGATCAGCCCTGCCAAGTGCCACACATCTCGCATTAGAATAACACATTTTCAGTAATGTCCCCGCATTATCGCAATGCCTGAGTTTGTCACCCAAAAGTGTTACTCCTCGCAGAGCTTGCACAGCTGTTCAGATTAAGGTTTGCGTGGAACCATGTTCCGAAGTGCCTTCCCGCAGTACACAGTCCTCTCTCTTCCTCTGTTTAGAAAGAGCTTAAGGCTTATATGTACAGCCAGTTTGAGTTGATGGGCGGCCATTATTCTATGTTTCACTGGAGCGACTGGTCCCTCCCCTCCTTGTAACGACGGGATTCAACATTCTAGCACTCAGCCAGTCACGTGCATTTCTCTCCAGTTCTCGCACAAACATTCTGAGAGACCGGTTCCTGCCCTCATTGTGAGAGTGGCTGTGATGCAGGACTGGTCACCAAATAGCAAATAAGTTTTAGATGACTCTGCATGGGACTTGTCAGTCCTGGCGGTTGAATTATCCAGTTGCAAGTGGTCGACACAGCCCGGGCACCTCTAACTTGCATTATGGACGATTGGGAGTTCACACTGAAAGTGTGAGTGCCCTTTCACCACAAGGTAAACTGGCTCCCGCTCATGGCCACAAATAATGTTTTGCTTTTACATCTTCTTACAGGAATGTACGGTTTAAAAATGTAACTATTGGTATTTTCCAACCAAAAATGTCTCCATATTAAAGTGCTAAATATTGAGTTCTGAAGGCTCTTGGTTTGCAAACAGTTAAACGCATTCATGGCCCCATTTCATTTAATGCTCGCAGCACTTGAATGGCAGGTGGTCAGCAAAAATCACTGTTCAACTCTGCAAACAGCCCGGGGTCGCTTCATACTTCCAGGAAGCCAAGCTTCCCCACCACAGCCACACTCTTTATTTCCCTCTCTATGCCATGGATGGGCTGCAGAGAGCTCAAGTTTCTGCTGGCTCAACTGATCACAGCGCTGTCATAATTTCTATAACTCTGCTGTCCCCCTTCCACACTCTGGTGTTTCTTTTGTGTCTGATGGTAGTGCTTACAAGCAAGCACTCTAGGTCATGTGCATTGCCATGCTGCTCATCTTTCCACCAGGGAGGTCGAATGCTTCTTTGCCACTCAGCATGACCCTTGCCACCTCTTTACTTCCTCAATGCCCTTCCATTTCTGGTGCTTTGCAGAACTTTTAAGATCTTAGAGTTTCTCGTTGCTCAAACGGGTGCCATTTCTGATATTTATTTAGCTCAGCAAGGATGACAGTAGCTAATCCTATGTTTAAAGACTTTACTTTAAAAATGGGAAAACACTTAGTGACCCATTACGATGTCAGGCGGAAGGCCATCCGGCAGCTTGTCGGGAGCGTTCTGCTCGACATCAGAGGCATCAGTCCGACCGCCGTATTAGGATACAGGCAGTCCGACTGATGCCTGCGGCGGGAATCCGATCTGCCTCCGACAGGCTCAAGGAGCCCGTTGGGACTGATGGTGGATCGTAATCCCCAAAATGGAGGAGGTGCCTGCTCAGGCACCACCGTGGGGATTACGATGCACTTTTCCGGCAGTCTTCCTATGGCGGTTCGGCTGCCATAGAAAGGCTGTCGGAAATGGACTTTGGGGGCTTCTGGCAGGGCCCCCGTCCCTCCGCACCCTTCGCAATGAGGCCTGGTGCCCCCTCAAACATAAATGCATCGTGTGGCAGGCACCGCATGGTGCCTGCCACATGGTGTATGGATGTTTAAAACGTGTAATTCTCCTATTGCGGCTTGTGCTGCAGCCCGCAGGACAAGCCACAATAGGAAATATGCACTTTCTGACTGCCGTGAAGGCGGTCGCATCCGAATTAGGGAAGCAGGACCGCCGACTCCTTCTCGGGCGGGCCTGTTTCCGAAATGATGCCGGTCGGACACTCGTCCAACCGGCATTGTAATGAGGCCCTTAGTAACTTTCTAGCTTGGTGTGGATGGAACTGTACAAATCCTATGCTTAAAAACTTTCCTAGAAAAATGTAGATTTGAGGTGAGCAGATTCGGTGGTCGGTGGTGTTGTAGAGTGCCATAGAAAGGAACTGCTCTCCACGTAAACTTGGGAACTACCCAGAGTTCCCTGCTTCCTTTTATGCATAATTTATGCGGCACTGTAATCCTGAAACGATAAAGATATATACATATTTGTGTGCACACACAGATGTATATGAATATATATATATATACACACAAAGGAGCCCCCATCCCTGCAGGGCGGCTTCACAGAAACGGGTATGGAGCATCCCGTGATTTGGCACACCAAAGAAAAAGAGAAGTGAAGCCCAACTTGTTAAATCACTGGCTTTATTGTGTCTCAAGGGTGGCAGAGCATCAATACTTACGCGTTTCGGCCATTGGTCATGGCCTTGCTCACAGGTGAGGAAAGTCTCATTGAATAAACTCGCACTATTTAAATCACAATGATCACGTGACCCGGTGCAATCCTACAATTCCCAAAATGCAACCGGGGTGTTGTTGCAAACTGTCGTAGATGTACAATAATGCTGTATAGCGTCTTGATGCCAAAGTCTGATTAAAATCATTGCCCAGTGCTTAGACTGTGACGTGATGTAGATCTTGCTGGATAGCATCTCAAATCACAGTTTAAAAGTCTGAGTGCACTGTAATATTCAAAAAATGAAATGTCACATATAAATTGTGCAGCGTTTACCTTCCATGTTTAAAGTCCTCATGATGTGCTGCCCATGGTATCACCATATCTTTGAACACAATGCCAGAGAGTCCAAGTTGGCAGGAGGAGACGTAACACCTCTTGTACTCCCTTTCACACTGCCGTGCAAAAATACCTGGGAAATCCTTTTTGTCTGCACGTAGGCGCGCGGGACATATATGGATATATCTATGCATATATATATAAATATATATGTGTGTGTGTGTTTATTTTTTAATGGAGAACCCCCTTTTTTAATTCCTTACCTCCCTTTACCTCTACCCACTTACTACAAACAAAAATTATCCTCACCTCCCTTTACCTCTAACCACCTTTAAACCCTAAAATCATCCTTACCTCCCTTTATCTCTATGCGCACATAAAAAATTATCTTATTTACAAAAATACTTACCTGCCTGATAAAGTATTGTGTGACAAATGTAGAAATACTTAACTGTGTGGCAAATGGATGCATGTAATGGATGCGTGGTAAAGGCTGGTTCCTGTGTGTTATATTAATTTTAGTTACTTCGTTTTAGTCCTTATCATATCCTTTCAGAATATGTAATATTAATTTCAACATGTAATATTAATTTTAAAGCTGATCAACATAAGTTCAATGCAAGCCATATTCATTTAAACAGGGGTCATATTCATTTAAACATGGCTTGTGTTCATTTCGATATGTGGTTTATTCATTTCAAAGCATGCTACATTTATCTCACATAGTTTCATATTTATTTCAAAACGTGTCATATTAATTTTAAGAAATGTCATGTTAATTTTGATATAGGCCATATTAATTTCACCAGGTGCCATATTCATTTCAAAGTGGTTCATATTCATGTTAACATGTGTCCTATTCCTTTCAATGAATGTCATATTTATTTCAATGGATGTCATATTCACCTTAACACTCGCCATAATAATTTTAACATGGGTCATATCCATTTCAACATAGGTCATATTCATTTTTGTACATGCAATATTTATTTTGATGAGTTTCAGATTAATTTCAAAGCATAATATATTCATTTTGACAAGTTTCAATTTAATTTCAGCATTGGTCATACTCATTTTAAGACATGTTGAATATATTTCAATGGGGCTCATATTAATTTCAGTGCATGTCATAGTCATCTTAGCACGTGTCATACTCCTTTCAATGGATGTCTCATTCATATTAACACATCTTATATTAATTCTAACATAAAACATATCCATTTCAACACGTATCATAATCATGTTAATGTGTATCATATTACTTTCAATGTAACCCATATTCATTTTGATACATATCATGTTCATTTTAACGTTACTTGTATTAATTTTAAAACATGTCAAATTAATTTCAATGAAGCTCATATTTATTTCAACACATTTCGTATTCATTTTAACATGTGTTATATTCCTTTCAATCAATGGTATATTTATTTCAATGGATGCCATATTCATATTAACGCTTGTCATATTAATTTTGAGATGCAACTTTTCCATTTTAGCACATATCATATTCACTTGAATATGTGCCATATTCATTTCTATGCATGCCATATTCATTGTGACAAATGCCATGAGAATTTCAGCGTTTGTCATTCTCATTTTAATGCATGTCAACTTCAATTCAATGGGGCTTATAATCATTTTAACACAAGCCATATTCATTTTAAATCATATTCTATTTATTTCTGTATATCTCATATTTATTGCAATCTGGGTAACATTCATTTTACCACAATTCATATTCATTGCAACATGTGTAATGCTTATTTCAGTTTATGTTATATTATTTTCAATGTGCATTATATTCTTTTCAGGATATTATATATTCATTTCAGAAAGTTACATTCATTTCAATCTGTCATATTCATTTCAATGCATGCCGTATACCTCTTGGCATATGTTAGTCATTTCAAGAAATGTCCCATTCTGTCTGATGCATATTGTATTCGCTTCAGTGATAGCTATATTATTTACAGTGAGGGCCATATTTATTTCAGTATGATTGATATATATTTCAGCACTGCCCTTATTCAGTTTGGAGTGTGTTTCATTCATATTAATCACTAAGTAGCATATTCAATCTGCCAGGTTTCATATTTATGTTCAATTGAAGTCAGATTCACTCTGCCAGGTATCATATTAATTTTGACACATATTACATTCATTCTGGTGTGTGTCATATTCATTTAGCAGCAGGCTATGGATTTCAGAAGGTGTCCTATATGGGGATCTGTAATTTTGACATGAACGGCTTCCCATACAGAGGCGCATAAGAGGAGACGTCAGAAATTGTAGAGCACATAGAGTACAGCTTTAGCAAAGGCCCCTTCACTCTCTCCACAAGGAGGCCTTCAACAGTAGTTACGCCCATTCGTTCGCTAGATCAAAATTGGACCTTTTGACCGAGGATGGCGGAGAATGTGGTGGAGCAGGGCCCACTGTCCGCCAAGAGGCCCACGGTCAACTCGCCTGCCCTGTCGGGTTCCAATAGCGATGGAACAGCTGAGGCAATATAGATACCGATTGCTGATCAGTACAGATCGAATTATTAATAATTTGCCATTAAATCTTGCTCTTTTAACATCAGTGGGTGCCAAAATTATTTGTAAGCTGTGCGACACATATTGTGAGTTTTTGTTAAACAGATAGCGAGATCCGAGAGGCGGGCAAAAAGGAACATTCTCACTAGTGCTCTAGTTAGATGGATCATGTTAGCCTCGGACCAATTAAGGCACTTGGGGGCATATTAACAAGGGCCGGCGATAAATATCGCAAAGCGCGCTTAGCGCTTGCATATTTATCGCCGGCTATCTCTGGAATTTATCGCCCGGTTAGCGCGTTATCAACAACGCGGATCGCCGAGGCGATAAAAATTCCAGAGATAGTGTGGATATCACCGTTTTCCATGGTGGAAAACGGCGATATCCTAGATGATAGGGCCTGTGGTCTTAGCCACAGAATCCACCCCCCATGTTAAGTATGCCTTAGTCAGGAATTTAACAGACGTTAAATTCCTGCGTTAAGTCATACTTAACGCGATTTAAAAATCGCTACCCTTCCTTGTTAATATCGCGAAGCTGCCTTCGCGATATTTTCCCTGGTTGGTTTCACAGCCACGCCTACTTTGCATCTCATTAGCGATGCAAAGTTAGGCATGCTGGAAACGGGCGCTAAGTCAGCAAAACACGCGATAGCGTGTCTTTGCTGATAAGGCAATGAAATTATCGCCGCTTTTCGCCCGAAAACGGACGCAAAAGCGGCGATAATTTCATAGCGCCGCCTTGATAATATGCCCCTTAGAGAGCATGACGTGTCTTGTTAGGTTATTTTGTGCACGGTGGCTGGAAGCATGAATATTTTAATAAACCAGTGCTTCTGTAATATATATCATATTGGCTTTGGATTACACAGAACAAGACAGCGCCAAACACTTGTCTCTCCTGCCTCCGACATTTAATTAGGGTGTTTTTTTTCTTTTTCTATCTATCGTGATGTGAAGGGGCCAACTGCTGTTATATTCCATTACAACTGCTGTTGCATTCAATTACAACTGCTGTAACAATCATTTATTGTTTTCTCAGTTAAAGTGAAAATATATCTTCAGTGGTAAATTAACAAACGCACTCAAACGCACCCTTGATCTCCCGGGCGCATGCATATTCCCTCTCACGCACGCGCCCACACCTCGTCCATCGGCAAGTTATTAAGGGAACTGGCAATGTCATCATTTTGATAGCTTGAGCAGTATGTCTTTTGAACAACAGCAATAGAGCTCTTATGCAAACAAGTATCACATGTTCGCAGCCAATTTAAAGGGAAGCAGCAGTAACATTTTATCATAGTTCATGGCCCAGTAGCTGCTTCCTATTAAACTTGCCCTTTCAGATACCTGTCTTGGATTAATTTGTTGATTTCAAATGGAAACTCTGCCATCATGAGTGATGCATGACTTTCTAGGAAAGACTCTGGCTGAACGACAATTATATTCTAGCCAGTTTCAGACCATTACAAGCACTGGGCCCGGCGGAAGCTAGAGGACTTCAGTAACTAATTCTAATATCATGTCTAATTTTAACTACAAACACCACTACAATACTACATACTGACTGTGATTTGTAATGCAGCACCACAAATAAACTACTCTGCTACTGTAATCATGCATCGTGTTTATTTAAATATTGTATATGTAACTAGATAGGTGACATGTTCAAATTAACTAGGACATTTTAACCTATGCTGTTCCTTATAAGCTTTCACAGACTGCGTGTGAGTGATTATGCAATAAAAGTGCTGAATATTTCTTTTACCTGGGACCATTCCTTCTGGCTAATCTACATTTGTGGAAAAGTACAAAATGTATATGCAAATAAAGGTTTGCTCGCTAAGACACAGACTTTCATAAGCCTCGGCCATGTAGGCAGTTAATCATTTGTTCATCAACTACATTATGCTTCATAACATTGTAAGCATCAGGAACTCTAGCCAAAGCAATCTGGTGCCTAAAAGATAACAAGCATTTGCAATGCAATAGGTTTCGGCTTTGCGAGAGTTTGAGCTATTGGCTTTGTAAATGACAATGCCTTTTATTTATGTGTTTTGAAAACCTGAAAGCGGTGCGTAAACACACACTTTGTACTTATAGTCGTTGCTTACGAGAAGCAAGGCTGGCAGTAACTGCGCCTCTTTTACTGCCAGCCTTGCTTCTCGTAAGCAAGGACTATTAGTACAAAGTGCATGTTTACGCACCGCTTACAGGTTTTCAAAACACATAAATGAAAGGCATTGTCATTTACAATGCCAATAGCTGAAACTCTCACAAAGGCGAGACCTATTGCATTGTAAATGCTTGTTTCTTTTACGATTACGTTGTATTTAGCCCAAGCCTTGGATACAATTTAGCAGCCGTAGCCCTTGCAAGTAAGAGTGGTAGGGCAGTGGGGGCAGGTTGGGGGCGGGGGGGCTTTTTAGCAATAAATAGCTTTTGTTGATATATTTTTTTTTCTGCAGGAGTGCTTCCTATTAACATTGTTTGGTCCCATATTTGATGGTGTCCTTCAGTTATTTAAATTTTACCTATAAGATGAACACTAAAGAACATTTCTGCTATAATCTTTTGAAAACCTTGCAAAGATGAGTATGCTGTCTTGAGGAATACATGTGGTGCTAAAGTTTTATTTATTGGTTAAAAATTATTTCATTCCCTCTTGAAATGTACTTGTTGATTTCATCTTTTCCTTTTTCCCCAAACAAAGTGCGGGGAGCATCATCAGCCGAACTGTCAGAGGGTAAAACATTGCCAGTCGCTATACATGTACAGTAAACCTGGTCTAATAATTTTCCAAGGCAGGGAGATGCTCGTAGGAGACCATGTTGAAGCCTGGACAGTGAGTCCATCTTCCTGCCATGTCGTCAGGAGTCCGATCTTTGCTAATGGTCAGACAGACTTATGAACTGCAGCTCCCGGACAACTTCAGCATCGGTGGAAGGCATTGCTTTATAGAGGAAGTTTCACGAAGAGTTTCTGACTTCGGCCTCAAACCACAGCTGCACCGGCTCTCTGTTCTTTTGGACCCACTTAATGTTCGCTTTGGTCTTTTCCAGCGCCTGCTCCAGTTCTCGTGTCGCCGGGCCAAATCCAATGTGTGCATAGTCCTTTTTGAACTGTTCCAGCTGCGAGAGAACAGTAGAAGGATGAGTGGGAATAAATGACTTAAAACATCACATCAGAAGGAAACCCTTATTTGCAGCATGTATGTTTTCAGTTTAAAGACACTTTAAAATAACTGTTCTTAGGAAGTGGCGGCAAAGCGTTTCCAGTGCACTTGGAGAGCTGGCAGCATTTTGTGGATATTATTGGCTTTGTAATTTGCCTCACCTTACTTCACCGTCAGCAACTTTCACATACCCATTATTTCAATCAGCACAGGCACCTCAAAGGAGGGAAGATCTTGGCAAACACTGAGCATATATTATGATATTAATGTAATTATTAAACTATCTCCTCTACTTTTGCAGATTTCTGGCACACTAATTATGCTTGGCACACTCTTATACAGTATTTTACCTTCACGAATTGTGCATGCGCGGAGGGCTCCACATTGGTTGATGTGACTGCAGAAAACAAGTTGATGTTAAAAGCATCATACAGTTTTTCTGCACCGAATTTCTAATAATTCAGAGGTGTGTTTTTTGAGAACTACTTATACCTAAGGGTATGCAGAATTCTGAATTGTTAAGGTACATGCATACCACTCTTCGGCTGCATGGGGCTGGTGTAGTAATTCCATACATCCAATAGTATTTAAGTAAGGTTAATTGTAGGATTAACACCCCAGCAACAGGAGCAGCAGCATCCGACAACCAGTCCGAACACCAGATGATTACAAGATCAAGCTGTCACTACATTCTACAACACATCATATAATTCCAACTCTATTTTAGTTAATTAAGGAATCCATAACAGGTCAAACTAAGGACACATAAAGATAAGACAAACCCAATACACAATACAACAGCTGGCAAGTATTTTTTTATAAGCATACATGTAGGCACAAAGAAAGACTGCATTCCTGACTCCCCAAACAACATGGCGCAGGTGACCACAGATCACATTGGAAATCTGTATTAGCTCTGCCAAACATGTAGCTCCTCCACCTCACTTAGGGTTAGAGCCTGCATCACGTTAACACCGGCAGAACCAGCTGAGGCCTGACATCGCCCATCCCCCACTTGGCCTCCCGGTCACATTGACGGTTGCTCTGCTCTATTTAGGGTTGGAGTTGCCATGTTACTGTTCAGGATGATCATGCAAGGCATGGCAGCTCAGAGGATTAGTATTACCTCTGCCAAATTTGCAGCTACCCCTCCTCACTTAGCGGTGGAGGATGCATCCGGTTCACACCAGTGGAACCAGCTGAGGCCTGACATTATTGCTCATCCCCATTGGGCAACCAGGTCACAGTGACAGTTGCTCTACTCTATTTAGGTTGGGGGTTGGCATATTACTGCTCAGGATTAGCATGCAATGCTTGTCAGTCCTGAGAGGTAAATCCAAAACAAGCATTGGTAATGCCAACAGGTCTCGCCTGTGAAACATATTGGAATTGCCACTGATTTTTTCGTCCTGTAGGTAGCTGTGCTGAATGTGCATGCATGGATAGACGCTATCTTTAATTGTATTACTTATGCTTTAAGAAAAGACATTAAAACTGATAGTTACGGAGGATCACACATTTGTGGCAGCAATGTAGTAGTAGCATGGGTACATCCCTATTAAAATTATGCGTAGTAAATAAAGCATGATCTGCTTTAGCCACAATAAGATTTTTTTAAATGCAAAGTGAAATCAAACTATTGCAAATAGCAGCTTTTTAAACAGAATAGAATTGTTAAATACATAATGACTGAACAGAAACCTCTGCAACATTTCAAATAATATTTACAAACACAGAACCGGAAGATGCTACCGTAAAGAGCAATTGAACCAACAACTGCAAATTATAATGCAACCTGAATATATTGCCTTAAATCGTTCAGCTAATATGACTTGGTAAAGTAATTGCACAGATTCTGTTATTCATAATAGAAGTTATGAGCGCAATCTGCAGTAAACTGATGCATGTAAAAGCAGCATGACCCTAATATGGTGCTTAAGGCGCAATCGCAAACGAGTTCTTATAGAATGTGATATCATTATAACTGTTTTTTGAGGCCCAGTAAGTATTATAATGGGAAGAGAAACGAGCTACTGTAAATAAAATACTCCCTAAACAGATTTCAATCAGTCAATGCAGATTTAATAAAGGAACCTTTCACAACATTTTAAATGTTTAAAAACGTCAACCCGAACGTGTTTCTTGACGTAGCATTAGCACCCACACTTATAAAGTACACAGCAATCTAAATACAAAATCGAGGTCCACTGGCCTATCTTGATTATGAAATATAAGGACACAGTTTCTCTTGGTAGCATTATATTTGCCGCCTAACGGTTTGGGCAGCCATAAATCTCGCCAGGGAGCTCATATATATAAAGAGTGCCTGCCAAAACAAAGAGGCACTGCGGGGCAGGGGCACGTGTGAGAAAATCGCTGTGCTGTGAGTGGTATGCTGCTCTTCTTGATGTTTAGTCCTTCCTTTGTATTCTGTGCCCTGCTGCTCAGCCATCGTGTGAGTGATGTCATGGAATGTTCCTGTGTGTCTGCTTGAGTGAAATGTCAGTTGGTGTCTTTGGGCTGAGCAGCTAGGATGCTGCTCCCGGTGGGGCTTCTGCTACAACTACCTTATTTACTACTATTACTGTAACCTAAGATGCCAACTTTAATCTGAAGAATAAACAACCTTTTGGATTCACCATCTTCTCTGCCTGTCCTCCTTCTTATTTTATTACACTGTGCAAAGAACGAGCAGCAGCATGTCGGCTCTGCTGGGTTCTTGTGTGTGGGAAGAGTGTCAAAGCAGAAAGAATACAGAGGAGCAGAGCAGCCTTTTGGCTCCCTCATGTGAGTGAAGCGCACCTTGATACTTAGCTAACCTGTGCTCGTGCAATCGTGTCCCACTAGCACAAGCTCATGCTCACTCAGGATGAGCTGAAGTACAATACAAAGTACACACCTACATGTCCCTAGGCGCTTTCAAAGGGCACATTCTCGTCTACCCCTCACATGTGTATGCATACTTAGTCTGCCATCTAAATCACTCACGGAACTCGGTTCATAGTGACATTCAGTTCCAATGCTTAATTTGTAAAAGAATGAGTGCCGGTGTCCAAAACTCTGCTCAGAAACCCACGGGCGAATACAGAAGCTGTGTAGCCTTGATCCACCTCTTGCCTCATAAATCCACTACCAGACACTTTATCTCACTCTAACAGGTTCCCTATATGAGGTTTTTCTGTCTTTCCCCGCCTTTCTTCTTTTGTTTCTAGGTGCTATAAATGAAATGTGTTACTCTTATCAAATCTATGATGCTTAATTTACCAACGTTTGGAAATAGAGAACTGGCCATGCCTGGATTCAAATTCCAATACTGCACATCACATATGTTTCAATGGCGAGTGTTAAACTTGCCAAGCCACACTGCAGACATGATATGATGTTTTCGAATGGGCAGGGTGTGATAGAGAGGGTTACCTGAGCTGAACGTGGGGCACAGACCCTCGCATTTCGAGAAGGGTGTCTGTTTATGCCGGGGCTTACAAGCCCAAACATTGAGATGGGAGATAACAGTGCAAAAGTGCCCCGCCCAATGTCGAGCTTGCCTGTCCACCTTTCTCACAACATGGTCCATTAGCAAGAGGGTTGCTCCACAGTTCCACATTTGCCCCGAACACACTCAGTTTTCTGACGAGCCAACTAACTGATACACTTTTTTCCATTGTTTAGAAAAAAAACTAGCAATAGCCAAACTTTGCTTGCAATAAGCACAAATTGTCTACAGTGCCACATACCACAAAATGGTGGTGGTAAGCACTAGGTAAAAAAAGTATAACACAATATTTACTGCCTAAACATCCAAGCAGTGACACCACAATGTTAGTAGGAAAGTGCGATAGACGGAGGAATCAAGCAGCTATTGGAAAGGGAGAGGGGTGGTGAAAGTACCTTTGTACACTCACTAGTGTGGACACTGGAATTATGTTGGTTGGATTGGAATTGTTAGTTGTGGAATTGTGTGGCATGGAATTGTGTAGTGTGGAGTGGATGTGTGTAGTGGAATTATGTGGCATGGAGTAGGATTGTGTGACTATTTTTATATATAAACAGCAAATTAGTCACAGTGTCCCTCTCATTAAAGTTGTAGGGTACAAACCCATCTGAAAGTTAAAAAGATTATATATGTGCAATGCATCAGGCATATTTCTGTAAACTCACAGTATAGTTGTTTTTTTCCAAACATAAAACTCATAACAGCTAGGAAGTTCAACACGGAATTACCAAGATTACAACTGCTGCTGGCAGCAATAACATTATGATGTGAGGTGTGCTGGTGGGTTTTAAAGTAAATACAAGGAGGGTCTCGAAAATAGACAGGAGCGCACGTTAGAAAGCAGGGGCCTGCACGCAGAAATATATTTATGCATGAATTCTTTCAAATAGCCCTCCTTGGCCCTCTATCGAGGTCATAACGGCTTAAAACGACATAAATGAACTTGGTATATTGTAAACTTCACAAAAGAAGGATGTTTAAAGCGTATCTTTAATGCTTGCTTATAGGACTGGAGTGGAGTTGGACTGCACAGAGCCTGTAATAAAGTGCAATATTCCAATGAATTTTGTTCTGCTACAGTAAAGTAAATTGGCCATTTTGGGAGGGGTGTACCCACACTATTGGCAATTTTAGGTTGCATTGAATATATAAAGAGCAGATTAGGGACAAATCTTGCATTAAAGTGGTAGGGTACAGAGACATCTGAAAATGAGAAACATTATATATGTCCATTACAGTGTGCATATTTCTCAAAACTCACCTGTTTGGTTTTGGTAACAAAGTGAAGCGCATGGCACCTATGAAGTTCAACACGGAAATAACCCATACAGTGTATTTGCCTCAGATCTCCTATGAATATTGCTTATGTTTAGGACATCAAAGTGAAAACAACGTTTTTGTACATAGTGTTACAATGTGGCTGGCTGTTCATGTGAAAAGATCGTATCTTGTTCTCTTGCGGTTGCTAAAGTCTCGACAGTTAACAGGCTGTAAACAGTGTTCATTGCCCAAGATCACCATATGTTAAGGTGATGCCAAGACTGAAAAGCTTTTTTTTATACTTTGAAATGTAATTGCCATGTGTTTCACCTTGTAAACAAAGAAACGTAAGATTTCAAAACCAACTAAGAGGAAACTTAAGATCAGCACAAAGGTGACAGATTTTTTTACATGTAAGAATGAATATACATCCATTTAGGATGGTTAGAGTTCACCCAGCTGATCTAAATATAAAGACACAATTACTCAAACAAAGTAGAAAGGGACATAAAGTACAAAAGCAGCTCAACGTGGCACAATTGGCCGCACCCCTCCATCAAAGAATGAGTACAGCAAAACACAACTTTCTCTCTGCACAAAGAGAAGCAGGCGATGTTGAGCACAACCCAGAGGCACACTAGGAGAAAACAAATGCAAACCACAAAGGAAGATGATACCCGAAAGCATTAGAGGAAGAAGGAAGCAGTGAAAACACAGAATTCATAGAAACACCCAAAGTGTGCGAAATCACACAGAACACAGCTCTGCTAGCACGCGTCTCTACAAGAAACTCTACCATTACACTGCCAAGGCTCTCTAATGCTAGCTCTCATCCAGAGGAGTCCGGCCCACTGGCATTTTATAACTGCAATGCACTTGATAAGGAAACCAGCGCTTCATCACCAGTGAATGAGACCTTCGACCACTTGGGAAAAACCAACACAGAGAGTGAGGAAGAGAGAAATGTAGAACCTCAGATTGACATGGATGGTGACCCTGCCATTGAAAGACCAAGTCTAAATCTGAGCAAGGAAGGAACTGAAGAACACACCGAGGTGCAGCAAACAAGCACAGCCCCTGACAGCATAACTGCAGCAACTGGGCACAAGGCTACTAATTTAGAAAACA
The DNA here is from genome assembly GCA_963921515.1 of Calotriton arnoldi. NCBI lineage: Eukaryota > Metazoa > Chordata > Amphibia > Caudata > Salamandridae > Calotriton > Calotriton arnoldi. The sequence continues at coordinate 277,561 of CAWUFW010012282.1, forward strand.
AACCTTTGGAATCTGCGGGTGCCAACCCTGTTAACTTGGCAACCATTCTTATGGTACTGAATATAAAAAAAACAAATGAAACTATAAACATGTCACAGGGTAATAACACAGACCTCCAAATTAATGGTAATGGGCAGGTTCATAAAGATAGTTCAGCTAATATGCAAGAAGTTCAAAGCAATCAACCTGGCAAAGTTAACAGCAGCCAGCCAGTAAGTGAAATGCCATTAGAAGGGGGTGAAGTGCTCTCTGCATCGCAGGAGCTCAAAGATATTAATTCTGATGCAGAAAATGAGGCACTTCTTATTCTGGACAGAGTAAATGAGCCTGAAAAGCCTGCTCCAAAGTCCACACAGCAGCAGCTAGCTCTGTCACCTCCAGAAGAAAAACAAAGCGAGCAAAATAATTGAAACAACAACCGCTGCGCTCTGGCACCAGCCATGAGCACTGGCCTCTACGACCGTTTCAAAGTGATGATCTGGGGCAGAGGTTCTGAAGGACCTATGAATGTAACTCAGTACCACACTGAAAGGAGCAAAAATGCAGAAACGCTTCAAAACGAAGGCATTGCTGGTCCCAATGAGCCACACCCCCTCCACCGAGAAGGGAGTCAGAAGAAAACAAAAGGCCTCGTGCTCCCAGAGCAGATAAACAGTACAGCACAGAACGTTAACAGGAAGATACAAGCAATAATTCACTTCACAGCACTGACCGGGCAACCGGAAGCTCACAGTAAACGGCATGGGGTGGCGGGAAGGGAACAAGAGGAGCCTGGGCAAGCAATAAACGGTGAGGGAGAAATTCAACAAACAGTGCACAAAAACACGAGTCAAGCCTAAAGAAAAAATAAATGCACTGATAAAACCATAAATAAACGAGTAGGAGGACACGTCACAGGGACTGTCTCCATTGAAGGGGACAACACACCCAAAGGCGGGACAAATCGCAATGTTTCACCAATAAAAAGAAAGGAATTTAGAAAATCACAGGAAGGAATAAAATAAAAGACAATGGGCGTGATGGATGCCCACAGAGTAGATGCAGCATGTCTCCAAAGAGACAGCGCATGTGCTGCCTAGGCGAGACCTTAAAATGATTTTAATAGTATCACCCACCACCACTAAGATCTACTTGCAGTCCCAGGCTTCTCTCTCATGTCTATATGTGGTATTTCAATAGAGCGAATCTCGTCAAAATGTAGCAGAGCGCTATACTAAATGAAAGACAAGCATACTGGCATGCCCAACCACGAGCAATATGTGATAAGATCCAAAAATTGCATGACATGTACTGACTTTGGAAATAATATCTTGGAAATTATCTATCTCAAAAGCGTCCAAGAGCCTTAAACATTATGCCTCCCAGGTGACAAGTATAACAGTTTGCAACCTGCATTAAAAAAGAATGAATTATTTTCTGACAACACTTAGACATAGAACACAACTTTCTGTGACCCCTTGAAAGTACTGACACATACCAGTTTCCCATATGAAAGAAAATCTCAGTCTCTGGATACCCTAAGAGAATCTTGCAAATTGCACATCATCATATAAACAGCAGGAAGATCGTACTGCAGTCCATGCATATTAGCCTTTGCTAATCCATAACACTATTCAGCTCCCATCAAGAAAACAAGGATACAAAAAAACCTACATAAATCACCTTCCTAACTACCCCTAACATGCCTCCTCCTCCACTGAGTACTCACACTCCTTTGATCAACCCACAGACCTCTGCTTTCTTGCCTTACTCATACCTCACCCAGAAGGGCATTTCTTCTCAATGCCTCGAACGTACTCTTGTATTATCACACGTCAACAACATTACACTTAAGTGAACCATTGAAATCTGTCTGAATCGCATCTACCAATCCAACCGTTTCAAAGAGCTATAAAACTTTTCAAAAAAACCTTTGATCAGTATGCTACAGTTACCCCACAATCACCAAAAGCAAAGAAGCATTGACAAAGCTAATAGGTCGCACTGGTTTTACTGATGTTTTAACCATGCTGTATAGCATTGCTGCTGCTATGCAGAATTACTGTTTAAAAAAAAAGTGTGATGCATTGCTGCCATTTGAAGGTCTGCACATACGTTCAAAACACATGCAAGCGCATATAAAATGGTTCCGGCTTTTTTTAATGTATTGATGCGAGCTGGATTAGTAACAAAAACACAGCACAAAATAGCTTACATGAAAAAAAAATTAGGATGACTTGGGTGTGGGGTATGGGAGAAGCAATATGAGCGAAAGAAAGAAATCTGGACCCCGGGTGGTGGGGGGGGGGTGGGTGCACAGAGGAGAAACATCAAAAGGGGGGAGTGGAGCACATTGGCGAGAGAGAATAACATGAAGAGGGAGAAAAGCGCACAGGGAAATAGTTGGTAAATGCATGCACTCTCATAGAGTGCATAACAAAAGAAAAAAGTAGTTCCATAAAAGCAAGCAGTGGAAGTATAGAAGCCAGCCAATCAAAAGAGATGACAAAGAGGCTATGCGCTGTGGGAGAGCCAAAAATAATATCTGACAAGCGGGGTCATGAATCAGAAGTAGGCAAATTAAAGAGAGAGTGCAGCCAACCAATGGAATGAAATGGGTAGGGTGCAAGGCCTGTATGTTCTTAGTAATCTCACCTCATGCCTTTCGCAACCAAATAACTTGCACTGTCTAGTAGGCTCGACCTAAAAATGAGCTACATTATTTAAGTCAAATACACTAAAGTGAACTCCAATAAATAACAGTTCTGCAGTTTCAAACTCTGCAGCTTGCTCAACCTGCCACTCAACAAAGAACTCGACCTCCTCATTCTGACAGAGACATGTTTAAACCCAGCAATTTATAACTCACACTACGCTGCTGACTGGATACAACATAGCAAAGACACATGGAAAATGTGCTCATCTTCAAACAACGCATACTCATTAGTGCTCTCGGTTTTACTCTTTTAATGTTTCCATCTGTATTTATCCATATTTATTTTTCTGGCACTTTTTTGGTATATACAAATATATGTTAACATATGCCTGAAATTAAGGGATCATCATCCTGTTTTGAAATCTCCATTGTGTCTCTCTGCTTAGCAGTTGTTCTGAAATTCATGAAGGACAACAAGGAGAGTCACTCACAAGAAGCACAAGTTTATGGATTTTTACGCTTTTAAAAATAAATACAGAAAGGAAATAAATTGTTTTCTGTCTGTATTTATCTGTAAAATCAGTAAAAATTGAAAACTGGAAGCCTTAATAATAAATAATAATCTCTTCACGAAGGTCTTTGAAACAGCATCATTGTGACTTCAAGGAATATAAAACCCAATCTGTCGGCTGCCAGAGGTACCCATACACTATGAACTGAGGATTGGTGCTTTGAATCGGTGACTATGACTGTCTGAATCTAGAAATACGATGTATTTAATTTAGAATGGAAGACATTGATTTGAAGTCGAGAAGATGCTGATTCAAAGACCACAGTGAGGAGATTACTAGTTCACTATGTACATCACTTGTCTCTAGGAACCTTGAGAAATTAAAGGATTGTTGATACTGTCCCTAAAGTGATACACCGGTGTAGAATTGGTGGATTTTGATGTCAGATGGCCCCATCTAGTACAATTAATAACTATCAACTGAGCTTAACTTCAACCCTGAAGAAGCGGGTTTCTACCATGAAACACATGTTGGATGTGCTCGGTGAGAAATAGCAGCTGAAATCAGCAAACATTTTTCCTTTTGGACTGTCACCTGTAGTGCTTATATGAGAATGTATATGAACATGATTCGGGAAACATATTCATGCTCATGAAAGTAAGCATTTTATGACACAGATCAATCAAGGAGTGTTTTTTATAATTGTATAGAGTAAAAAATAATGAATAAAGTTTTCCATGAGGAAAATAAAAACTTAAAGTAGAATTCATCAAGCATGTTCACATTATATGAAGAATAATTTGGATGTAACATCTCTCCACTAAAGCAAAATGCTGCCAATATATGTATTTGTGCTTCATTGTCTCTAAATGTTTGCTTCCTTTGATTGTGAAATGGAAGTTGCATGTTTACACCCACCTTAAATCATGCTAATAGCAGCATGTAAGAGAAGGGACGGTGCACTAAGGTAACCCGACTAAGCAAGCAAATATTTTTACCTTGTATAGAGAATAAAGAGCAAGCAGTTAGGCACCCTGCATAAAGAGACAAGTACTGGCAAAGCCTATAGGTCTGGTGCGGTTTGCCAGCTATTTGAATTTCTCAGTGCTTTTGTTATTTCATGGTTTTGTAAAACTTTAGCTGTCAGGCCATCGTCAACATAAATTAAAAACTAGTTTAAACCTAAAATAGTTTTGATCTCAAAAAGCACATATTGCCATAGTAATCCCTGGCACTGAAACAAGTTACTTTGTGTGTGGATGCTTTATTTTTGAAGGAGCCGAATGCTGCCCTTTGCCCCATGCTATAAACAGTAGTGGGCAGATGAAAAATGTGAATACCACAACAGACCAAAGGGTGAAGATGGCACCAGAAAGAATATACACATATATATTAAAATCAAGAGTTATTTGCTAATGCTAGACCTCACAAATAAGGAATTTAGACACACACGTCAATATAACGAAGAGGTAAGGGTACCCATCACCAGGAAGAAATACTGGAGAAAGGTATATGCAACCTGCATATGAAATGACAACAACAAAGGCATCTGGTCGACATGTACCAAGAATAAATGCAATGAATGCACCTAGTTCAATAAGGCAAAGCAATACAGTCTAAATGACACTTCACGTGTAGCAATGCAGACAGTCGAGATTCTTGCACAAAAAACAAAACAAACAGATGAAGCAAACATGACACAGGCAGCTAAATACTTTCCAAAAAAAAAGAAAAATGTGTGGAGATATGAGACAGCGAGACAGCTAGTATAAAATGGCGATAAACTGGGCAGCTTGTAAAATGGAGCAACGCTGGTAGCCGGGCACCCTGCACATCAAAAGGAATGTAGAGTAGGTACCAGAGCACCTCACAGGAGGAAGCATTAAAATTCAAGTAAATGGACTTCTTGCAAGTGGGCAGCGTTGAACCCTGAAAAGAGAGGAAATACGAAGTACCTCGGCAGTAGACACTGGAAACAGAAATATAAAGTAATTTGTCGGTGACATCTTACAGTGATCCAGTGAGGCTTTTGATTACAGAGTAACAGTCTAGGCAGGTGCAGTTGGCATTGCACGCCACGTGCATGCAGTCGAGAACCGAGACAACACAGAATGCCAGCGGCAGGAGGCCAGGGTGCATGAGATCCAAACCAGATCTGAATCACTCTCCCAGGGGCTGTGCAAAACTCATTGCCTTATTAGCACATTCCTGTGTCAGAGCATGTGTGGAGCCTGGCAGACACGACTCTGCAGTGTAAAGCATGCACCTGGCCAATTCTCACTCACTGCCATCAGCTGTCTTCTGCTGGTTTGGGCAATTAATCTAACGCCTTGCGATGATGCAGGGAACATTCCAAGAATGCTTTATTCTAACATGGGATGAATGGCTGGGAGGTGTAGAGTCTGTATGTTAAAGTGAGAGAGACAACGAGCCGGCAGACAGAGAGTGATTTTGTTCTATTTTGTTCTGCACCACTCGGGAACTAGAGGCGAGTTGGAGGTGTTTTTATTATTTTTTTAAACAAAGAAGAAACAATTCAGTTGGAATTGAATTCTGTTTTACCTTTTCTTAGTGCTTGTTGCCTAAATCGAATTTTGGTTTTCTTGTTGATTTATTGAATATAACAACTGAGCCTCACCCACTTTATTCAGCACAATTAGACTCATTGGAGTATTAGTATGGCTACTTGCCTACTGAGATTCCAGAAGCCTGCCTAAGTATGTTCGTGTTTTAGTCCACAACAGAAAGCGACACAAATACCCAACCATTGAGAGGCCCGATCTTTCTTTAAAAATATATACATTTATATACCTTCCGTGTCTGCAATCAGCATGAATGTGATGTTTTTAAAACTGGTTTATTTTGATGATACCTAAAGGAGTGTTTTGGTTTTTTAATTTTGAACACTTGTGTTTTATTTTCATCTTTGTCGCTAGCTTCCGTAGTACTGTAGTAACTAACTGAACTTATCCCATTCGAAAATGTCCGACCGATACGTACATGTGAAATCGAGAAGGGTTGAAACATCTATTGGGTGGTAGACCTTTAATATAGCAGCCAACTTAGGATGGTAATTGTTTGCAACCAAATCAGGATCAAAATTGCTTTAAAGAGAGAACTCTCTTCTTACCGATGTTTCTTAAGTCGATAATGCTTACTTTGATTGGATACAATGCTATACAAGCGGCCACCTCTTTGAATAGTTACTGGTCTTTTCCTGTTGTGACTACTTCAATCTTCTCCGATCTAAATTGGCCACCCTATTTTCGCCTTACCATCTTTCAATGTGCCAAGCCTTTTTATTGGCATCATAACCAGCTTATTGGAATGTAGCTTTTACTACGCCTGCCCCAATGAGCATAGGAGACAGGGTACTGGACTCCACTGACCCGACCCCTAGTGTCTTGCGGTTAAATGTCACCGAGGAGGAGCATGTATGAAAATCCTTGAGGTAGTGAGAAAAGGCGGAGGTTGTGCTGCTTGGCCGGGGAGAGTGCGGCTGAGGCAGCGGTAGGGAGTGCAGACCGGACCCCTCCCTCTGCCCATCAATGAATTAGAGGGTCCTTGCTAGCTGTGCAGGCCCCCGGTCTTTCGGTCACTGCTTTGTGTGTCCTCAGATCTGTGAAGGAGGAAGACCGGCCGCTCCATTACCTGCACAGCACTGCTGTCGAGGGGGGCCAGGCTGCGGTGGTATACCAGAGAGGCTGGCCCTCCCATTGAGAGAGACTTACACACATTGCCATGTGTCGTGCTGATAAAATAAAAAGGCGCATGATGGTGAAACATCAAAGCAGCGCTGTGCTGGTAAAAGAAAAGAGCACAGATGTTAAATTGGTAACTGGTGGATTTATATTGTACTTGGTCCCTGCTCTCAGGGATGGATAAACACTGTAAGAGGCATGACAAATGCATGCCATCAACAAATAGGATAAAAGAATAGAAGAGTGACAATGACTCCAGCAAATAGCAAGCCTATGGGCGTGATGTAAGCCCACAGAGTGAATACAGCATGTCTCAAAGAATCAGCACATGCGTTGCCTAGGCTCGACCTAATAAGAGAAATATTTAAAAGCCTGTTTACAGAAACGCAGCAGCTGAGCAAGTGAAAACAAGACCATCATGTAAAATGTTTTTCAAGAAAGAAAAAAGGAGTTCCTAAACAGATATTAAATTGGTCACCAGTGTGTGTATATTATACTTGGTCCCTGCTCTCAGGGAAGATTAAACACACCAAGAGGCTTGACAAATGCATGCCATGGACAAGTAGGGAGAAAGAATAGGAGAGCGATGATGGAGCCAGCAAACAGGAAGCCTATGGGCGGACAGAAGCCCTCAAAGTAGATACACCATGTCTCGAAGAGAGAGCAAGCGCTGTCTAGCCGAGATCTAATGCGCATGATGTTCTGAGAGAAATCTTCCCATGTGTCATGGCTGTTGTTTTATTGTTTTCAAGAAATAAAATCCTGCTTTGGCAACTTATTCCTTGAAAACTAAAAACCTTTCCTAAGTGGGTGCAACAAACATGGTGCCCACTCAGCAAAGTTCAGCACCTTCAGTGGAGCTGTCTCACCTTGGGGTAGAGGCCATAAACTTCACCAACCTGGAAGGCTGGAGGGCTGCCACCAGGGTATACATGACCCTTTTAGTAGCCACAACATGTATTCTACTGGTGCTTTTCTGCAAAACATGGGCAGCATATTGTCATAATTTCTGACAAAACCCTATTGTCCAAGGGGCTTAATTTAGAGTTGTGTGCTGATAAAAAGTATTATAGTTTCTGGAAGAAGTGCTAAAATCAGAGGAAAGTCACTAGAATACATTTTCTCCAGCATGTTATCATTATGGTAGAGAAACGTTTTCTGGTTAATTCTTCTGTAGATTTAGCAGTTCTTCCAGAAATCAGAGAAATTTTAATTACCATCCAATTGTAAATGAGGCTAGTTTTGTCTGTAAAATCCTGCAATGTGCGCAAGCAGACTAGCTACATGTTGATCATTTTTAACAGTTCGTACTATAAAAAGTATACTACTAATCGGATATATTTGCTTTAATGTTGTAATATGCTAGATGATGCTAAATGCTGCCATGGCATAATGAGTATTTGTTCCGTAATGCAATTAGTGAAGATTTTACTCTAGAATTATGGATAACACTATTGTCTCGTTGACTGTAACCCCAAGTGGAACTAGTCTTTACACCACATTATTACAGACAATATGCCAGCAAACTGAGGACCAGCTTTAATTTCTAAGCAGTATCTGAACTCATAAGTTACAAAACATATCTCATCATAAACAAAATCTTTTGCCTTCTTGGTAGCTTAGATAAAGTATTACTGAATGCAAAACTCACAATAACTACTTGCCAATAATTCAAAGTACACCATCTCCCTTTTGTAATTGCAACACTTCTCTTTGGCTTAGGAGCAAGGTGCTCTTTTCCTGTAAATTTCCAAAGTCCACCATGAATGCACTGTCTATTCTACAAAGAGTCATGTGGGAACTTGCCTGCTTTAGCTCAAACTCTGAAGAAAATCTTGGTGTCACACCACCAATCAATCCAGAAATGGAAAATGAACTTCCACTAAACCTGAAAAATAGGAAATAAAGGAGAAAGGGTAAATATGTTATTTCGTTCATGCTGTGACTTTGCAGAAATAATGGACGTCTGTGGAATCTGCAGTTTCCAGGATCACAGTATATGCACTTTAAAAGATATATTTGCGCCTATGTCAGTTGTGAAACATAAGTAGTTAAGAGACTGAAATTCTGTACAATATGCTCTTTAGGGGTATAGAAGGGGGGTGGCAAAGGTCCTATGATGAACAAACATTGCTCTTCAGCCCCTCATTAGTTTTAAGGATTCTTTCATTATCTCTTTTACTTTAGTGTTAAGGACTCTTTTGAAACTTTCTCAACCCCAATTGTGGTTATTAGAGCAGTACTGCTTATTTACTACAAAATGCAATTCACAAACCTACAAGTGTAAATCTCCATCTCAAACGCTCCTATATTGTCTATGGGGGAGATCGTCACACATGTAAGTTTACTACTTAGGGCCCGATTTCGATGTCGGACAGACCTGAGTATGTCCGACATTGATTCGGTACTGGGACCGACCGACCTCCTGTCGACGGTCCCTACCCAGCAATTAGGATGCGACCGAACAATGTTTGGTCGCACTCCTATTCTTTACAATGGAAGCATGCATTCCGACCGGAATGCATGCTCTTATTGTAAAGAGAAGAGGTGCAGTTCATCCCTGCACCTCGTGGCAGACACCTTTAGGTGCCTGACACAGGGTGTAGGGATCAACAGGGGGGCAACATAGGTGCCCCCACGGCCTGCAACCGGAGGACGTGCACCCATGGGGGCCCTGCTGGGGGCCCCCAAAGTTGACTCCCGACAGCCTTTCTGTGTCGGAAAGGCTGGCACAGAAAGGCTGTCGGAATCCAACATTGTAATCCCTCGGGCGTAATAAGCTGCCCTTGGGATTACTGGACGCTTTCTGAATGGCAGACAGGCTCTGCGAGCCCATCGGAAGCCATTCTGAAATCCAGTTCGGATTCCTTTCTGACCGACTCCATCCAAATGGGTCGGCCGGAAATGAATCCGAACACCTGATTACGATGCCGTAGTAAACGGCTCCGACCGATGGTCGGAGCCGTTTACTACGGCATCGTAATCGCCCCCTTAGTAGTAAATGTGGGAGAGACCTGGGAAGTGGTTGAAAAAGGGGGCATAATTATTGCAAAATAGGTGGGGTCTAGGGAGCAGTAAGGATGGGTTAGGGGGGGGGGTTAAGGAAAGGGGCATGTTATCAACCACCAAAGAGTATGCCATTGCTTTTCACAAACTGCACTTCTGAAGTTACTGCATCCAAAAAGGGTCAAAGGTGTAGTGAATGAACTCTAGCTCTGCGCTCAGTACCACACAAGGCCAACTACTGGTACTGCAACACCCTCTCATTGAAATAATGGAAGCATGGACTTAAAATAAAATCTCATAGGAAATAATGTAAATTAAATTAAACTATTTAAACCATTAAAAATATAAATACATGTTATTTAATGTAAAAAAAGTTAGCCAACAATAAAACATTTGTTATTTTATTTTAATTATTTTAATAACCTTTTTTGATCTAAAAATTATTATAATATTATTTGTATTAAAAGTTAGTTAAATAATTGTTATAATTTCTATACATTGCTTTTAGTAATCATTAATACATAATAAGAATATATATATATTTTACTTTGGCTGGGATTGTTTTACAAAAATTTCAGAAAAATATTTTTTTTAACTCAATATATATAAATTAATTGAATATTGAATTCAAAATTTAGGTATTAGTGCTATGGTATTTTGTATTTTGTCCTATATTTAAAATAAATATATAAAATTAATTTAAATTAGTATTTCACTTAGAAATATTTACACTATTTGTTTCCATGTTTAGTAAACATTTTTATTTTTCCCCATACCTTATCATAGAGGTAACACTACCACCAGGGTGGAGATCTCCCAATGCAGGGTATAGGGAAAAACTGTTTATAAAACTTTAAAACAATATGCAATATAAAATATCAATGACATTAATTCTAGATATATTTTAAATGTAGAACACATTAAAATAAAATTCTATATCACTATCTTAACTTTGAAATAAATATTGTAATAATTTAAATGTATTAAAATAACAAAAAAATATTTTTAAAGATGTATTTAAGATGATCCCACCTAATGTAAAATCTTTGTATTTACCTAATATGTATTAAAACTTGCAAAAATGTATGTATAGAACTTATTAAAATGAATTTTAAACAATTGAAAAAAACGGTTTTAATTTAACATTATTTCCTATGGCATTCTATTTTAAGTCTCTATTATTTTCAATGGGAGGGTTTTGCAGTATCAGTGGTTGGTCATATGCGGTGATGACTTACATTCATAAATTTGTCTCAACTCCTCGAGGAGGGCGAGCCATTTAAGTCTACATTTTTGAGTAACTTTATACATGGAAATGGTGACTAGCAAAAAGTAGTAAAGTAACTCAGATATGTAAGAGTAAAGTTACATGTGTAAATTACTCACAGATTTAATTTTGCTTTGTAAATAATCACCATTGAGGCTATAATATCAACCTACACTTATATTGATGAAGACCTACACCTACAAACATACTGCCATAGTAAGCACATACAGGGAAGTACAGATTTACTATTCCCAATTCTCAGTTTATTTTGATATAACACCTCTTTTGCATAATATGATTACAGATGAGAGTACTGTTCACTCTTTCCTGTTGGATAATTTAAAATGATTTCCATTGTCTCCACAAGTTAATCTTTACACTAATCGTCATTCTATTAACCCATTATTGTAGAACCAAGTTGAGTTTGAGAAATGTGCATTCTGCATTAGGCTTTGCAGTCATTGTTCAGTGTAAGAAAGATAGCTTGTCGGGTTAATGCCCCTACTGCATAGAATTGTACATAACATCAGAAGAATAGCTTCTCTGTCAATCTTTAAAAAGGAAGCTAAAACCTTCCTAATGAGGAAATTCCTCCCATAACTCTCTTTTGTCGCGCATACCGCCTTGTGTCATTGCTTTTGTTCCTATGCAAAATTTCCTGTTCTGCTTGGTTGCCCTTTCCTTGTACCGATTTCATACTCCTTCAAATGTATTGCTGGTTCTCACTGCCTTTTGCTGTCATATCCCCCCTCATATATAATTGCTGGTTTTCTCTATATATTGCTGGAATGTCGCTCTGCTGATTATATTATTGTATTGATTATTGTATATAACCCTGGTTTTTGTCCTAATGTAGTCAATTCCCTCTATCCCTATCCATGTGTGTTGCCCTTGCCAAACCTATTCACAACGTGTTATCCCTGTAATGCGCTCTGATACCCTAACGGGTCAAGTTTGCGCTCTATAAAACCTCAAATAAATAAATAAGGTGTTTGATGTAATAGTGGCATTTAACCACTAATTAAATAAGTTGTTTTTATTGGAATTTGTACAAACATTCATATTAACTTTTAACAATAGTTGCTTCATTCATGTCACACAGAAGAAACTTACTGATAGTAAATCTGCTCCCATTTGGCTCTGATAAAGTCCCATGCTAGACTCTGTCCTATAGTGTTGCCTGCGATGTAACTGATGGTTGCAGCAGCATCTTGCTTTCGAATTTTTGTGGCATCCAATGTGTACTCAAGATACCTAATGAAGGAAATAAAATGCATGCTGCTGATTAAAAAGAGCAACATATTCACCAGCTAAACATAATATCTGGAAGCATGTTGCAACAAAAAGTTCATGTCATATGAAAGTAATAAAAACCTACTCATATATTACATTTTTCAAATATGACATGTTGCAATATTTTCTTTAAACCATTTTACTTTGAAATTAATCCCAAGCCAAGCTATGTTCCCAGTAGGTTGCAAGCACACACACATGTGCAGCATACTTTCCGTCAGAGCCAAGTGTCTCTCCAGAAGCCCTCACAATTCCCTGCACCCGGCGGTACTGAGGAGGGACTAACAAGCCAATTAATGAATCCAAAGCCAGCATTTACAAGGGACAATGACACAGGCCAATGAAAAATATGGGCGGAGAGTGGGCGGAGCTTCAAGTCCATACTCGAATACAGCATGCCTCACAGAGCAGCGCATGCGCTGCCCAGACTCGATCTAAAAAGCAGCTGGTTTGAAAAGATAAGCAGCTTTTCAGTAGAATGTAATTTTTCGGCCTGTCTTGACAGCGCAGCTGTCGCCAGACAATTATTTGAACATTAATAGAGAGGGGATTTTGGCTCCCCACACATGTTGGGAGTCAGGAGTACATGCTTTGATTGGGCAGAAATTGTGTACTTCCACAAAAAGTGTTTGCCCTACACTCAGCTGTGATGATTTTGTTTATCATCCAGCCACCTCAACTGGAAATTTTAGGGGCACAGACATGACATTGTAATGCTATTACAGTGTCTTAGACAACTAGATAATTTATGTTTTTTCTCTGGCAGACACACAGATGGGAGGAGGGCAGTCTTTAACCTACATGGATGTTTAGGTCTGGTTGACAGAGCAAAATGTCACCTGACCTTTTAACCAACACAAATATAATTGCACAATTCTTTGCTTCCACATAAATACATATTCATGTATATGCTATATGCAGGTAATGCTTCACATTTCCATACACCATTCCTTTGAAACCAGACTTATTGGTATTGCCAATTCTTGTTTTTCTTTGAATGCAGTCTGTTAATTCCTTAACTGAAGATGTGGCGATTACCCATGTATAACATCCTAAAACACAAACTTTGACCTAATCAGAGTTATCCTAGGAACTTCACAGACTTTTCTTTAAAGTTTTTTTTTTTAATAGTGTTTATCAGTTTTACATGTAGGTTACACATCCGCTGAGGTAGTGGGAGGTGTCCATAGCATCACATGTCAACACAAACATAATATAACAGTTGCTACATCTGTCGCAAATATAAGGCTGTCAGTGATGTCTTTTCGTACTACTACAGTACTACACAACACTACGGATATATTTTGTAACAATTTTGCGTCTATCATGTGCCAAAAAAGATTGTTGGGTTAGACAGTAGGGCCCATTGAATTGTCGTGTTCACTACAGTGTGATTTGTCGGGTTGTGTATGTTGGGTCCTGGACCAGTTGTGATTGTGGGTTGAGCAAGGGAAAGTAACAGTATGATAGCATGGGTATGTGGGTACTTCCAGGAAGCGTTGTCATCCTGGCTAGGAGGGGGCAAATGAGATGGCAGGATGAGGAGAGGGGTTAGGAGGAGAGAGACATGGTGGCATCGCCTGGTTGATGGTAACAGGTAGATAGAGAGAGGTGACTGTCTCTAGGTGTGAGAATTGTTGCGCGGTGGCACCAAGCCGGATGTGATTTGCTGCATTTTTGATTCTATAAATGTTAAATTATTTTGCCAGTCTGGTGCATTAGTGGCAGTGGGATGTTTTTGGGTGTTGTCTTGTGACAGCATATGTTCATACACCAACGCCCTGCCGAGGTCGCCCATCCATTTATGCATATGAGGGAGTAAATTCGACTTCCAAGACATAGCCAGTCTGCCTTTGGTGAGACCAAGTGCTAGGTCTAAGAATTTATTGATAGTTTTCCGTCTTGTGTTGCGTGTAGTTATGCCCAGCAGAAAGTGGAGGCCCTGAGCTATGATTGTTGTGTCGGTAGCTTCTGATAATATAGTGGCTATTTTGCTCCTGTATCCTATTATCCGAGGACAGTCCCAGACCATGTGTATGAACGTAGCTTCAGGTTTATGGCATCGAGGGGAGCTCTCGTACATGCGTGCCAGTCTGTGCGGGGTTAAATACGTATGGTGAAGATAATTGAATTGAGTATATTTAATTCTGGCATTTGTGGATATTACCTTGGAGTACCCAATACATTGCGCCCACTGCTTGTCAGTTAGTTTAGTTGATAATGTCACGTCCCAATAGTCTCTGAGTGGTGCCAAGCGCGAGACTATATCTGGTCGCAGGGAGTTGTACAGCATGGTAATTGCCCTTTTGCCCGCGCCGTGCTTTAATAGTGTTTGGAGTGGGCTGGATATTTTGGGTTTGTCCCGTGTGTTACCCCATGTTTTGAATAACTGATGAATGAGTGATGCATATAATAAGAATGTGCCTGGTGAAATGCCATAATCGTACATTAGGGTTGTGAACTTGCAAAGCGTGGAGTCAACAAATAAGTCACCCCATGTCTTTGGACCGGTTGAGCGCCAGTCTCCCATTTCCGGGGGCTTTATCCTTGTGTTGTGACCGGGGAATATCCCAAGCGGTAGGTTGGGAGAGTAGGGTGGGGGTGAATGCCTGGCCCACAGGTACCGGGTCCAGCAGCTGTGAGCCGTGAACATGAATATGTTCCCTGTCTTCTTCTGAATCATAGTCTTGCAGCCACTCAGCCACTCCAGTATCGTATTTAGGCATATTTGGGATGACCAGCATCCCAATTGAGTAGTGTTGCAGCTTGCCAGCCAGCGCATTGGCCATTGTAGCTGAGCGGCTGCGTAATAGTGCTCATAGTTAGGAGGTCTGAGCCCGCCTTCTGTGATTGGAGCATAGAGTTTTGTGAGAGCGACTCGAATTTTGGTCTTGCCCCAAATTAAAGATGTTAGAAGTGATGTCAAGTCACGGAACAGTCTATCTGGCAACAGAAACAGGAGAGCTGCAAAAAGATACAGCAGCCTGGGGAGCAGCACCATTTTGGATATGGCTATACGCCCCATTGGTGAGAGTGGTAGTTCTGTCCAGAATGCTGTGGAGAAGGGAGCGTTTGTGATCACTCTGCCCAGGTTGCCGTCTATCGTGTCCACTTGGGAGTGGTATATTTGAACTCCCAAGTATTTAAAGAAGTTGTATGCCCATGTAAGGGGGGCCTGTGGTAGGGATGCTCTTTGCAACGATGACTGGGGTGTCATTGGGAATAGAAGAGATTTATCCCAGTTCACTTTGAGTCCAGAGACGAATCCATAGTGGTCTAGTAGTTCCATCAGGCCTTGTAATGTTGTCCGTTGGCCATTGAGATATATCAATGCAACATCAGCATATAGTGAGACAATGTGCCATTGATTGTGTGCCTTGATGCCCCATTCCATGACTCGGCTGTGCAACGCATAGGCCAATGGCTCCATCACCAGAGCGAAGATAATTGGTGACAGGTGGCATCCTTGCCTGGTGCCCCTCTCGATATTAAAAGAGTCCTAGACCATGCGGCCTGTCTTGACTCTTGCTTGCAGTGAGCTATATAAAAAGTTGATGCAATTTAAGAGCTTAGGAGCCATGCCGTATTTTGCTAGCGCTGCTCTTAGATAATCCCATCCCAAGGTGTTGAACGCCTTCTCTATATCCAAAGAGGCGATCCATGTCGATTCACCCTATGTACTGGCCCAGTCCAATAACTGGAAGAGTGGACGTAAGTTAAGGCTGTTGTTCCTGCAGGGATGAATCCGTTTTGATCCGTATACACCAATAATTGCATTACTTCTGCCAGTCTGCTGGCCAGCACTCTGCCCAGTATTTTGTAGTCCGAGTTCAAGAGGGATAGGGGGCGATATTATCCCATCTGCAGTGGGTCTCTGCCCAGTTTAAGAAGCACCACCAATACTGCCTCCCAAAGTGAGGTCGGCAGTGCGCCCCGTTCGTAGGCATCTGCATACATCCGGTGAAGGCGAGGGACCAGCTGCGCACTAAATGAGGATTAGAATTCCAGGCGCCAGCCGTCGGATACCGGGGTTTTCCCCTGTGCCAGTTGCTGGATGGCCTCTAATATCTCAGTGTCCGAGATGGGGGATTCCAGGGCCGTATAGTGAGTTTGTGGGATCTGGGGGAGTGTTATATGTTCTAGAAAGTGCTGTATGTCTGTCGTATTGCTAGCCAGGGGAGCGCTGTATAGAGAGGTGTAGTATTGACAAAATGCTGAGTTGAATTCGGCCTGGGTGCTAGCCAGATGGCCCGCTGAGTTGTAAATGGCAGTTATGGGTGTTTGGGATGCGTCTGTCTTCAACAGCCAGGCTAGTGTTCTGCCCGCTTTGTCTCCTTCCGTGTATCTTCTGGCTAAATATTTTTTGTAATCTAAAGCGCGCAATCTGTCTAACGTCTCCTTATGGGACAGTCTGGTTTGGGCTAGCATTGGTGTTATCTGTGGGTCGGTAGGCATCAGTCGCTCACAACGCTGTATCTCCGACTCAAGATCTTCTAGCTCCTTTGAATGTGCCCCATTCCAGCCCTAGATTAGATGTGGTATCCTCATTATCCTGAAAATATGTTACAATGGATTGTGTTAAGAGGGTGTGCAGTGGGGTGTCTTTGAGTGCCTCCAGAGGAAAGCGCCAGGTCGGGATTCTGGACCTGGATTTTCCCCATGCTAACCGGATTTGCAAGGGGTTGTGGTCTGAGAGTGTACGGCCGAGGTATTCCGCTTGGGATTCCCTGGGGAGGGCCTCCTGGGAACAGTACACCAGATCTATCCTCGTATGTAGAGCGTCAAGCCCTGAGTAATGAGAATACTCTCTGTGTGTGGGATGTAAGCCACACCACGCCTCCTGCAAGTTTAATGTGTTGGCCCAGGTTTGTAAGTGCTGTGATATGGAAGTAGCTTGGGCGCCCGTGAGCGGGGGAGTGAGCGGTCCTTGTCTAGATTAGGTGTACAATTAAAGTCCCCTACCCAGTATAGTGGTGCTGAGGGGTCTTGAAGTAGTGCTGGTGTCAGTGTCTGTAGGAACAGTTAGGGGCATATAGTGAGATCAATGATATCGGTTGTCCATCTAGAGCCCCTTCTAATATCGGGTAGCGCCCAGTCGGGTCAGTTCAAGTGTGCAATACCTCTGGGGTTCCAGGCGCCACCCATATCAGTGCCCCTCTTGCGTATCCGGAGTATGTGGTCCCCACTATCATGCCCTTCCAGTGCTTGCTCATTAGGGCAATTGTCTGAGAGGTCAAATGAGTTTCTTGGAGTGGTGCTATAGTGATTCCACGTCTACGTAAGTATTGATTAACCCTGTGGCACTTGGCGTGCCCTGCTAACCCACGGACATTCCATGTCAGCAACACAATAGGAGTTTCCGTGTGCCCATTCCTGTAGATTTGGTATAAAATGTTGGTCCGAGGCCCATTGTGGCGGTGGTATTCCCCTTGTCCACCCATAGATGTGTGTTACCTGCTTTGTGTGTGGGTAGTTGTAGCCACCCTGAGTGGTAGGTATTATGTCATGGCACAGATAGCGCAGATTAAACAGTAACAGTCCCCAATTCCCACCCCTAGGCCTAAGCGCCAATAGGCAGTCGGCCATCAGCACTTAACTGCAAAATGGTTAAACTTATAAATGAAGAAAGAGAGGAAGAAAAGGAAAACACAGGAAAAATATTAAGGAACAATTCTGTATCAGTAACTCTGTTTGAGTGGGGAGCGAAGACTGTGTGGCGAGCTCGGAGTGCACGCTTGTGTGCTGTATTGTTCGTGGCCCTGGAGCGACTCAGAGGATAATGTTGAGGTGGGGGCGCCTTGGCTGCCCTAGTCTGTGCTCGCGTTAGCATGGGACCTTGCGGCTGGCTTGTATCAGGCACATCACACCAGATCATCGGAAGTCTGGGGGGTACAGTGGTGTCTCCTTCCACCACCACTGCTCGTTGTGAGTCCGTCAGTGATTGGCTGTCCTCTCTCTGGTTCTCGAACTCCGAACCGGATGATGAGGGAGGGTGGGATGACGCAAGTATTTCAGCATTTGTCACCGCTTGAGCCCCTTCTTTCGCTGCTTGGTCCTTGGTGGGTCCCTGTCATTGGTTTCTGATCTGCTGTCTGCGTCGTCTTTGTGTCTGCCATCTTTGTTGAGGTGCGGACATTATTTTCCTGCTGGAGGCCAGGTCATTCTGTTCTATTCAATCCCATGCAGTCTCCGGGGTGGTGCAGAAAGTAGTTTTTCCTTCTTGCTATATCCCTAGGGTGGCTGGAAATTGAAAAGTGTATTTCACGTTCTGTTCTCTCAGGACTTTCTTTGCGTCAAGAAAGGAAGATCTGCGGCATTGTACTGCTAGAATGTAGTATGGGTAGATGTGTACGGCAGCGTTTTAAACTGACCATGGGCCATGGACTATTGTGACCTGCAAAATGTGGTCCCTATCTCGGTAGTTGAAGAGGCATGCCACCACAGGCCTCCTGGGCGAGGGGGGCTGCCCGGCACTTTATGGGCCCTTTCCACAGGGAAGAATTTGGATTGTTTGCCCTGGAGGACCGTGTCGGCAAACCAGGTCTCGAGATATAATTCCGTGCTTTGGCCCTCTGCTCGCTCAGGAAAGACCACTATACGCACATTGTTCCTACAAGATCTTCCTTCCTGGTCCTCCACACGATCCCGCAAGTATTCCACCTCATTTTGTAGGTACTTGGTCCATTCATCTGACTCTCTTATCATGGGTCTCAGGGCCGCCAATGACGACTCTGAGTTCTCAACACTTTCCTTGAGGCGCTTATGGTCTTCCTGCATGAAACCCAGTTCAATACAGAGTGAGTCAATCTTGGGGCCCAGAGTGGGTTTAATGTCCAGGATTTCCGCCATAAGTTCATCGAAACAGTGTGACTGATCGGGTGGTGCATCTGGTGCTTGGCTTCCAGTTTGGAGGTGATCTGGTTGTCTATCTGCGGGGTTAGGTGCATCCCTGCTTGTGCTTGAGGTTTGTCTACTTTATTCCTGCCCATCTTGAAAGGGTCAGTGTGTATTATAACCACTGTGGCTATTGACTGCCGTGAGAGATGTCCAACCTCTGTCTTCGTCCGTCACGATGTATGCATCTATTGTTTCTCTCCCCCTCTGGGGCTTGGCCTGGTCTGCGCTCTGGTCCTGTCAATTTAGGGAAGAAGGGGGAGGTGCCTGTCCTCTACTGTGTGTGTGATATGCGGGGGACCAGCTGCCTGAGTTGCTGCACACTCGGAGGTCCTGGCAAGGAGTCGTTGGTTCATCGTAGTGTTTCGACTTTCAATGGAGTCGGGTTTTCGTGTCTAACATGAGTTAAGAGAGTAATGTTGCATTATTTGCAGTATGAATGCTCCATGGGGGGGAGAGGCAGCTGTTATTGGGAGGTTTTGGGTTTACTATTCTCTCCTCCTTTGTCTTCCCTTTTACCTCCTCTGTTTTTCACCCAAAGTTTGTATGACAGAATATAAATTTGGGTGGTGCTATCACAGTGAGCACGCAGATGACAGCCCTGTAAACATGAAGTGTTGTTCTCTTCAGCGGTGGAGCCCTGGTGTCTTAGCAGGGCGGTCTACACCATCCTTCATAAGGTAGGCATACAAAACTGTGAGGAGTGCCCCCTCCCCGGGTGTGTGCCGCAGCACAGTCCTAGTGGAGGGATTTCTCACTCGTTCAATTTGATGCGCTCAATTGCAGGGAGGCATATGGGGCTGCCCGCGGCCTTTTCACCCCCCTGAGGAGGCTCCTGTGGGGCTCTGAGAGGGAGGGTGCAGAGAGGAATGATGCTGCCCGGCGCCGGGAACAGATCAGTATTGTGGTGCCGAACAACCATGAGGCCATGCACTGGATTGCGGCCTGCTGGCCTGCTGACGTCGGTGGCTCACCTCAAGTTCAGGTGGCTCCTCCAGCCAGGATTCTAGTGCACCGGCCTAGTCCTCAGAGAGCCCGCCACGTCAGGGCTCCGCCATTAGTGTCCACACCTCTCCGGTCGCGTATCGCTTCGGCAGCTTACGGCCTCAGAGTCCTCTCGCCAGGCACCACACTGCACTCCCCCCTCTCCTGAAGCCAGCTCCAGTCGGGGCGAACTAGAGCGGACGACAGCGAAATGCTTCTCTATGTCTTCAGGCTGCTCACATGGGTCCGCGGAGCCCCCACCAAGGTGCAGGGTGAGTTGCGGTGTGCAGGGTCGCTGTGTGATTGGGGCTATTGCAGGATTTTTTGGCAGGCCACGGCGGAGCTGTTCAATACATGTCTGCTCCAGCCACCATCTTGGCCATGCCCCAAAGATGCAATCCCTGTTTACACTGCATATTTTACTCTATTTTCTATTTTCCAAAAGCCTTTGCTTTTTCCAGGTTTTTAACAAACTTCAGATATTTTTTTCATGCAGCATATTACTGTTGTATGTGTATACAATGCTTAATTTGTAAAAAAAAAGTAAGTGCTGGGGCCCAAAGGTTTGCTCAGGAGGCTGCAGCCAGCACTATCAAAGATCGGGGTGCCAAAGAGAAGTCTGTGTAGCTTTGAATCACCTCATGCCTCTTGAATCCACCTCCAAACACTCTGCCCTGTTATCTTACTCTTGCCCATTCTTTTTCATCCCTTCTTCATCCCTCTATCACTGTTTTTGTCTTCCTCTTCCTCCTTCTTTCCCCATTTTGGGTTTTTCTTTCTCTTTGCATGGATCGAAGTCTGTTGAGAAAAAATAAGTCCTGGTCCTCAAAAATTAGTGTCGGTGCGTCCCACTTGCAACCACTGCCTAAAATTAAGCACTGTTTGTGTAGGGCATTTTGTGAACTGAGTAGCCTCCAGGTGTCTGTTTAATATTTGAGTTGTAGGTTGGTGTTCATGGGAGGCCAAGAGTGTGAATGGTTGGGCTGAGGATGAACACAATCTATGGAGCTGAAGTTAAACGCAGAGGGAGTTTAGCACAGTGCCTGTCAGTAAGCCATAAAGGTGGTCCCACTTTGTGCACATCCAGCCCTTGGCCTTTTCGCAGAGTGCACAGAGTGATGTAGTAATTCTATCTTCAGATTCTATTTGAAAGTACACAAAGGGGGTACGCAGCTATCAAAAAGCTGACAGCGCCAAAGGAAACAAAATGTAGTGCTTACGGGTGAGTGTGCGGGTTAGGTGTTTGGAGGGGTCTCTGAAGTGCAGGAGAAGAACCAAAATACTGCAAATGGAGAGAAAAGTCAGTAATTGAGAGGAAAGAGATGAAAAGGGGATTAAATGTCCAAGAGTGATAGACTGTAGAGGAAAGTGACGTGAAGAGAACAAGCGTGATTGAAACACTCTGATGACCACTAGCCTTTCCACAGACTTTAGTAATGTTTTAAATCTCAGACTCACATTTTCAAAATTGAAACATATTCAAATCTAATTATGAACAACAAAATCATTGTTACTCATTTTATTGATACTGCGATACTGCTAACAAACATTGGCAAGCTAATAGGTCTAGCTTGTTTTAGTGCCTATGCCCTGTAAGGGGGGACACTGTGTAGCACAGGATTTAGTTTCATTTCTTAAGCCACACCCCTAATTACAAATTATTTCTACCTATGCTTCTTTGGTCACACCTCTTTTAAAGACAACCACCTTTTTCATTCCACTTAAAGCACTGGTCTTTGGGAACACTCCACACAGCTGCTTTTGTACCTTACTTTCACATTAATGGAGGAATGTTGTATTCACCCATGTGTTTACTTAAATACATTTACTAGTCCTTAACATTACTGTAGAAGAAAGGGTCAATAAAATGGCAGCTGTAAGCAGTAAGAAGTTCATGAAGGCCCAAAGCAAGTCAGTTGAAATTGCCAGGAAATAGTTTGCTGCATTGGCTTTGTGTTGAGTTAGGTGTAATGTTGTCCATCCTTATATTAAATAATAAGAATCTGCTATCTACATACTAAGATTGCTTCAAAGCATTGTATGAGAACAGAAACCTAAAATTCAGCAACAAGATACAGTGTGCAAGTTATAATCTTTGGTAGTTGGGTGGAATACTTGGAGTAATGGGGGGGTGCTTTTATGTGCTTGCTTTCAGTAAATATTTTTCGCAATATTGATACATTTTTTAGAGGGGGGGCAACGTCTGGAAAAGCTGGCAGCTAGTTGCCCAGCTGTTAGTGGTAGTTGTATGTGATAGATGGATTTGTTGGCTATGGACCACTGAAAGTTGAGTTGCTCCATGCCCCAAGCATTATACATGTGACTAGCTTTGATAAGGAGCTGGTGTATGTTATGTTATCAGTATTCTTTAGAATGCACCCTCTCCTGGGAGAGTATTCTGCACTGAGTAGGCATGAGTCTACCCTCGCTTGCTATTCAAAGAACTAGTTCTTGTGCTTCATGTTCATGTGGATAGGAGAAGTTGGAAATTACCACATTTTGTATAGTGTACCTCCAGATTTTTGCCTTGCCTGTTTTACTGGCTGTAGAACTCTATGCACTTTACCCTGCTAACCAGAAGCAAAGTGCCTGAGCTCCTCCTTTCTACATTATGAAATTGCCATACACCTGATTGGCATATTTTAACTTACTGATAAGTCCCTAGTTGATGGGAAATAAGGTATCCATGGCCTACAAGTTAAATGTCACAAGTGAACTGTGGCACCCATTATGCCACCCACTACAGTGTAAACATAATTACAGGTCTATCAGTGTGGCCCGGCTGTACAATTTTGAACTGTAAATCATACCTGTCAATATAACCCCATTTGACAAGCCTAAACCTTCCTTGTAAATATTAATATGACACCCCAAATAGGTCTTACTGCCCATAAGGCAGGGTGCATGGTATTTAAAAGTAGGGCATGTAAAAGTTTAATGTTAAACAAGTCCTTACAGTGGAAAGGCCCCAAAAGCTATTTTCACTGTAGCAGGGTTAGCTGATCCAAAGTACAGCATTAGGGTGCAATATAAAATGTAATAATGTTAGCTCCGGCTAGGAAGCTGCTATAAATTTAATTCATGGACTTTTTAAAATATTTATTACAAGCACAATTCACTGGTGGAGTAAGATATGTAATTAATATTTTGGGAAAAGTACTTTTAGAAAGTTAACTTTTGCTTGCCTAAAACCTCTAGAGGCCCATTTGCATGAGCCCCAATCTGTCACATGGTAGCTGAATAGCCCCCTTGAAGAGGGGTGAACTTGTTCCTAGAGCTGAGACAAAGGATTTGGATGTGGGAAGTATTCTTTTTCTCTGTCAGGATGGTCATCTGGGCTGAGTGAAAGGACTTGATTAACTTCAGGCCTACACTGTCACCGGCAAATGTTAGCTGATACCTGGGCAGGCCCCCAGAACTGGTTTAGAATGACACAGGGAAGGGGTTGTTCATTTTCATGGTAACACTTCTGGGGTGGGCACAGGGGCTCTGTACAATGGGAGTACAATGGGAGAAGGGTTTCACCTTCATGGGTGTAGGCACAGAGGGGCACTGTGGGATTGTTTGCAGTACTGCATACAGTAGGTTCAGCAAAATTGGATACTTTTACCCTATTGGTTAGGGAGGGGCACAGAGTAACTCTCACCCACAGGCTGGTGCCAGGCATAAATGTGACACCCTCAGTCCCCCTCCTCAAAACACTTTTTGGACCCATGGAAGAACAGAAGAGACTGGACCTGCTGCTGTGACTTGAGAAGATTCTAGAAGACAAGACCTGTTCGCCCTCTTGTACCGAGGACAAAGTAGACTCCAATGGTCATAAGGATTACCTACTGTTCAAGCAAGAGGGACACAAAAAGCTACAAGAGGCCTTTCCTGCAACTGCTCAGCTGACTAGTTCCAACTGGACTTGCCATGGACCCTGCTGATGGCCTCTTCTGGAGCGAGTCTTGAGCCCCAAGTGCTATCACCAAGGTCCTGTACACCTGGCTGGAGTAAAGGTGTACTTCTCCTAATATATCCTGAAACCTTGGACTTAGAAACGTTTTGTTATCAAAGACCACTGGAGGTCCAGGGCCAACTAACCCAATGAAGGTACATTGCTGATGTGCAAAAGAATCCGATTACTCCCTCTCTGACCTTTTCTAAGGCAGCAAATCTGATTCACCTGGACCTCGCAGAGAAGGTATCCGAACTTGTGGAGCCCTTTTCAGCTACAGCCTGCAGTCTTGGGTCGCTGGAAGAATCCGAGCTCCAAAAAATTGACTATTTTTTAATTTTTTAAATTTGTTTGATTAAAATCTTACAAAAAAAGATACTAAAAATGTCATCAAATATAAAAATTAAAAGAACATATGTACTTAATATCATAACTTATACCTAGTGAAATACAATACACAATATATTTTAAAATACAGTAGATAAGGATTTCAAATTATACTCTCTAATTTTTTTCCAACTGTACATAAAAATTTTACAAATGCAGAATTCATGGATATATCATCAGAGCTTAGACATACTATCAAAGCTTGCCTACATGTCCTTACTCCACGATTGTTAAATAGTCTCTTAAGTGTATTTTTCCAATTCAGGGCAAAGACACAGTAAATGTATAATATTCTCTTGTCCGGATTTGCATAACCTACATTGGGTATCCTCTTCTGATTTCTTCCATGGAGGTAAATGACATAAACCCGGCAATAAGCCAAATCATGCTTTAATAAAGATATGTTTGTTTTTTTGTGACCACGATGTTCCTAGATATTATTGGACCTTTTTTTCATAAATCCATTTATTATTGGCCATGCATGTTTTCTTTTTGCAAGTATATCTTTGTCTTTTATCAGCGATAGATGATTAGTTAATTTGTTGATTGTTTTTTTAAAGCTTTCCTGAGTAATTGTCATTTCCCAGATAGATATTACGCCAAATTCTTCTATCGCTGCATTTAAATAAGTCCACACCTGCAATATCCTATTATCTTTTACTTTGTGCCATAGTAACTGAGACATTTGATTTTCTTGATCATCTTTTATTCGGTTCCACACTTTAAGAGCTTGTCCTTTCCTCGCATGTAACTGGTTGTTTAACCCAAATTCCAGCCTCACTTGCGCTTGAGAGGCGTTATTAGGCAGACAAAATAGGGTTTTATAAGTTCTTGCAACCGCATTATTAATGATCTCCGCATCTTTCCCATTTAGTACCTCACTACCATATGTCAGAGTAGGTAGCAATTTTGCTGAAATAACCTTTAAGAATGGACGATAAGACAAGTCACTTATTGCTTTCTGTATGATCCTAAATGCTGCTACCAAAGAATTTGCTTTCCTGTTGATATCCTTTTTGTGGGAGAAAGTTTCCATTATCATTAAATATAACACCAAGATATTTATAAAATTCAACTTGCTCTAATTGAGATTCTTCCAATGACCATTTATACTTATGTTTAAGTCTTGTATTTTTTGTAACTACCATTACTTTAGTCTTTACTTAGTTTATTACCATATCATGATCTTTTGCATATGTTGAAATACAATCGATTAACTGTTGCAATCCAACTTTAGTTTGACTTAAAAGTATAACGTCGTCTGCATACAACAAATTGGATATTTGCTTATCAGCTAACCTAGGCGGATGTGCATTTACTTCATTCAGAGCGGTTGAGAGATCTGCTAAGAACAAGTTAAAAAGCAGTGGGGCCAGGACGCACCCTTGTTTTAATCCTCCAGTCGTAGGTATTTCTTTTGTTAGCGTCCGACCATCTCCAATCCTCACCCTGATCCAAGTATCCGTATACAAAAGTTGAATCAATTTTAATAATGAAACTGGGATTTCTTGCTCTTCTAGATTTTTCCACAGACGGTGTCTATTCACACAGTCAAAAGCCGATTTAAAGTCCACAAAACAAAGGTACAGGGGCTGTTTTGCTAAAATTGCCTTATCCATTAATACCGATAGGATTAATATGTTTGTGGAAGTTCCTAGACCTTTAATGAATCCTGTTTGATTCAGGGGCAGTATCTGCTTATCCTTTACCCAATCTGTTAAACTTGTTAATAAAATTCCCGCGAATAACTTTGCATCAGTATCTTGAAGGGTTATCAAACGATAGTTCTCCGACAATTGCCAATTTCCTTTCTTAAAAATAGGAGATATTAATGACCCTCTCCAGGATTTTGGAATCAACTCAGTCTGTACAACTTCATTAAAAACCTCTGTTAAAAATGCCGACCAAAAATCCGGATCTTCTTTATAGAGAGCAAACGGGATACCACTGGGGCCTGGTGCCCCGTCTTTTTGTTTCTTTATTAGTTTGGCGACTTGAGATTTTGTTATATAGATTCCAATATCACATTCTAAGCCTGTTTTAACTTTCCTTATCTGTTTGCCATCCAAGATATTTGCTTTAGCAACTGGGTTTAAAAGTTTTATAAGGAATGTAAACCATTCATCTTCAGTTAAAACAGATGCTACCACAGATTTGTTAGGTCTTGCTAAACCATTAATAATTTTCCAAAACTCCCTCGAGTTTGCTTGGTTACTAGCGTAGAAGATTTTTGTCCACAAGTCCTGCCTGACTTTATTTTTTCCATTCCAGATTAGTTTCCTCAAATTATGATTTGCATTTTTTAATTTTATTTGTATATCTTCATTGTCTGGAAACTTAGTTAACTGTTTCCTGAGTCTGTTATGAGTCCGTCTAATTTTCCTAGCCGTATATGATAGGTTGATATTAGTTTCCTTTTTTCCATTTGAGTCACTTGTTTAATTTCTACGCTAGAAGTTGATTCATATGGTTTAACTAGTTTCTCTGTGAAGTTTTCCCATTGCTCAATTGCTGACCTCATCGTTTTATCTTTAAAACATTCTTTAACCAGGTCTTGCGCCTTTTCCTTTTTATCATCCATATTATTTGCTTTCCATATAAGTTTCCTATAATTGGTGGTACATGTCTGACCTTGCGTTGTCAAATACATTTGATGTTTCACACATGACAATTTTATATTAATTATTTGTTGACTATGGTCACTATCGGGCACCTTCCTTAAATGGTTAAAGATATTTAGTGATACCATTGTGTAGTCAATTCGCGATTTAGAATATTGTGACTGAAATGTCCAAGCCGGTGGTATATCCAACGCAAATCTTCCGTTTAATATTCTTAATCCCAATGCTTCCACATCCATCAAAAAGTTTCTCCCCATTGAGCTTTGTTTAGCATTTATTAAGGGATCCAATATTTGCTCAGGAATTGCCCATTGTTGGTTTTGAGACTTTATAAAATCATCTCGTAAGAATGGTGTTAGTAGATTTAAGTTAAAATCACCCGTTAGAATAAAATCAGCAAAAGGTTCTTCCATTATTTGCTCCAATAAACAACTAGTAAGAGCGAGCACACATTTCCTTTCTTGAACTCTGTTTTGGTGGTATATATATATATTGATTAGTATTAGAACTTTTGATTTTTTTCGTTCTCCTGATGTATATCTCAACTTTACCATTTGGAAGTTAGAATTATTCGTAGCTAACTGCTCATGTTCAATTTTCAGGTCAATAGATACAAATATTGCTAGTCCCCCACAGGGACGACCAAATTTGTGATGTTTAATTGCAGGCTCAAAGTATCCTTTGTATCCTTGTAGCATAAAAGGGCCCATTGCCCACGTTTCCTGTAATAATATAATTTGAAAGGAATTTGATAATGTATCTATTTCAGCATTATTTATCTTTTTACATAACCCATTTATGTTCCATGAGCACATTCCTATTGATGGACCATCCGTATTCAGATCTTTTATTTTATCTTGAAATGTATTCTGTCATTGTTCTTCATTACCGTGTAATGCTGTCAAAATCCATTTTTCGTTTATTCCATTTACTTTTTCAACTTTGAATTCATTAGAGGACTTTTCATCATCGTGGTCTGTTTTTCCAAGGGGATTTTTCAATAAAAATTGACTAAGTATGAATGTAGAAATCTTAACTACGTGAGGGTACCAAAATTGTCCAGCATGTGCAAGACCTTCTCTAAGCACGAAATTCAAATGTATCCCTCTTGGAGGTTTCACGTCAAAACTCAACGGCTCCCAGTCAAGTGATGATTTTTTTTCCATTCTAGAGACTAAGGGCCTGATTATGATCTTAGCGATACCAAAGGGGATGATGGACGGAGCATTAGAGCAAATCAAACACTCACCCCCAGTCAACTGATCTGGGTTTAATCCATCATCATCCTTTAGCTCACTCCACCACCCTAGTTCAGACATGGCCATATGCAAATCAGTCTGACCCTGTGCCTCATGGGAACAGTCCAGCCCGAACTGCCAAGCCATGTCTTCCCTGGACCGGAAACAAGCATCCTGGGACCGGTTTCGGGTTCAAAACCCTCATCAGCCAGGCTATCTTGAATCCAGTGGCAAAGTGAGCAAGGGACCCACGTCTGGGCATACCCTGCCAACTTAGGGCGAACAAAGCGATACCAAAGGGGATGATGGACGGAGCGTTAGAGCAAATCAAACACTCACCCCCAGTCAACTGATCTGGGTTTAATCCATCATCATTCTTAGCTCACTCCACCACCCCAGTTCAGACATGGCCATATGCAAATCAGTCTGACCCTGTGCCTCATGGGAACAGTCCAGCCCGAACTGCCAAGCCATGTCTTCCCTGGACCGGAAACAAGCATCCTGGGACCGGTTTCGGGTTCAAAACCCTCATCAGCCAGGCTATCTTGAATCCAGTGGCAAAGTGAGCAAGGGACCCACGCCTGGGCAACATTCCGTCCATCATCTTGTGTGTTTTGCATTTCGCCCTAAGTGGGAAGGGTATGCCCAGACGTGGGTCCCGTGCTCACTACTTCCACTGGAGTCAAGCTATCCTGGCTGATGAGGGCTGAAAGCCCGAAACCGGTCCTAGGATGCTTGATTCCGGTCCAGGGAAGACATGGCTTGGCAGTTCGGTCTGGACTGTTCCCATGAGGCACAGGGTCAAGACTGATTCGCATATGGCTATGTCTGAACTGGGGTGGCGTGGTGAAGCAAAATAACGATGGATTAAACCCAGATCTGTGACTGGGGGTGAATGTTTGCCAATGTGCAACATTCCGTCCATCATCTTGTGTGTTTTGCATTTCGCCCCTAAGTGGGAAGGGTATGCCCAGACGTGGGTCCCGTGCTCACTACGCCACTGGAGTCAAGCTATCCTGGCTGATGAGGGCTGAAAGCCCGAAACCGGTCCTAGGATGCTTGATTCCGGTCCAGGGAAGACATGGCTTGGCAGTTCGGTCTGGACTGTTCCCATGAGGCACAGGGTCAAGACTGATTTGCATATGGCTATGTCTGAACTGGGGTGGCGTGGTGAAGCAAAATAACGAAGGATTAAACCCAGATCTGTGACTGGGGGTGAATGTTTGCCAATGTGCAACATTCCGTCCATCATCTTGTGTGTTCTGATTATGATCTTGGCGGATGGAATACTCCGTCACAAACGTGATGGATATTCCGTCCGCCATACTACAAGTTCCATTATATCCTATGGAACTTGTAATACGGCGGACGGGATATCCATTACATTTGTGACGGAGTATCCCATCCGCCAGGATCGTAATCAGACACTAATTCCAAAGGTAAAACTTCTGAATTGGTCAAACCTGGTTTCTGTATCTGACCGGCGATCCATCACGACTGCAAAATCATGCTCAGCTGTGGGCCAACATAGGTCAGAAAAAAATGGGTCGTGCTAGATTTTCCAGATAATCACAGACAAGCTAATTATTTTTGTTGACCATCAGTGTGAATGTGGCAGTCCTGGAGCTATAAAGCAAACACAAGGAGACGATGGACGGAGCGCTGAAACTTTTCAGACACTCAGCCCCAGTCACAGATCTGGGTTGAATCCATCATCATTCTTTAGCTCACTTCACCACCTCAGTTCAGACCCAGCTATATGCAAATCAGTCTCCTGGAGCTATGCCAGACAACACTGTCCTAACAAGACAGTCAGGACCTATGCATTTTCTCTATGTCATGTGTGAAACATTCTGCCAGTCACTGGCTTTTTGCCCTAAATGAGCACAAAGCACAAGGTACTGATGTAACCATTTGGTTAGCTATGCAATACCATTGAATCAGTTGCCTCAAAAGTGATTTTTATTTGCTGATACTCAGAATCCAAATGAACACGCCATTATTGGAGTAAACACCACTAATTTTAGGAGCTTTTGAACCATGCTCACTTGCCCGTTGAATTTTCACTAATCTTCAGTGCACTTAACCTTGGCTGCAGTGCACAGAGATCCTTAATTGTCACACACAGAGGAAACAATTAAAGGGAACTTTGGTCACAAGTGGAAATTTCCTTAGAAATTATGTGGGCAAAGGCAGAATTTATATGTGCTAAAACTGTGTTAGCAAAATCCTATACAAAAACAACAATGGCAAGATTTTTATCAAAGATTTTGGTCCTGAGTTCAGAAAGAAAAACAATTGTTCTTTTTAGGACAAAAGAAGGCAAATGGAAATATGTTTCCCACTGCAAAAGTTTGAACAAAAGTGTTCATAATTTGCAAGCACTGCAAACATGCCTTCTGTGAGATTTAGGTTTGTACATGATTAAACAGAATTGGCAACGTGCACCAACATGTCTAACTGTACTGTACTGATACAGTTCATATTGGTATTACAGACAGGACATTGTGAAGGGGGATTCTTTGAGCCGTATAGAAGGCTCATGGAATTGTGTGTATTCTCCATTTAAGGAACTCTGGGAAGTTAACAATCCCTGCTTGGGAAACAGAAAATGCTAATACTGGGAAAAGTGTAATCAAAATTTCTAAACAAAATAAGGAGGATACGTCATCCAGATTGTAAAACACCACCAATTTGGCAGTCACGTAAAAATAGAAATAAAAGATTATGACAGTTGAATTGTCAATATTTAGGACAGACCCAAATGTCAACACTTATATATACATACAATTCCAGGATTTTACAGAAGAAATTGAATCGGGGCTTTTTATGTAATTTTCTCAATTCCAGGTAGAATTTGGAATATGTATTATTTCATTGAAATTCTATAGTTACAGCACATATTTATGGGGCACGTCAAAAATGGGTCCTAATATTATAAGTTGCCACTGAATACATTTTCTTAGTTATTTAGGAAGTGGCTCCTTCAAACTGATAGACTGATGCAACGATGTAATAGTAAAGGTTTTGCGCTTTACACCTTTCTACCTGCTTTTGGAAGAAATATTGCTTCATGCAAATATATTTTAAATTGTAAAATATGTTAACTCTTCTTCACCTATTTTGTTACAAGACATGGTTTACATTACAAACTTTTAAATACCAAACAAGACGAAAACAACAATATTAATTTGTGCAAGAGTATATAACACTATAAAAAAGTCTACAAACTTAATTAGAAGACTAAGGGCCTAATTATGACTAGGGCGGTCTGATGGACCACCGTAGCCATGGTGGTGGTGCGGGCACCACCGCACCGGCAGTCCGACCGCCCTATTACAAGTAGGGCTGTTGAACCACAATGGGACCACTGTATCCACCAGGGATCAGAGATCCCTGGCTGTGTTGTGGTGGTCTTGAGGCCGCAATATGCTTGGCGGTGGGACTGCGGCACCGCCAAGCATATTACAAGTCTCCTCTCTGCCACAGTTTTCATGGCAGTGAGCCCGTCATGAAAACTGTGGCAGGGAGGAAACAAAGGGAGCCCTATATGGTCTCCTGTTGCCTCAGGGCCATTGGGTGCATGCAGGGGGGCACATCTTGTGCTGCTCTGTGTGCATGCACCCCAGTTCCTGCACGTCATGCACAGCAGAGTGCATGCCGTGCAGGAACTGCCTTTGATGCAATCAGGGTTAATTATTAGGTTGCATAATCACATTAACAAAGTGCCATTCCCAGAAAAAGATTTGTTGGCAATTTCATAATAATTTTACTTTCATAGCAATAAAATACCCTCATGTACATTTGTCCCTAGACTGCCAAATATAAAGAACGCCGAAAATTTTGATTTAAATGATCACATTTGAAGATCCACAATTATTGCATGTCAATGCGTGGCAAGATGGCCTTCTTCACACATGGACATGCAGCCGAAAAAATAGATTAGTATATATTCTGGTGACATGGCCTGTGATAGCATTAAAGAGTTGTAAAAAGGGTAATCCATGTCTGTCATTTTGCATGTGATCTTTTATTGTGTTTTCAGCCAGCTGAGCTCAATGGTGGGGAGTGTTATGTTCTGTCTCCTTCATCCTTCTTTAAAACCTGCAGATGCCTAGACTTTGCTTGCTTTCAGCGGCATCCCAAATGTCCATGCAGTTTTTGGATCAACTAGACGCAAATAATTATTGTTCATGAAGCAGTAGCTCCAGGCAAACCTCATCGTATTTCTTCTAATGTGTCTACCAATAAGTGGTGCCTGCTAAGGTGGTGGGTGTAACACATTTGGAGCCTTGCGAGAAGAAAGTGGAATTAGGTGTATGTAGAACAAAAATATGTTCCCTAAGTTAGAGACTGTGGGGCACATGCATCAAGGTAAAGAATTGCGATTGCTCAATAGCGATTTTTAAGGAATTGCTATTAGGGACTCGCAATTTCCCATGCATGTAGGAATCGCTAAATAAATTGTGATTCCTACACATTCCCTATTAGCTAATCCCAAATTGCGATTCGCTAATAGGGAATGCCTTCCCATTCATTCCTATGGGCCTAGAGGCCCATAGAAATGAATGGGAAACCACTCGCAATTTGCGATTACCAAAAAGGCAATCGCAAATTGCGCATTCAATTTCAAGGGTGATAGGGGGCCAAAATGCCACCCTTATTCACCCCCAAAACTGGCATGTGTGCACATGTGGCGCACACACATGCCCTAAGGGCATGTGTGTGTGCCACATGGCACTTAGAAAAATGCAATTTCTAGCATTTTTCTAAGGAATTGCAGATTACCACCAACTTGAAATTGGTGGTAATTTGCGATTCCTTAATGCTAAGTCGCAATCTCAGATTGCTTCTTGCATTGTATTGAAGGAATCGCAAATTGTGATTCCCCAAATGTATTCGCAAAATTGGTAATCGCAAATTTTGTGATTGCCTATTTTACGATTGGGTTTGGGCTTGATGCATCCCAAATGGCTAATTACCGGTCGCAAAGGGGCCGATTCACAGAATCGGCCCCTTTGCGACTGGTGCTTAGCTTGATGCATGTGCCCCTGTAAGTATTAACTGAGAGCAGATTTATGTGCTAGAGTTTATATTGTAGAAAACATAATTGAAAACTCTACAACACACAATACTTCTGTACCTAGATGATCCTCCTCACCTTGTTAAGATCCATGGTTCCTTGCTGCAAGCCATTGCCTCCCTCAGTTTGTCGGCCTCTGTTGCCACAGTTGCTTTGGTGAACATTTCCCAGGCGAAGTTCCACTCCTTTTCTCCACCTGTAGCTATAGCACTGCAGTAGACTGCAGGTCTCAGGTTTGGTGTAATACTGGGAAAAGGAAGAGGTTAAAGGTCAGCAGAGATGACTGTATCAGAATCTCATCCATTTACTTATCAGACTTATTTCATAGGTTTATCCAACGTATACTTATAAGCTCAGATCGGTTTATTTATATTAAATATAAAATCAATATATCATATCACAGAAGATAAATTCCACATTTTTACATAAAACGATTTAGTTACAAAGCTATTCCCTCAAATATAGAAAAATCACAGCTATTCCACATCAATAGCATACATGTCCTTGTACATTTATTTTTTATCTATTTATTTACTCTTCGAGGAGCAAGTCCTCGCATATTGGGAAGAGATAGGGACCTAGTGTAGTTGCTGAAGGACTTTAGTTTCTGGATGAAACCGCAATAAGAGAATCAGTCTGGGCTGGAGGTGAAAGAACTTACTCACCGTTTTTATACTCTGAAAAAGAGCCAGTCATACACAAAGAATTTAATTAGATAGGCAATAGACACCCACAAGTGAAGCAAATCCCACTTACACTGTCATAAAGCTAAAAACCTGCAGGTTATTTTGAAATAAAATAATTTTTAAAAGACAAATAAGTCCAAACTAGCTTACTGTCACAAAGAAGATACTGACATTGGTATCTCTACAAAATAAGAATCTACCACAAAGATATTAGTTATAAAAGTAATAATTCTTCTTTCTACCCCAAGAAAACCTAATCATCTGAAAACGTTTGACTTATGTTATTACAGACTGTATGCTAATCTGTTGTAGGATCCCACTTGAATTGAACAGCTTTTGTATACCTAGCCCATATCACTACGACAAAAATGTTTATAGTAACAAATGCGTTCCAAAGCCTTCTAGTCAAAACATAAATAAAGACTAACTCTCCTAAGAAATGCAAGAACGTAAGTATCCCTTGCCTCAACACAATATTATGTCTATCACTGCCACACTCAGGAACATGATTTAGAACTCTAGATTATCAAAGACTTGCCACAGTGAAATTGACAACCTTATTTTCATTCACAGACTCTACATTTAGGAATCACACATTGGATGCCGCCATAAGCCCTTACGTTTGCAGGCTTGACTACAATTCCCAGAATCCTCCAGGGAGGGGGAGCAACAAGGACACACTGATGGTGCCTAAAAGCAGCCAAGGAGCCCGCGGCATGGGACACATTGGACGCTGCCATCAGTCCCGACTTTTGCAGACTTGACTACAATGCCCAGAATCCTTCATGGAGGGGGAACAGCGAGGAGAGGCTGAGGGTGCTTTAAAGCAGCCTGGGAGCTCGCAGCGCTGGACACATTGTACGCTGCCATCAGCCCTGACCTTTGCGCGCTTTACTATACCACCTGTAATCCTCCAAGGAGGGAGAGCAGCAAGGAGACGCTAAGGTCACTTAAATGTAGCCCGGGAACCCCCGGCATGAGATGCACCCGGTCGGGTGCCCTGGCGAGGACCAGGTTAGGAGCGGGCCTTTCTGCACCTGTCAGAGCCTGGATGAGGCTGGGTTGGGCCACCCCTCTTGGTTCTGGTTTCTTCAAATTTGCAAGGCACTGCCATATATCGCATAGCACCATATGAAGCATCAGCCACAATAGGCAAGAGGAAAGCTCTGTTACGCCCTGGTTAGGACCTCTCTAAACTAATTCTATCACTAATTGTTTATCTACAGCCATGGTGGCTAATGAACACAAAATTTGTGTTGTGGCTGAGTGTGAGAAAGTCATCCTTTTTGCCCTGATCACCCCCATTTTTTGACTGATACTGGTGGCTACTGACTCTACTTGTGCCCTGCTAACCAGGCCCAGGGCAAGTGTTCTGTTTAAAAGGTATATGATAATTAGATGCAATTACAATTGGTTTGACAACCTACCTGTACTCCCCTAGTATATGGTAGGGCATGTAGGTTTAGAGGCCTAGTAGATCTAATGCACATACGTGTGCACTGCTGTGGTGCCTGCCTTGCAGGTTGCTTTTAAAATGAAACTATGTCCAAATTCGACTTTGCAATTAAAGGTACTTCCAATGTCTTAAACTACCATATTTTTCCATATGTCACCCCCAAGGTGCCCCAAGGGTATGGTGCCATGTTGAAATAAGCAGGGACATTGTAAAATATGTTTTATATTCCCTGGTGAGGGAAAAACTACCAATTTCGTTTTTCCCCTTTGCAGTGCATTAGCTCCACATGCTAACATGGGGAGGCTTAATTTAACATTAATCAAGTCTAACTATTGACAGGGGTGAGCTAAAATAATAATTCAAAGTATCAATAGTTAGAATGAAGGTTGGATTTATCATAACTATGACAAAAAATAAGTTATAGAACTTGCTTTTCTGATGTACCTGAATCCAGTTCTGGTGGAGGCTCTTTTGATTTGCCACCCTTTGACAGGCTGAGCCAAACTGTTCTGCTGACTTGCAAAGTGGACTGCAAGGAATCAAAGAGATGTCTGGTGGGAGGAGATTTGCAGCTGCAGAGCAAAAGGCAGGAAGGGGCTGGGTGGCCAAACAGGTCTTCAAAGGGAGAATGACAGTAAGGACAGGAACCATGTCCACTCTCACTTCTTGCTCCTCCAGCCAGATGGGAGCCCCTGTAATAGAATTAGCAAAGAAGCTGGAAGGGGAGTGTTAGGGAAAGTTAGCCAGACCTGTAGGTTGGGTTAGCCAGACCTGAACCTCCAGGAGAGATTTTCTCCATTTTGGATTTTTGAGAACAGTGCTTTCTGGGACAACAAAATGGCATACTACAGGGGAAGTGGTCATCACAGATGTGGCACCCTGCACCTTTGTCAGGGGTACCACCCTTCTGGCCAGCTCAGAAACCTGAATAAATATGGGAGAGTTACCCAGAAACTCAGATCCCTGCCTAGAAACCAGAAGAAGAGGGACTGCCCTGCTGAACCCCTGGCCTGCACCAAGAAGGATTCCACCTGCTGCACACTTTGTGCTTCAC
Organism: Calotriton arnoldi; assembly: GCA_963921515.1. Taxonomy (NCBI): domain Eukaryota; kingdom Metazoa; phylum Chordata; class Amphibia; order Caudata; family Salamandridae; genus Calotriton; species Calotriton arnoldi. Next base: position 314,318 of record CAWUFW010012282.1, read on the forward strand.
CAAAAGAAGGACTTTGCCTTGGTCTGAAGGTTTAAGGAGTGGACTCCCTGAAAGCAACATGTTAAAAGAGTTCCACCTGCATCATCTCCACCAAGAAGAACGCAGCTGACCAGCTTAACTTGGACTTTGTAGGATTTGAGCGGGGTGCATTGTAGGTCTGGTAGTCCCAACTTCCCAAGGAGCAACTCAGAGCTTCTGTAACCTTGGATTGGTGTTTTGGACACTTCAAGACCCCAAAAGGACCTTCTGGAAGAATATTCAGAAGTTTGAAATTTTTTGACAAAAAGCTCTATAGGTTGACTGATTCCTCGTCGAAAGTCAAGCCAGCGACGTCGAACCGCGACTTGGCCTGCAACCCAGGCTTGCCCCCTGGAGCTCTGGAGCTCTTTGCCATTGACAAACGAGAACCAAGACCTCCAAGAGTCACAGAGGCATTGCGTGAAACCAAGCCGCCATCGTCGAACTGCAACCCAGCCTGATGAGGAGTCCCACTCGACATCGAGAGAAAAAGTTCCAAAAAAGTGACCACATCAGAAGGAATAAACTTGACCGAGGAGCCCTACCACTCAACGTATCTGAACCACGCTCCATCACGGTTGGCCTGAAACTTTGACTTTGTCCCGGTCAAGCACGACCAGATGTCCCAAGCTTGCGCTTGTGGCTTTTAGACATTAGAAAGCATTTAATCTTTAATAATTTATATCTCCGTTTCCCTTCAGTGGATTTTTGTTGTTTTGGTGTCATTTTAATCATAAAAACATTTCCTATTTTTATAAACTGGTGTTGGATTTTTATTGTGTTTTATGTCTTACTTATTTACTGTTATTGGTGTTTTTACACACCTGTCTCCCAAGTTAAGCCTTAACTGCTCATGAGGTTGCCGAGGGTTGAGCAAGGATTAATTTTTTGAGACTTGACTGGACCTCATTTGTTATTGTGGTGATATTACTAGCTGTAGGTACCTACCTGCACCTACTAAGAAACCGCCTTCCAACAATGCCAAAGCTTAAATTGTAGCAAAGCAAGCACCTAACACTACCATAACGTGTGACTATCCTAACTCTGTTAATGCTCTGTCCCTGGATGAGATGCCTGGGGGTCGTCTCAAAAGTTGTGCGAAAAAGGCCAACACCTCTGTCACAGATGTGCCTCTGCAAATAGTACAAAAGGGCAACTTGGGCTCGAAAACTATCACTGATTCCTCGTGTATGCCACTGCCAGCCAAGAAATCTAAGGGCACCAATATAGCAATGCAGGGTAAAGGAAAAATTGTTTTGCACATTGCACGGCCTGGAACCCTCTGCAATTGTCAGTTCAATGCTTGATTAATAACAGCTAATAAGGATTATTCCCTCAATTAGATAAGTCCAGCCCCCCCACTTACCTGTGACCAGTCACTGACCTTTTCAAGGACCTTTCAGACCCGGCCACACTGCCTCCCACCTCATCTCCTTCAGCTCTTGCTTCCGCTCTCTCTCACTCGCTCATCTTCTCTCTCTTCCTCTCATCTCTTGCTCAACTTTTCCTTTTTGCACTTTTCAAGCTCTTTTCTGACTCAGGCCATTTTTCACTTCAGCTCTTTTTGGCTTTTTGCTTTAGCTCTTTCAGCTGATTTTATCTTCTGCTGTGACCCCTTTGTTTCACAAACACACAAAGGATCCAAGTGGGAGAGGCTCTAAGCCAAAAAACGTACTACTCCATGCCTACATATGCATCTCACCAAAAGTGTGTCTGGTGGAACTAAAGATAGGGGTTGACTGTCCACAATCTTGTTGCAGTATGGGTGTTGAATCAAGTGTTTCAACTATTATTCAGGAGAGAACCTCTTTCAGGACAAGAACCCTCACTCACCCAGAGGTGACATGCTTCATCATTGGGTTCCCTCCTCACACCAAAGCCACAAGGTCATTGGTGTGGGCTACAACTCCTCAAGGATGAGGAGAAGCTGACGTGTTTTAGGAAACTCAAGAGAAAAGGTGAAGAGAGTGAGGGGCAGAGTGCAAAAAAGTAGGAGAGAATGAAGAGTAAAACTAACTACAGAAGGCCAAACGACCTTCATTCTGTGGTCTCCTGGGACAGGGTTAAAAAGAGAGAGACCTAGGGGTTGTCAAAAAATATACCCCTGCAGTAGGTCAACATGTTTCTGCCCTTGAGTGACCCCACCAGAGGTTCTGGGGCATTCTTCAGGACCAAGTAGGTAGTCACTCTGCATAGAATTGAGAAAATATAAAAAAACATATATATACTGCCCACAAGTTCAGTAGCCTGTCACATACAGCCATGGTCCATGTTTGCTGTGGGTCCACAATCTATCTATTTGGTGACATAGAGAATCCACTTTCTAGCCATTAAGGTGACACCACTGTTGCACAGCTCAGTAAGGTCTGTGCTCAGGATGTGGGTGTACCAGCGAGAGTCTTGTCCTGTAAGAAGTTCTCTCCTGCATTATAGTTGAAACACTTTGTTCAACACCCAGACTGCAACAACATTGTGGACAGTCACCCTCTATCTTTAGTTCCAACAAATGTACCTCTCTGTTTCAGCCATTTTCTGCTTTTGCTTCAGCTCTTTTCAGCTGTTTTTCTCTTTTGCTCTTTCCTGCTCTTTTTGCTCTTTAAATATCCTCCTCTGTGCGATCTTAGTCTCCACATCTGCCTGTGCCTTTTTTATGCCAGTCCTGCTCCTTACCTGCTTCTTCTCTCCTGTGTGTACTTCCCACTCTGCCACGCAACCCTGCCCACTGCCCCTGCACCCTCCCACTCTCCCAGGGTCTACTAGGACTCTGGGATAGGTGGGTGTCTTGATTAGTGATAGGCAGGTTGGTGATGAGTCCGCTGGGATCTGGTTGGTACGCGAAGGTGCTGTAGATGCTTAAGACAAGACTGAAGAACTGGTCTTTAGAAACAAGAACTCCTCGTGGGATGCCACCTGGTGGCCGATGCAACTGGGTCCCACACCAACATCCACCCACCCTGGCAGAAATCTGGTGATCATCCTGGCCAAGCTGACCATGCTGGCACAAGTCAACGAGTGAAATCTGCTTACTTCTGCTTTCTATGAATGCTACAAAAGTCTTCAAGTAACTTCCACAGAACACCAGAAAAACCGTCACGCAAACACTCATCACACGCCGACTCAAGTACGGCAACCCTCTGTATGCCAGAATTTCCAAGCAGCTCATGAACAGACTTCAGACTATCCAGCACGCCGCTGCAAGACCCATACATGCTGCTGCAAGGCCCATATTCAACTTGGCAGTCGCTATGAGATATCAGTGAGCAAGTGCCTAGGCCCAGCCCCCCCACTCACCTGTGACTGGTCCTCTGACCAGTCAAAGGCCCTTTCGGACACAGCCTTGCTGCCTTGAGGCTCCTGCCTCATCTCCTTTGGCTCTCTCTCTCTCACTCTCTCATCTTCTCTCTCTCTCTCATCTCTTGATCATCTTTTCCCTTTTGTACATCTAAAGCTTTTTTCTGACTCAGGTCAATTTTCACTTCAGCTCTTGTTGGCTTGTACCCCGTTTCTGCCTTTGTTTGAGCTCTTTGCAGCTCTTTTTGCTCTCTTGCCCAGTTTCCTCTATTTCAGCCTTTTTTCTCTTTTAGTTTAGCTCTTCTTTTCACACCCCATTTTCTGCTTCTTTGCTTTAGCTCTTTCAGCCATTTTTATCACTTGCTCAGCCCCTTCTGTTTAATCTAGTTTTTGCTCTTGCTTTAGCTCTTTTCAGTCGTTTTACTGTTTACTCTTTCCCCCAGTTTCCAGAAGGTTTAAGTTTTTTTCTTCTTCCTTACCTCTTTTTGTTCCTTAGATTTCCTCCTCTGTCTTCTCTTGGCCCCCACACCCTTTCATGCCTTTTTCCTGCCTCCCACCTCTCCTGCTCCTTACCTGCTTCTTCTCTCCCGTATTTTCTTCCTGCTCTGCCACGCAGCCCTTCCCTCTCCAAGGACCTAATTAATGGTGTCTGCTGTACGTATGCGTGCAGCAGGCACACCACTGTCATGCCATAGGCAAACCCGTCTAACCCTTCTCTCCCTAGACCACGCCCAGCACCACGAACCCTGGTCCAACTACCCCCCTGTGATACACCGTTGTGCTCCTGTGTCCGCAGAAACCAGAACATCATCTACACAACACCGTGACAACACAGTGGGAGCCTTCAGCTGCACCCACTGTCACTTCACTGGCAGCAATTCACCCGCACCCCTCACGCAAACCCCAGCCACCACAAAAACTTGCCCACAAAACACCTCACACAACAGCAAATCAGCACCCCAGAACTCACACACTGCATGCTACTCAATACCCGCTCGCTCAGCAAACACGCAACTGAAATCTGGGACTTGCTGAGGAGTGATGCACCAGACCTCCTCTTACTCACAGAAACCTGTCTCAACCCAACATCAGCACCCAACATTGCCACAGCAACCCCAGCAGGCTCCAAGATTGCAAAACAGGACTGCCATCAGTAGACCAGTGGTGGGCTTGCGATCATCTATAAAGATGCCATATTTATAGATGTGATCATCTATAAAGATGCTCAATAACTGCAGAGAACTCCACTCCACTGGAACTGCACTTCAAGCTTCAAATATCAAAATACTTCACCCTAAACAGAATCTACGTCTACCAACCACTGGGACCATGAGCTGCCTTCACCAAATCATTACAGACTTCATCGTCCCCCTCACCATCGACTCCAAAGCTTCGTTCTCCTCAGAGACCTCAACTTCCACTAGGAAGCGGAACTGACCCCTGCTCCACTACACTCCTAGAAAACCTAAACTACATCCAACTAACCCACCTTGTCACAGAACCCACACACATCACTGGACACAAACTAGACAATATTTTCATCACCTCCAGTGACATCAAGTTCAGCTCAACCTCAACTCTCACATGGACCGGCCACTCCATAATCCACTTCTAAAGTAATACACCACAAACCAATGCATGCACCTATGTCAGCCTACCCACCTGCAGCTGGACCAAAATCTTAGAATCAGAAGAGATCAACACCCTCCACGTAGACCTACCCGACCTTGTGGACATTATCAACAAGGACAGTGACAACTTTAACAACTGGATCAAGAACTGCGCAGACTCCCTCGCACCCATCAAACTCAACAAACAGAGAAGATTCAACAAGCAAGCCGGTTGGTACACACAGGACTTCTAAGACACAAAAAGACACTGCAAACAGCTAGAGAGAAAGTGGAGAGCAAGCCATAAAGAAACAGACAGAACCACCTTCAACGTTGCACTCAGAGAATACCACCAGCAACTAGGAAGAGCCAAAAGAGTGTAATGAATGTATTGAAGGAAGCTCCAACAGCAGCAAAGAAATCTTCTCAATTATCAAAGAGTTCCCCATGGCTTCTGCATACAGCATCACCCCCTCTCAAGCACTCTGCAAAGACATATCCAACTTCTTAAACAGCAAAATCAGGAGCATCTACACCAAATTCGCGCACCAATCAGATCCCTGTGGACTCATCATCAACCTGCCCATAAGCAATCAAGACAATTACCTGATCAGATGGAAGACACTCACCAGTGAAAAAACAGCCACATTCATGCAGACCATCCACTCTAGGGCCCCATCAGACCCTTGTCCCCACCACATCTATAACCTTGGTGCATCACCAATCAGCCCAGCACTCACCCACATCTTGAACACCTCCATCACCCCTGTTACATTACTAGAAGCCTGGAAGCACACAGTAGTCAATGTCGAACTCAAGAAACCTTCAGTCGACCCAAGCCAACTTCCGGCCTATCTTCATGCTTCCCTACCAGCAAAAGAAATTGAAAAGGCATTCAGCAAACAGCTCACGAGATTCCGGCATTCTGGAAGTTGACAGGCAGATTGAAGGAAATTGTTTGGCCATGATTTAATCCTTTCCCCGTGACTGGCAGCAGCATCGCGCCTCACGTTTCCGTCCTTCATTTGGACTCCTAATCACTTTAAAGAAATGTTTCTGCCTTGAGTGTTTCATGACCCCATGACCTGCAGCAACATCGCGCCTCGCACAGTATTATCGTCCGACATCGGACTACAAGCAGTTAATTCACGGATTTTGTTATGTGCCATTTATTGAAGGCACTTCCGATCTGATTTTCAAGAAAACGATCAATTCGTTTCACCAGGAATTCTCCTGATCCACGGAAGAATTATCCCTTGGTCCTTTTCACCCCAAGACGTTAGAGGGTTGTCCCCAAATCGGCTGTCTTACCTACCCCATGTCCTGAAGAAGACCCGTTTTGACATCCTTCATTTAGGCTTGTGATAGGGTCGAAACATCGACGGCTAATTGTCCATACTTTAATAGGAGTCCAAGCTGACAAATCAATTGCAATTTAATTACGAAGCTTGAGACACATGTTATTACGTAATGAAATTGGACCCCCCTCCCTCCCCTCTCTAAAAATGTGCTATTTGTAAATATATGTACAGTATTTCGTCACTTAATTGTTTAATACACTGAACCTGTCACTTTCACTTTATCCACCACGTCACTTTGAGTCACTTTTTCACTTGCATCGTTTGAGTATTTGAATTTAACTGACAGCCGTATGATTATTCAATAATAGTTTTTGATATGCTAAGTAAAAAGACTTTTGCTTCCTTGCATATTTTGTGTTTGTGTGTTTATCTGTAAATTGTTTCTCTTGAATTTTTTCATTCATTTTTTTGCCTCAAATAAAATTTGGCATAATTGCAAATGAATTGATTTAGACTTACAAAGGAATTGTGTGACCCAACAGAACCAATTGTTGTTTATATAACTTATGCCCAGGTTCTGAGGGATACTGGGTTACCCCTTGTTTTTTTCACGAGTAAGTCTGGGCGGTGAACTCCGCTCCGCTCGCGGAGTTTGCGGACTTTTCCGCACTCCGCGTTACACGGAGTTCGCAGAGTTCCGAAAAACTCCGCTCAGCATACCATAGTGGAGTTTTTTTCCTCGCTCGCATTCGTCAACGTCAAGTTAACGAGCGCGAGTGAGGAAAATCCACCTCCCGGCGACATTTTTCCTCATTTGCGATCATCAACATCAAGTTGGCGAGTGCGAGCGTGGAAAATCAACCACCCGGCGAGATTTGTCAACGCGGGCAGTCACATTTCTCATTGGGAGTGGTCGTGTATGCTCGCGACCGCTCGCATTGAGAAAGCTGCAGCTCAAGTAAAAATCTACTCGAGGGGCAGAAAGGAAGCAGCGCCCACTTGTGATGTGCATGGTGCCGTTCACGATGATTGCACAGTGCGGACAAGCATCTGGCCCTGAAGATCACCGCGATGGGCAATTATCTAACGCACTCCGCCGCTTGCGGAGCTCCGCGTAGTGTGGCTTAGTTTTTTTTTAACTCCACCCAGGCTTACTCACGAGCCACCTCGAGCTCCACCACATACTGGACACCCCACAATCAGGTTTCAGAAAGAACCACATCACAGAAACAGCACTCATCTCATCCACCAACGATATCAGGACCATCCTTGACCAAGGAGAAAGAGCCGCCCTCATCCTGTTTGACCTCTTTGCACCATTTGACACTGTCTCCCACAACGCATTCATCAGAAGGCTCCATGAGTGCAGTATCTAAGGACCAGCACTCAAATAGATCGCCTCCTTCATCACAGGGAGAACCCAAAGAGTTAGGACATGATTCAGATCTTGGCAGATGGGTTACTCTGTCACAACAGTTACGGATATACCGTCTGCTGAAATATAAATCCCATAGGATTAAATGGGATTTATATTTCAGCAGACGGGATATCCATCACCGTTGTGATGGAGTAACTCATCCACCAAGAGCTAAATGAGGCCCTTAAACTGCTAGCTTGCACATCCCAGACCAAGAAACTTGTGTGTGGGGTCCCCATGGATCATCCCTCTGCCTGACACTTTTCAGCGTCTACATGGCTCCACTCAACAACATCATCAGGTCTCAAGGCATCACCATCATATTTTACATCTGCCATCCTGGGGAGTTTAGGAAGTACAAAGGGTGGGCTGACAATCCTAGGGCCTGATTCACAAAGGTAAACTTAGATGTTTGGTCTAAACTTAGACCAAACTTCTAAGTGTACGACTTTGGGAATTCATAAAGGGCATTTATGAGTATTATCTTTATGTCCGCACTCGGACGACTAAGTTTACCTTTGTGAATCGAGCCCCTAGTGTCTAATACTTTCCCGAGTGGTGTAATCTGGACAAAATTAATCGCCCCCTAGTTTCAACTTCTCTGGCAAGGGATTCCTGGTGGCAAGTGTTAGCCCTTTCATGTGTGCAGAGATCTCTGACACAAATGTTGAGTCCTGTACATCTGTAAATCCCACTCAAGGGGTGGGAAAGTGGGCATGCTGCTGTGTGGTTTGCATTGGAACCTCAAAACTTGACATTTGTTGGCATACACAAATTCCTCTTCTTCCATTTTCCAGACAGGAAAGTCTTGGATTTAAACGCCAGGCAAGGGAGTTTCCAGTTTGGGAATGGGTGTGGATAACTCCCACATTTGGTGAGTATGTGGAGGAAGGCATTTCTCCACAGGGAAATATGTGTTTACACAGGAAATCCTACACCCCCTGTGCAGAGTTCTCTGCTCTGATAACTGCACAGCAGGAATAGGATCCTGTTGGGAAGGTTACACTAACTTCCCAGAAGTTCGCCTAGAAACCTACACCTGAGGTAGCTTTCCAGGCGCCATACTGTAGGATAAGTACGTGTAGGCAGAGGTAAAGATTTCCACTAATAATTTTCCTACTTTGTGAATCGAGTCCAATATATTTCACATCCCAAGAATCTGCTGCAGTGCTGAATAATTATGCTTTTCAGCAACAAAATAAAATCTTTAAAATCTGAATTTTACCTACCAAAATACATTCCACTTCCCTAGGTCCTACAGCTCCAGTGGTGAGCACTTACTCACTCTTGCAGCACACAAACTGTTTCACACCCTATATATTATCATGGACAACCATGTAAATCACGTTTGCCTTTCCATCTGCTTCTTCTTCCACTTTCATAGCCAAAATGAATCTATTGGTTATTCAATTTGCAATTCCACATTTTGTGTACTCACTCAAACTCTCACTCGACATTAGAAAAAAAGGCTGAGGAGTTTCAGAGTTTTTAAAAAAGCTGTGAGGAATGACAGAAGGTGAACAATCACTAGTACTGGTTTGTGGATTACAGTAGGAGCCTGTTTTGTAGCTCAAGACACTCTACTTCATTTATTTTGTGAAAAATGGTTAACAATGAGGACTGAATGATGTAAAGTCAGCATAAACAAAATATTTAGGAAAACTATTTGCTTGGCATTTCTGCTAGGACATTTGACCAGCATTATACATAAATATTTGTAACTGTAAAATACAGTTAGATGGTACAAAATGCAAAATTTCTGGTAGAAAATATTTGAAAATGTGTTAGGTGGCAGAATTCACCTGAAGAAGAACTCTAACATAGGGAAAAGAAGAAAAACTCATCATAGGAGCAATTCCACACAGCACCAGAAGCAACAAAAATTGTTGCTGAAGATATACTGAACTCACGTGTTGTTGTTTGAATCTGCCATCCAATTTTGATAAAGTTCAGAAGCAAGTGTCCAACACTCTGGAATTCCAGAAGAGCAAGCTGTACTGATGGCGTTTACTTCATTGTACCTAAACGAGAAGAGAATGCAAGTACATTTATATAGTGAGGATATTTTCAAAAGACATATGCTCTATTGTTCTTCAGATGCAACTTATTAGAGCTCTTTTGAGAGAAATGGTTAATAATTGAGTAATATTAACGGGGGCACTCCGAGGTAGTTAATAACCAGGGATGGAGATCCCGCTCCCTCGGACAAAATTACTCTTGTCAATCAGACCATTACATTTTTGGGTGAAATTCGCAAAATTGGTTGTTAGATAAAGTGTTCTTTTCATGGGATTACTTTGGTGAAAGGTTACATAGAAGCATTCTTGTTGGATTTTTTTGATGAAACGACTCTGTCATTTTTGTCGCTTTAAAGTGCATTGTATTGAATGCCTGTTTTTGAGGGTTACCAAAATATTCAAATGAAAAGGAAGCTAACAGATTTTAATTACAATATAAATCATTTTCTAGTGGTGTCATACTAATTTTATGAAGTGTGGTGAGTTATAAAGCGGTTAGAGCCTAACAAAAATGATGATTCTCTGCTGGGATTTGATGAACATTGCTTTAGAGAAAATAGTTTTCTATCATGATTTATTCACAAAAGTTATGGAAGGTGTTCCCGAATTCACGAGAACACGTTTTCTTTAAATTCACAAATTTGTTTGCCAGCCATGTGAGGAAAAAACCTGACATGCTGAGTAAAACATGACAGCATCAGGCTGTCAGTTGATTAGCCAGTATTCCACTGCAGCTTCAGCCAAGTGTTGTAGTGAACAACTAGAAAAATAACATTCTATATTGAAGACATGTGAGACACTCCTGAATGCCATGTTTCTTGAATCAGAGCTGTAGAACTGAAAGCATTTCCTGTGAAGGAGACTGCAGTAAGTGGACCAAATGTGGGGGTTCATTTTGTTATTAAGATTATGGTTAGTGTCCTTGAAAGCTGGAATAGAAACAGATTTTCAATATGTTTTAAATACCTTCCTCATCCATGTAACAAATGTTTGGCATACTGAGCGAAGTATGCACTTTCAACACCAGCAGCAGTCTGTTGACCCCAAATGATCTAGTGTAGTTTCACCACAAAGTTGTTAGCAAGATCTTGAGTGCTAACATTCACATTTCGTGTCAAGGTGAGGCATTCTGGAAAGCCGCTTTGTTGGAATGGCAGCTGTTGAACTTAAGGCATATCCTGTGGAGCAGGGTGAAGTAAATGAGCCTTAAAGTGTTAATGCAGATACAAAACTAAATGGTTAAGCAATGTGAGAGGGGACGTGGGTTTTTAGTCATTAGATTTATAATATTCTTTTAATGGGGCTAAACATAGTAAAAGAGATAAACTCCTACCTAGGTGCAGCATCTCCTTTCCACATCTGTTTACTCTGTCTGCCCATCTGGTTTGTCACTTAATACTTTCCTAATTTTAAAACAGTCGAATTGTGGTAGACCTCAAAGGTTTTGTCAAGCCTTCCATTTTACTGTATGTGTAATAAAATGTATTGCATTTTATTGTATGTTAGTAGGTTTTATTAGAGGTGTAAGAAACAATGTACCTACAAATATCATAGTTAAAATTAATAGATGTGTGCTCAAATGTGTAGTGAGGCCCTCCATACAATTCCATTTCTTTGTTTTCTTTTTCTCACTTCGTGTCAGCAGTTGCACCTCCCTGCATGAATGTGCAGTGGCCTGAAAATAATTTTGTTTTGTGAGTTAAATATAAGCAAAATATAAAGCACATTTAAAAATACGTATGTGTTATCTATAAACATGGCTTTCCATGTGCATTATAAACTACTACATTCAAAGATATAATTTTAAAATAACATTGCAAATTAGACAAAATAAATGAGGGTACTGTTTTAAATGCAGTGAAAACTGTCATATGCTAAAGACTTTTCACAGATTGGCGACACTTTAAATATACAATAATAATACATGGAAAAGAATGTTTTTGGAGACTCATTTACTTCAGTATTTAGATCTTACTTTGGTTTAAAAACATCTCTTAATATAATGATTTTCATGTCCCTATTAAAATATTATTTGGTGCACACTAGATACTAAGATTATGGCCACTATAAAATAAATAAGAATATTGGAAGAGAATGTTTTTCTATTTAATTGAATTTAGTTTTTAGGTACCTCTGAATGAGGAACAACGTGGAAGGCTGGTTCTATGACTCTGATAGTATCGTGCTGATTGTTGATAATGCCCATGTTTAAGTCACAGTGATCCAAAGACTTTTGGACAGTCATTTACACTAGAGTGATCAGGCTTGAGCTACAGATGACAAGTCTTCTTTGTAAGATGTGGAACTTTTTCATTTAAGTTGAGGACATCTCCAGTTTTCAACTCTGTAAGAAAGCCATATAGTATTTACAAGATGGTGTGCGACCTGCAGGCTGTGAGAACTATGCTTTAATTATGCATTATTGCCTGCACCTCCCCTAGCAGTGAGGAGATAAATTACTCCTGTCCAGCACTGCAGCAAGTCAGCTCTGGCCCTCTTTCATCTTCAGATAGGTATCTCTTTCCTAGTGTCCTGGCACATCCTCTTCCTTCACTAAGAGTGACAATCCCAGGCTTGCGCTTTTGCAGAAACATGATTGTAATGCATTTATGGTTATAAGTGGAGCCACAATGAATTGGCTACGGTAGGCACGTAGTTCTTGCTCTGTAGATGTTGCTTTGAAAAGTGTTATACTCTATGTAGAGTCCCTATCCACAATTAATATCATAGTGAGTGTAGAAAAGTAGCTCTGTGGAAATTGTATTAGCGCTGATACTTTTAATTTTGTCCTTGAAAGAATTCATCAAAGTCTAGCCCAGTTCTTGAGAAGGCTCTAGAGCAGTTTATGCTCTTAGACTGATCATCCACTTTAAATCTTAAAAACCTTTTTGGGCATAGTTTGCGGTTTGGTAATTCAATTAAAGCCTTTTTGTAGGCCCTAGAGGGAATACTATACGCTGTGCATTTGAATGGGAGTTAGGTTTTGATCCAATTTGTCTAGAGTGGTTTGCTCTGGTATTTCTTTAGAGACAACAAATTTTTGCAAATCAATCATTTGACTGTTTCAGCAGTGATTTGTTTACCATGTTTGAAAGCAGCCATCATGTCAATTTTGTTATAACTATGTATCTGATGTGGATGAGCACCTAAAATCTGGAGTCATGTGAACTGGCGTGCTTTGAGGACATTCCTACAGAGGCCTTTGGTTTCTGGTGTCTCTGCTGGATCCGAGGAGATCTCACTTCGGCTGCTTGTTTCAATGTTGAGGAGCTAGTTTCAGTCCGAAAATTCTTGATGCATGACCACTTCATGAAGCATAATGTGTGTAGAATTTTCAAACTTTGGCATCAATAAGTACTTCAGGTTAGGGTGTGGTCACCCAAGTACGTAGTTACTCCATTAGTGTAAAAAGGGCCAGATGTTAGACATCTTCCATGTTTCATTTGTCGAAGATGTGTGAGGTGTCATCAGGCACAAATTAAAGATACGAATAATGAAGGGTTGCTCCAATATGGACGGATGTGATGTGCTAAATTGTGAATGTCCAATAAGAAGGAGGTAAATTGCATAATGAATTTGTGTACAGGATCCCAGACTTAACACAGTGATGGCTACACTTTTTAATTTGTCTTGATCTTTTATAAGATATTGTAATTAGTTGGGAGCTTACCTAAATTGATTGGTGTGATAAAATGGTCAGAGATTCACTTGTGTGTATTTGCTGTACTTTTGGTAATGTATCTTGGATTAAGCCACACAATACTATGCTGCTGAGTCACGGTTTTATTCTGGTTCATGGCTTTTTCAAAGGTAGATGTGTATCAACCATATGAAAACTGGAGTGGAGTTGCACAGACACAAGAAAAGGGTAATAGCAAACCATTTATAGTTGAGATTGCTCATTGTTTCACAGGCAGCTGCTTTATAGATAGATTTTTCACACTGTTTGGTGAATGTATCTTGTCTGGCAGCCAGCTACATGTATTCTTTGCTCTGTGTGGGGTGGTTTGCCCATTGTTCATGCTGATGCACTGCTGTTCAAACCGTTTGTGCTCTCATCAGGTGGTAGTGCATCTGGATATTTTGGTGTCCCTCTTTCCTGTGTATCAATATGTATGTCTAATGGTTTTCGGTATCTCATTTTACTTTGTGCCCAAATTGCCCTGGTAATGTACCAGGGTCCTGCTAAGTGTAGATAATTTCCCATCTGACTGGTACAAAACAGTAATGGGGTAGTGGAAGCAAAGGTAGGTACGTACAATCGCTGTTAAGATGATTAATTGTGTCTGTCAAAATGACCCAAATGGAGGTGCAGACTACAGAAAATAGTACATTTCAGCACCTATGAATTGAATCTCCTCCAAATAACAGGGCTGATTGGGATTAAGGAGTTAAAGATATTTCTACCCGGTCAGTGTGCCAGAGAGAGATGTGTGGCTGTGGAAGGACAGGCAAAGATAGTGCACAGAACTGAAGAATTATTTTGGTCCCACTCTATTCATTGAGTGAGTCACTCAGTTCATTGCCTGTGCTTGTCAATGATGTTCTAAAATTGAAACTTATCACAGATGCTCACGATTTTGAGCAACCTTTGTTGATGTTATTCATCGTGGACATTTACCATAGGGTTTCAAGTACTGAAAGCACAACATTCCACGACTAAAAGTCATTTTTGATTTACTGTATGCAAAACACAGTCTTCCGTTTTGTTTTTTTTCTTCACCCCGATTCTTCGAATATGATAATCAGTATAATTTTATTATGTGTATTATTGGTAATGTTTTATCTGTTCTTTCATGGCTGTCATTGAGCCGAATAAAGATTTTTTGACTGACTGACTGATCATCAGTATTATTGCTAATATTATTTTTATTATTATATTTGTTTATTAGATTACTTATTATTTTTACTACTTCGAGAGCTTGCTACATAAAGGGTGTGAGAAAATCCCTATTTTTGTGTGATCATACCCATTTTTTGCTGACTGATATTGCTGGTTTTTACACTCTGCACACTGCGGCACTGCTGTCCTGTCTCCAGTGTATTTTTTCTATCTGACCCCTAAAACATAGTAAAATGGGTTAATCTGTAATTGGCATATTTAACTATCCAGTAATGGCATAGTATATGTCTGCGTGAACCTCTAGTAAGGTAATTAGCATTAGCCTGTCAGGCAATGGCCCTCATCAGTGCTTCTCCTTAATGAGGTGTGAAAACTGCCCCCAAAGCAGAAAAAATGGTTTAGGACGTTTGGCAGAAAACCTGGATGCGAAGTATGTGATTCCTGTCTGCTCAGGAAGGACAGCTGGGGAGGGTCCAGGAACTTCATTAAATTGAAAGGAACCAGGGTGAAGTCTGCCCATCCATAGTTAAGGTAGAGGTAGACCTGTAGAGGAGAAACGTCTGTTCCCCTGGCCAATTGTAGCCAGCTGGGTGGGAATCTGGTCCCAGAACCAGCTTGGTTGGGTTGAGGAGGAGTGGACTGCTCATTTCCCTAAGCATATCCCTGTTTGGGATGCCAGAACACTCTAAGGAGGGAAGGTTGCTACCATGGTGGATTTGAAGCAAAATGGTGCACTGTGGGATCAATCAATCACGATTTATAAAGCATGACAAATCACCTGTGAGGGTCTCAAGACGATAGTTTGCAATAAGGATGATCTGCAAAAGCGGGTAGATTTACCCATGGGAACTTTTTCCTATTGTTTAGGGAGTGATCAGGAGTTACCCCCACCCACTGGCTAGTGAATCGCACAAAAGTGGCTCCTCACTTGCAGCTCATCAGAACATATCCGGACCTTAGAAAGAACAGAAGAGGACTTAACCTGCTGTCTGTGAGCTTTGTGGAGACCTGAGGGGTTGGACCTGCTCCTACCTGTACCTAAGACTAAGAAGTGTACTCCACGGGTCAGTTGGCTGACTGCCTGTGTTACCACAGGGACACAACAAACTGCAGGAGGCCTTTTTCCTGGCGTGTAAGCTGACAAGTAGCAATGGGACCCCAACTGCAACATGCTGGAGGCCTCTACTGGAGTGAGGCCCAGTCCCTAATTGCTGTTTCTGAGGTCTTGAGAGTCTTAGAACACACCAAGAGAAACGGCTGCAGAAAGTCCGAAAGATTAGTACTTAAAAACATTTGGTCTTCTAGTATCTCTGTGGTATCAATAGTACTTTGCTGCGAAGGTGTCTGACTTTGAAAAGACTTCATTGAAATCAACTTCAGGCTTACCTAACTGACGCATTCTTAGCGCCATCAAAAAGACTAAGCCTGAAGTAGAAATATTGACTGGACAAAGGCGGAAAAAGTATCTGACTGAAGCTAGCATAAAATTCAAATTTTTCTATTTGGTGCTTTTCCCTCTAAAACCGGAGGCTTCAGCAGAACATTGTTCAGCAGCTGCTGAACACTTCACCAGATACAGCTGCCAGAATTGCTTAGCTGCAGAATTTTGTCTTCCATTTCTGAAGGTAAAATCTTTGACCAGGACAACACACTTGGGGTATCTAATCTCTGGTAATGCAGCTTTCCATCTTCATCTCCATTGTACACTTTGAGGAACTCTGTGGTAGTAGAGGGCAGCACATTTCCCATATACAATGTACTGTTCTATGAGGATCTCTGTTTTTACTATAGTGCAACTGCAGCTTTCCAACAAGCTCAAGGATTTAAAGTGACAAGAGAGTATATGCAAATTTCTAGGTTAAAGCCACTACCTCACCTCTGTGACTGACATTTCAAAAAATTGTATCTGGCTTGAGAGGGACCTCTAGTAAAGACTTGATTAACTGCAGCAGCTTTGCAGCCCTTGCACTTCTTTCCTATACACTGGTGCTGCAGTTACATGTATTCATTATGGCAAAAGTTCCAGGATGTCATTTATGTCTGGAGAATTGTACAGTTGCCATTCTCCAGTGGAGTGCATCCTAATTCCTAGAAATAAAGAAAATATTTAGCAGTTGAAGTCAGCCCATGGCAAATGTGATCTTGCAGATATTAATATGCTTGTTTAATGCACTTGTTTGAGAGAAAAACATGGACCTGGGTGCACCGTTGTGTGCCTTTTGCATACCTCTTCCAAAGTGCAAGTGTACACCTAGAAAGAGCTATGATGCTATTGCACTCTTCTGTGAGGCCCTCTGTTGGTGGTATGACAAATTGCAGCTTTCTATCTCCATTGCACTCTTCTGTGAGGGCCTCTGTTTGAAGTACAGTGCAATTTCAGCTTTCAAGCGGCCTTGTATTCTACTCTGAGAACAACTGTTAGAAGTACAGCGCAACAAGCTTTCCATCTCCATTGTACTCTCCTGTGAGGGCATATGTAAGCTGCATAGTGACATGTCACCTTTCCAACACTTGGATGAGGCTGTGGAAAAACTTGGACCTAGATACAGGGCTGTGCTGCATGCATTTTATCAAGATGTCAACTTTGTCAGTATGTATTCATGCCATTGATGTGTATGGTGCAAGTATGGTTTCATATTTACACAAAATAAATATGGAGATTGCATAACTCACTTTTTCGATGCCTACGTCTGAATAGTATGAATAGTGCAAAAAAGCCAGATGTATTTTCCTTTTAGTCTAGTACTGCTGTTCCTGTGCATAGATATTGATAAAAGATTACCAATAACAGAATGCAGAGAAAAGTTTAACAGGTCGATCCATTTAGTGTTGTGATCCTCTGAATTTTATGCCCCGTCCAGCCTTCTGCATTCATGTTTTTTAAGAGACTATTTAATTCAGCTCCAGTACTCTGTCCCCCCTACATTATAATTTTATGTGAAGATACCTGTCTTCCCTTTTGTACAACTGTAGTCCTCCATCTCCAGTGAGGAAATCTATCAGTAGTATAGAGCAATTGCAGCTCTCCATCTCCAGTGAGGACATATTTTGGCTATATAATCCACCTTCAGCTCTCAGGCAATTGTATTCTCATTTGAGGACATCTGTGGGCTGGTTAGTGAAACTTCAGGTTTCTGGTCATAGCTTGTTTGCCATAAGCAACCTCAAGGTGCTCTGGGTAAAAGGAGAACCATCCTTTTACATTTTGGATTGTGCAGAGACTCGTGTCTCCCAATCCGCCGATGACAAAAGCAAATAAAAAATTCCTACAGCAGTGCAAAACAAAAAAAAATGCATTCTACATACAGTCCATGACTGAGGTAAAGAATTACATCTTTAGTGACAGAGTCTGCTTTTCAGATATAAAATAGTTCCTCATGCATTCCACAAAAAAGCAAAAGGACACATCAAAGCTGATAGAAAGATGCGAAAATAAAATGCTATGTGGGATGATCCAAGATCTGTTTATCAATGTCTCTAGCCAATAGTGGAAGACAGCTGACCTGGGGTCCCTTTCTAATGTATGGAGAGCATTTTGAAAATAAAATGTTTGCCAAAAATGGTGCAAGAACCAGTTCACTCCAGACCTAAAAATACATATACATTCCTATTCTTTTATTATGTTTATCATGCATTCAGCATTGCCATATAAAAACAAGCATTTGCAATGCAATCGGTCTCGCCTTTGGGACCTTATATGTATTTAGCTGTGCAGCACATTAGCCTGGGTGCTGAAACATCTACTGTTCTTTAACATGGAGGGAAAGTAAGCACCAAACTGCGTGACACGCCAGGTATGGGAACACATGGAGAGAAATATTGCCTTTCAGTGAGAAATGGTTAAGTCCAAAGCTCTGTTTTTAATATAAAATCAGGGCCTTCGGTGGTCATATCACTGAAAATACAAGATTTGAAAAAAATATTATTGTCTATGGGTGCTCGTGGAACACAATTTCTATGGACTGGAATCTAGAGAATGCTAAAGTGATTTGGTATGTTACTGACCTCTGCTGGTCGTTTTCTATCAAGAAAGTTAAATAGAGGCAGTTGCCAGAAAAATCAAAAAAAGAAAGTCCCTCAGCAGAAAGCAATTCTGGTATTTTACTGACCTCTACTGGTCGTTTTCTATCAAGACAGTTAAATAGAGGCTGTTGAACAGAAAAAAAGTCCCTGAGCGGAAGGAGACAAGTCCTAGGGCTGATCTCCAGAGTCCACAAAGTACATACACATATGAGTTTATACTACAGTATATACAAGAGGTCTCGAATGCTCGACCTAAAAATATGCCCTTTCTAGCGCCTTACTCGCCCCTCCCCCACCTCTTTTGCACTGAAAAGGGAACACCCCTCGAGGTCAAAGTTCCATCACAAAGGACACGCCACCCCCCACGAC
Source organism: Calotriton arnoldi (assembly GCA_963921515.1). Lineage (NCBI taxonomy): Eukaryota > Metazoa > Chordata > Amphibia > Caudata > Salamandridae > Calotriton > Calotriton arnoldi. Next base: position 333,208 of record CAWUFW010012282.1, read on the forward strand.
AGCTTACCCACCACGCTGATGTGTGTGCTGCGCTGTACCTACATCGTCGTGTGAGGCGTGCACCTTAAAAACACAGCTGTATCACCTTTGTGCCCGGCCAAGCAGAGGTCTAGCTGTCCCGTTCCAGGACCTGCTGGTTTGATTACCGGAGGATACACAGCATGAAAGCAGCATGGAGCCCTTTAGAATTGATATGGTTGGCTAAGGCTTTGGGGCTGAGAAAATCAGCCTTCCCCATGGTGCAAATCGGGATGAGAACAGGTCAATCAGAGAAAGAGATCTAGACACCAAGAAAGCACAACAAACCTCGGAAAACAGGAAGCCAGAAAATACTTCGAAAGCTCACAGGTTTAACTATTAACATAAAGGCCAACATAATTGGAACCTTTGTGTTAGACATTGAATAGAGCGGCCATCTTTGAATGGAAGCATTTTACATTGACTTTACGATTTATTAACAAACTTCGTAGTTTAAAAGAAATAAAATGTAGTAGATTTATATTGTTTCACAATTATATAACGTTTTGAGATTTTGTTTCACTGGTTTATGAATATAAAAATAATGTTTTAGTTTTAAATAAAAAGTACTATCGCTTGATTAAACAAGCATTCGCATTGCAATAGGACTCGCATTTACGCGAGACCTATTGCATTGCAAACGGGAGTGCGGGCGGGCGGGATGCATGGGAAGAAAATAGTGCTCACAATCTAAATAACACATACCATGTAACACTCGAAGTAAAGGGGCCAGTAGCCATGGAAGGATACAAATGACGACATGGCCATTATAAGGAGGGACTAATAAGCCTATAAACCAATCCGAAGGCAGCATTTAGAAAGGACAAAGACACAAGCCAATGAAAAAGATGGGCGGGGGAGTGGGCGGGGCTTCCCTCACGTAGTCAACTACCACAGATCATCCCCAGAGCAGCGCTTGCGTGCTGGTTCAGGGTTCGACCTAAACACACTTGAGGCCAGTCCAGTGCTTGCTAATGAAGTAAAAAAGCTCAAAACTTCCCACATTAATCCTGCTTTTTGAGCAAACATTTACATCCATTATTTGTACAACTGTGGTTACTGTATACTAACATTTTTGTACAACTGTTGTTACTGTATACTAACATATGCACATTTTTAACAAATGAAATAAGAACGGTTGCCCACCACATAAATTAATATATTAAAGCTGCTTCCAAATAAAGATTGGTTCTTTATATTATTCCAAAACACGGGCTACTGAATCTCCATAAGATAAAACTGCCTGTGTGCACAAAATAAGCGCAAATCTGTGACAACTCACTGGTCCATCAAACGTTCAGGAAGAACTGTCCAATCCTTGGTCACATTTTTAAAATGCTGGAACAATGGTCCAACTAGCTTTTTAAGATACAGCTGTTGTAAAGAAATACAAAATAAGATCGATTATGGCACAATGGACAGAAGGTAATTTACAATAATGTACATTATTTGCTAATGCAGCACATATGAGAGGTACTCTATTTGTAAAGGTGGAACCATGAATTATCTGTTTATTCATGTATCTGAGTTTCATTTTACACAATGTTTCCTGCTTTACCATGTATGGGACTCATTCACGAGATTTTGGCGCAGGGCAGAGCTGCAGTGATATCTTGCTGCGCTGCCCTGCGTCAAAAGAAAAGGGCAGGAATGTGCAGTATGTATGAGATATGGCACATTCCTGTCCTTTTCCCCTGCGCTGGTGCACAATAGGGTGCCATACGCCCATGGAGGCACCCTTGCACCATGGTGCAATGGTATCTGCGTTGTAGGGGTGATTTTATTTTGTGCAGGAAGGGGCACCTTCTTGAACAAAAACAATCATGAGAAGTGCAGAATGTAGCGCACATAGAAAAAGGAAAAACAAAGAGAAATAAAGATATTTCTCCTCGTTGCACCTCCCTTACTCCTGCCCTGGGGAGGGGTAGGAATCTGACGCATTCCCAGGTTTACGAAACCTTGTAAATCTGGGAATGCATCAGTTCTATGGGTGTTGCGTGGGAACACCAACAGCAACACCCATGGAACGCCCCTTTCACGCAGAGTAATGCGTGAAAGGGGTCCATATTTACAAGGCCATGAAAAGCCATGCAGGGTGGCTTTACGTGGCCTTGTAAATATGGGCAGGCACACTGAGCCGCCAGCGCAATGGGCTTGTAAATAAGCCCCTAAGTCTTTAGTTGCCTTTGTATACCAAACTAAGGGTGATTTTAAGTACTTTGCATAACTTCCTTATAGGAAAAATACTGAGATTCTTAATGTACAATGCAGATTAGCAAACACAAGAAATTTGGTAGTTGTTCCATATCTTAAGGAACCTGAACCAGAGTCGAACTGGCAAATAAGTGCAAAAGGTTTTGCAAACTGTTACGCTAATTATAAAATTGTGTACATTTCATGGTTTCTATCAGATTTTAAAGTAAGCCATGGGAAAATATATGATCATATTCTCTAAACACAACAAGAGGTTTAACAACATTAAGACACCAATGGCGTTCAATAAATAATACATGTTATAGTGAGGGAATGTACCAATGCATGTTAGAAATAGAAAACAAATATGAAATAGATTATACAGTTCATAACATGCAATTAATGCTAGGTGCTTACACTTGCATTGTTGGAATTAAACATATTGCACTTTATATTTAGAACGGGAGCTATTCATAATGCGTAAGGCCTTTAAATCTAAGCTGTATATGGGCACATTACAGATCACATATCAAATACTGATCAGTGCTATTCAATTTTTAAATCAATCTTTATCATCACCTCAGTGCACATAAGGTAGAAAATGACATATATTTGCTTTTTATTGTGCATTATATAAATACTTCGAGCAGATTTAATCCATAAATATTTCTTCAAACATAATTTAATTTAATGTATATTTTTTGTTTTATCAAATTACCCAGCCTATCTATAGAAATATATTATTTAAAAGGCTTAAAGCACGCTAGTCTATGCATTCCTTCTCATTCACACTTAGCTAATGATTAAATCGTAGTGAGAGGAGATAAACATCGGTAAGCAATGCGACCTTCCCCTCCCCAGAATTTATTAGTTAGGTGTGAATGAGAAGGGTATGCCTGATACAGAGTTATTTCATTATTTTTAAAAATACGTTCCTAGATGTGTTATGTAAATTGATAAAACAGATCAATACAAAAATTAAATTATTAAGATTGTAGAAATAGTTATGGATTAAACCTGTTTTGGTTTATATAAAACACAATAAAAAACAAATATATAAATGTTCTCTAACTTTTATGAACTGAGATGATGACGAAGGTTGAACCAAAATTTGAAAAACACAGGAGTGGTATCACTATTTGAAATTTTAAGGGGAGCTGCAAACCTTTGCTCTAAAGAAAGACCTCTTCTTAATTATAATTATAATGTTTGGACAAAGTTTAGAATCCTGTTGGTAAATATGGCTTGACAACACCAATGTACAATTACTACATGAGTAGTACAATAGTGGATATAATATAATATAATATAATATAATATAATATAATATAATATAGATAAAGTACCTTCTGCCATACATTATAAGGAAATTGCAAGTCACAGAGGAGTTCCATAACCATATAGAGGAATGAGGCTGGAGGATGAGTTCCTTTATAGGGTTATGGAACTCTGAGGTGACTTGCAATATCTTTATCATGTACACCAGGGTGTACTTTATCCCACGTAATACATGATCACACCATGATCCTTCTCACAAACCACTTAAAACCTTGGTGCGTAGCTCTTTTATATGAAAGAGCGAAAATGTTTGCAAATAGAAGAATAAAAATAAAACCTTTAGGGCAAAAGTAAACACATCAAAAACCTGCTAGATATTATTGCAAACAAATATTAGAAACAGTTCAATGCAAGCCAGTTTTTTAGAAATAAAAGCTGCATTAGCTCGGAATGTGCCGAAACATGAAGCCAAATTCTAGCTCTACTCTAAGGAGTGCAAAAAATAAACATATTCTCTCTGCTTGTCATTGTAAGCTATTAAAATAGAGCAGAAGAAAGGAAAGCAACATTATTTTGTTGCTTTTAACAGCTGCTTCAATTATGCTCTGTGACCTGACCTGCCTTTCACCTTGACTGCTGGCAGCAGGCATTGTGACACCAGAACTAGACCATAATAACTTAAAAAAGTCGAATTCTGGTGTCTTTTCTTTATAATCCGCGACTGGGTGCATCACAAGTCGCTGATTATAAAGAAATTAGAGCCTTCCGTTTATACAGGGATTAAATAATCTCATATAATATAATTGTGGCAATTCAAGATGTCACCTTGCCAAGAGTTGTTGAGGCAGAAAGAAACAGAAAGGCAGTTGTAGATTGAAGATTCTTTATTAACAGAAGATCCCAGCCATCCATCAGCAGGGCTGCTTCCAACTGACAGGTCCATTCAAGTAATCACGTTCCGTCACCATAGAAACCCACAGCATGCATGTGACATCATAATGACTCCCCCACAGCTGTGCCTGTTCAGGGCACAGCTGTGATTACCAGATAACCATACTTATGATGAATACCACAATAATTTATTATAATATAATATAATATAATATAAGCCAACTAAATATTTGTCTATCCATTTTAGTATTGGTATATGAAGTTTTTCACTGATTTAGTATTTGGCGGATGGTTGCTTGCCTGTCAGGGCAATGGAGTAAAATATTTTGCTCTGACAGACATGCCATTCACTAAATTGAGAGATATCCGCCCACCCTGTGGAAATCTCTGAACATAAGCAGGAATCACAGTCATGGCAGTTCCTATCAATGCTGTAAGTTTGACGGGCCCTTTTCCCAAACATGATGGGCATCTGTCAAACTTTCACAAAGTTTTAAATTTTTCAAAATCAAACTCTCAAAGTGGGAATTTGTTAATGAAAAATGACAAACCAGTGGCCCCCGCACCATGAGAGTAATGTTTATTTTTTATTTTTTTCTGTCCTGCAAAACCAAGGTTTTCCTGTCAGTGATAGACAGTAAAAAAAACATAGTGTCATCCACTTTAAATCGGGAAGACAGTGGTATGTGTTAAATTACCCATACTCCGTCAGGCCGTCAAAGGAGTATATCAGCGATGGAGCCGGTTCAGGTTTCCTCGTTGACATACTTGGCGTCCACCCACCTCTAATTCAGGCAGTCAGACCTTGAGTTTGGCAAAGAGTACTTTCCGCTGTTCTTGCAATTGAGTACCCTTTCCTTCAAACTCTAAATCATCCCCTAAGATCCTATTTTGAGCCATCAATTTTTAAACCAAATGTTCTTCCCTGCAAATGCCAACCAACAGAAGTAGCCTGGGATCGAAGTGGATCACTTTCGATCATTAACTCAAGGTGAGGATAATTACATTTTTATACACATAAACCTACCTTCATGGGTCCATAAACACTGCTCCGGTCAAACATTATGGTGAAGTAATTCAAGCTTCTAAGGGCCACCTGCCATGGCATGTACTCGGTTTCCTTGATAAGATACTTGGTGGTCTCCAATGCAGAGGTTGTTCTGAAGTAGTCAGCTCTAAAACACAGGTGATGCAATATTTACTCTTTTACATTAAAACCCTTTAAGTTGGATGAATTATCCCAGGAAGAGGACCTGCTTATTAAAGGAATTATCTCCCTGCAACTTGTTCTGCTTATCCAAAGTAAGTATTATTTCTATAAATTTTAATGTTCAACAAATTATATCAACCTCTCTGAGGTCTTGTTTAGTAAAGCCTAGAACAACCTCTATTGAGTTATTACAAATCCATTATGGGGTGCAGCTCAGCAGTGGAGGTGTGTGGTAAACTACTTCTCTACCATTACCCACTGTACTGCTCTGTTGGAATGCACCATGACATCATAGAATGCCTGAGTGCCTCTCAGTGTTTAGAGTGTCAGTTGGTTAACCCAGGCTGAGCGGCTAGGAGCCTGCTCCTGGTGGGGCTACGCTTTATCTTCCTATATCCTTCTACTCATCTATCCTGGAACTAAGCTACAATAAAGATATCCTGATTTATACACCTGGCTTGTGTATCTTCTATTTACTACATTTTGGCTACGAGGATGGGATACAAGGTGCTAGATATTTTTTCCATCCCTACCATTATAAACATCTCCAGATGTTACTTTAAGGTACAACAGTAATGCCTCATGGTGTGTAGGACTGCCATTTCACCTACTAGTAATTTCTAGAGTTGTCTCTGACAGCCTTGTGCTGCTTGGAACATGTAGTAATGGTCAGGGAAAAATATTTTGAGACATTATGCCCTTATTTATCTAACTACCTTTTAAAGACAGTAGAAAAATATGTCAGCAATGGTGAGGCTGCCACAGACACACACTTCTGCTTTATTTTCCATCCAGTTCCCAATTGAACTTTAATACTACTAATGGCTACAGATGTGTTATGAGTCAACTGTAATAATTGCCTGAATTCAGTGACAGTGTAAGTGTTCTTTTACTAGACAGATTTAATAACACCTGTAAACCTTTCGCTGCATTGGCCTTACTGAGCTATTAGCATGATCCTCTTAGGTATGTTTTAAAGTAAAGATGAAAGGGGGAGAGGGGTAAGGTGCGCTGCCCTTATGGCTGCAAAATAAATCTTGAGCATCCCCATCTTACCACCATAAGGAAGGAAAACTGCAGTGGAACAATACTAGTTCTCTACTAACTCAGCTCTGACCCTTCAGGAAGAAGGGAGAATTATAAAACAATGACAAAGATAAAAGTGAAATACTTATTTTCTTACTACACTATGACCTTTATTTACATGGTCTCCCCAATTTGTGGTCTCAATCTTTGATAGTACTTGTTTTTAAAAAGGGAGATAAGGCTGATCCGTGTTGGTATAGGCCAATCTCCATGATTGGTTCTACAGTCAAGGTCTTGGGGCGCATCGTTTTAAATAGACTATGTGGGATTCAAAAGTCTGGTACTTTCCGACATTCAGTATGGTTTTAGATCTGGCCTAGGGACGATTAATCAGTATTTAAATCTTTATTAAATCATTGACAAAAATACCGTGGTCAAGAAGGGATCCTTGCATGTTGCCTTTATGGACCTTATTTCTGCATTTGACAGAGTCAATTAGAGACAAGCTGTGGAGAATAATGATCGTTCTTGGGGTTGAGTTGTATATTGTATAATTTTGTGAAATCTTCATCAGAATTTACTGGCTTCAGTGAGATATGGCGAGGGAGGTGAGTGCTCTGTTTTGTTAAGCTAAAAAGAGGTGTATTGCAGGGGTGCTTTCTTGCTTTTTTTCTTTTTACCCTCTATATTAATCAACAAGAAAGTGTTCTTATGAAGAATGGTCATGATGTTCCGTAAGCCGGACGACATCTGGTTCCTGTGCTGTTGTATGCAGAAAATGCAGTTTTAATAGCCATAACAGCATTAGATCTTCAACATTTATTAATTTTTTTTGTCGCTTTTATGAATTCTTTGGATATAAGAAAAAATTTAAGGAAATCGCACGTAATGGTGTTTGGCCCTAGATGAACCAAATCTCGGGTTTTTAAGGTGAATTACAATGTTATTTGTAAGGTTTACTCATATCCAGATTTAGGATTGTTGTTTGACTCTGCTTGAACCGAGTCTTCTCTTTTATCTTCTAGATCAATGATTTCTATGAAATCCATTTCTTCTATTTTTGATTTTGGTACGAGACTTGTCAATAGACCCTTAGCAGCCATTTTAAGGGTTTATGAGGCAAAACGTTGCGCTGATATTCCTTCACTTCAAACCGTGGAAAACCACATTTTTTAGAAACTGGTAGTTCTGCCGAACTGTTCAGCCTCTTAGTATTTCATAAAGAATTGGGTGTTCGTTTCCTTACCGATATTGTGAAAAGGAGTCCCTTGCTGCAGTGGATCTCGGTTTGGCTAAAGCCAGATTCCGAGTTAAACCAATTGATAATAAGGGACTGTCTTGCTTTGAATGGATCTAATAGAATTCCCTGGCTCTCTTTTGCTGAATTAGGGTGACTGGGAAGTCTTAATAACCAGATAAGCTTGTGAAAGCAGACTTGCTTTGGACAAAGAAAGCTTTTGTGAATTTATCTAAGTCCATAAGGTAAAGTACGGAGTTGGCTAAACCATCTGTTAGATCTCACAATTTGTTGTTGACCTCACCAACTCGCGAAGGTTATTTAAAACTAGGGCTATCTTCTCATCATTGTTTTATATTTACCAGGTTTAGACTTAATATGATACACCACTTGTTGCCTGTCCCTAAGGTTTGGTATAAGGATTCTTCTCTGGAAACCTGTAATTGAGATCTGGTTTCAAAACAGGATACTAAGCACTTTGAAATGTTTTGTGTTTTTTATTTGAATCTGCAAAAACAATGTATTATTCCATTGTTAAAGGAGAAGTCAAACCCGCCTTGTTGCACTTACAAATGCTTTTAGATCAGCGCACCTGTTTCCATGTGGCATGTTTTTTAGCTGCCGTTATTAAATTGAGGAACTCTAAGGATTTGCTATGATGAACTGTGAATTTTATTTATGTATATAACTTCATATTTAACGGAAATTATTGTTTTACTAATGATATTTATTGATGCTGAGTTTTATTATCACAAAATTGTTCTATCTTTTATGATTTAATCAAAAACTGAATAAAGAAAGTTGATTGATTGATAAGAACAGGCATCTTACCTTGCTAAGTTGAAAGCGTCACCAATGATTTGTGCCCGGTTGATAACTGGAATAACCTTCAAAACACAAATATGTAACCATGAGGTAACAAACAATTATGAAATGAAAGCAGACTTTACCAATTTTGGTCCTCCTTTATTCTCTTGAATGCCCCCTCCCCCCAGTTGTAAACCCATTTTTTTGTTGTTAGGGATAGCTTGGGTTTAAACCTTCATAACTTTTTGCCTCAAAACGTATCCATGCCAAATTTGTGTCCTTTTTTTCCAACATCTTTAGGAACCTAAAGTGACAGAGGGTTTGTAGATTCTCCTACAAAGAACCAAGAAAATCAGCAACCTATAGATAAATCTTGGTCTTTGTGGGGAAAATGGGAAAAAAGTGCTGTGCAAGAAATCATATGGTTTTTTTTCTCTAAAAATAGTATCACAGAAAGGTTTGCTGTGCTGGGATCAACATCTTCCTAGCTTTCATGAACAAGCAGAGCTGTATTAAAAAAAACTTTTATCACCGTTTTTGCTTTTTCTAAGGCCCGGATTACAAGTTTAGGTGCTATTTATCGCTCCTGAGAAATAAAAATACCATGGTGTACATTATTTATCGGGTATGATAAATAAAACCTATTATGAGTTAGTGGGGAACACCATGCAGATTTTGGTGTTTACTGTGCCAAAATCCACATGATACAGTAAATACTGTATGCTTTCCCCCATTAACTTTCGGCAGGTTTGACATGCAGAAATTTAATGAAGGTTGAGGTATGTAACGCATCTGATAATTATTGGAATCGTTAAATACCTACCAACTTGTAATTCTGGCCCATGCATAAATTGGGGTTCACACATGCATCAGAATATACCAACCAACTTGTAATCAGGGCCATAAAGTTAGTTAATTTTTCCTGATTTTTGTGGTTTCAGCCTGCTTATAGTTTGTGGCACAAACAAATGTGAAACCCATGAGTGATCCTTGAAAGCTATACATTTCAGACAGGAAAACAAAATTGTGAATTCAGCAAGGGAGTCATTTGTGTATATTGCTCAAGGTTTTCCCAAGGAAACTAACTGTTAAATAAAAGAACAATGAAAATGAGTAAAAGAAAACAGCCATTTTCATCTGTAACTTCTTGTCACAATGGGCACTTTACAAAATCAATATACCGTTGAGCTCCACCTTACAATGAATTTTCATTGTGCACCGGCTATACAGAAATTGATAAGGTAAAATATAAAGAATTAAAAATGGGTATGAAGGAAACCTAAGTATTTCTGAAATGTACTCAAGATACTGAATTTAGGAACAGTGAATTTGTGGTTGCTTATCATTTGATTCAGAGAACATTTTGAAAAATGACTCCTTAATTGCACACAGGCTTGTACTTGGAAGCCACAAATGCACTCAAATTGATGTTAGCAATTTGTCTATTATTCTATGTTACCACACATCTCCTGATAAAAACAGCACCCTACTTGTGTGGGTGAGCCAAGTGCCCACAACAGGAAAGGGGCCAAAACACAACATGGACAGATCACATTTTTACACTCAGAACCTACCTTTTTTGCAATTCAGATGGCTGCAGAATTTGGGCCCAGCTCATCCACCAGCCAGGGAAACCTACCATACCCAGAGATTTCTGAAAACTATACACCCGTGGAGGACAGGGTGGTGTGATTTGCCTGGTACTCGCAAGGTTTTATAACCTATAGCCCTTGCAAACCTCACACTTTGGCTAAAATTACAAATTGTGGAGAAAGTTCCGGAATCTTCAGGGATCCACAAATTTCTACCACCCAATGTTTTCACACATCCCCAGATACCCCATTTGTGTGAATGGGCCTAGCACCCACAACACAAAAGGCCCCAAAGCACAATTGGGTAGCTGCGGTAATTGGGCCCAGGCTTGGCCGCCACCTACAGATACTTGCCAAACCAAGGGATTTATGACAAGGAGACACCTAGGGGTCATCCAGGGTGGTGTGCCTCTCATGGATCCCATGAGGGTTTCTTACCCACAATGCCCTGCAAACCTCAAACTTTGTCTAAAATCACATATTTCCTCTTACCTTTCTCTGATGTAAACTTTCAAACTCAGGACCTTGCAGGGACCTAAAAAAGTCCAACTATGCATCATTCCCCCACTTGTTCCAATATATACCATACCCCACTTGTGTGGCAGGGCCTAGTGCCTGCTACAGGAATTAATCAACCCAGGGTCAATGGGTGTTCGTCCACATGGGAGGAGGTTATCGCCCAATACCAGGGTGGTACGCCCAAACCTGTTTCGTTTCCCCAGTGTAAAATCCCTAGTGTCTAGTGGTCTTTCTACCCCCCTGGGAGACAGATTAATGTCACTCCCCCAATTGGGGCAAACCTCCAATCTGCCCAGGGGAGACAGAAAGACTCTATTGTCGCTTCTGGGGTTTGGGTATAGCTTGATGTCAGGATAGGCAGCCTCCATCCTTTTATTTATTTGGTTGCCATTTTGAAATCCCTGGTGTATAGTGGGCTATCTGCAGTCCGTGGGGTAAGTTGGAAAAGAAAAACATTTCTACCCCTCGGGGTGGGGGACAAATTGATTTGCCCTTTTTGTGGTTGGATTAGGCCCCAAAACAGGGTAGGACACCAGCACCCCTCTCTTTTGCCCAAATGTAAAATCCCTGGTGACTAGTTCGCTTTCTACTCCCCTGGGGGCACATTCAGGGCAACATCCCCAATTGGAACAAACCACCAAACTGCCCCGTGGGTATCAGAAAGACACTTTTGCCCCTTTTGGGGTACAGATATGGATAATTGCCAGAGTAGGTCACCCCCACCCATATGTATGTTTGGAGCCATTTTGAAATCTATGGTGTCTAGTGGGCTTTCTGCTGCCCCCTCCCATGGGAAAATTTGGGACAAAACTCCTCTCTGTCCTGTGGTGGGCAGAAAGACTGGTTTTGCCCTTTTTGGGGTGGGGGTATAGACCAATGCCAGTGTGGGATGCTTGCACCCCTTTCTCTATCTCAATGTAAAATCTCAGGTGTCGAGTGGACTTTCTATCTAGGGGTGGTAGATTGGGAATAAACACCCTCATCAGCCACCTCAGGTGGGGAAAACTGTCTGTATTGCACACTTTTGGGGTAGGGGCATTACCCGAGCCCAGGATGAGCCACCCTTCCCTCTTTTTTTATTTTCCGTGGTGTCAAGAGACCTTTCTGCCTTCCACCGTGGGGGACAGATAGGGGATAAATATCCCAATTTGTCTGCCGGGGGCAGAAAGGCTTATGCCCTTTTTGGGGTGACGACATTGAGCTGTAGTTTGTGGGCCACCCCACCCTTTGATTTTTATGGGGGGACAAATTTGCCCTGGTGTCTAGTAAGCTTTCTACGCATGGCAGGCCACTCCCAACCCTTTCTTTTTTTCTATTATTCCCTGGTGTCTAGTAGGATTTCTGCCCTCATGGTGAACAGAAAGACTGCTGTGCCTTTTTTAGAGTGGGGCTTGGCCTTGTGCATGGTGGGTAACCCCTTTGTGCTTTTTTAATTGTTTTCCCTGGTGGTAAGTGGGCTTTCAGCTCCTCCGGGGACAGATTGGGGGTAAATCTCCCAATCTGCCCCTGCCCGGAGGGAAGAAAGTCTGTTGTGCTCTTTTGTGGCGAGGGAGCATGGCCTATCCCATGGGGGGCCGTCCTCACTCCTTGGTATTTTTTTTTAATTCCCTGATGTCTAGTGGGCTTTCTGTCCCCCCAGGGGTGCAAGATTGGGTGGTAATCAACCCCACCTGCCACTCAGGGGCAGAAAGACTGACTTTTTTAGATGAGTGTGAGCACTAAGGCCCTTGCCTAAGGGGGCCACTCCCCCATTGAAAAGATATTTGGTTTCTAGTGAAATCTCCCAGCGATCACATCCCACTATGATTGCCTGGCACTTTGCACTAAAAGGGAGTTATCACTGGAAAGCTGAGTTTCTTAGCTTTTTAATAATACTTCCCTTTTGCTACAATTCCTTAGGAGCGTGGAGAATGGGGCTGTTTTCAGGTCCTTCTGTGCTTCCTGGGAAACCAGGAAGTGGTTTCCTGGGTGCCATCCTGCCAATGATGCAATAATGTACTATGTGTGTCTGTAAGTAATTGGGTTACTGGTTGACTGGGGTATGAGCCCTGGTGAAGCAACAACCATAATCCTTGTCGGGGTAAGGCACAAGCAAACTCCAAATTAACCTGTTTGAAACCCCCTGGTAACTTGGCACAAAGCAGTCAGGCTTTAGTTAGAGGTGATGTGTAAAGTATTTGTGCAACACTTCAAACAGTGAAAACACCACAACAAAAAATCCCACACCAGGTTAGAAAATAGAGCTGATTTTAATAAATAAATCAAGACAAAAATGACACAAAGACAATCAGTAGAGTCAGAGTTATGAATTTTAAAAGAATAAGGTGTAAAATAGCTCCTAAAAGCACAGAGGGGCTTCTTTACAAGCCCCTTGCACCGCCCGTCCATGTTAAAAGTGACGCACCGGCGGTGCAATGGGCTTGTAAATAAGCCTCAGAGTGTCAACCATGGCTATCTGGTTGCACTGGACCATGTCAAAGTCAAAAGTTCAGGTTGACGGTGATGGAGCACAGGTCGTACACAGTCCCAGATTAGTTCAACTGAAGTTTTACCTTCTCAAGTTTGGTGCCAAGAGTCCTGTTCCCATTGGAAAGTGTTGCGGGGAACAAGGAGAGCATCGCAGGCAGTGGTCATTGTGGAGCAAAGAGCAAGCAAGGTGTCACGGACGGGCGGGATGGTACTTCATGTTGGCGGTCCTGTGCAGGTGATCAATGCTTGCTGTGCGAAGAGACAGGCTGATGGCTACATGTGCTGAATTTCGGTGCGACACGGTCTTGGTGTGAACAGGCCCATTCACGGTTGCGACGAGCCCAAAAGCTAGTCTTAAAGAGTCCAGGACCTGAGGGGCACCACTTGGAGGTTATGCACAAGCTGCAGATGGATCCAGCAGCTGGTTGGGGGGTCTTTTACGTCCCTGTGGCTTAGATCAGGAGGCCTGCAGACTAGCACTTTGAGTCACTCTGGAGTCCTGGGTTCAAGATGAAGTTGCAGGTCCAGTTCTTCTTCCCCAAGTAAGTGGTCAGCAGGCAGCAGGTTAGCACAACAGGGCAGCAGTTCCTTTATGGCAGCAGTCCAGCAGAGTGGCTGTGCTTGCTTGTAGCAGATCAGCAGTCCTTCTTCCTGGCAGAGTATCCACAGGTCAAGAAATGTACTGAAGAGTTGGTGTCTGAGCTCCTTCTTTTATATGCAGTTGTGCTTTGAAGTTGGGAGAAGCTTCTAGAGGCATGCATTTGAAGTGCAGAGATACTCTGTCTTCCTGACCATGGCTCCCTACTTCCTACAGGGGGTATGCAGCCCTTTGTGTGGAGACAGAACACTGCCTATTCAAGTGTAAGAGGGGCTGGGCCCAGCTCCTCCCCCATCCTGCCAGTGATGGCCCATCCAGTCGCAAGAAATGCACATGTGCAGGGGCGCGCGCATGCGCAGTTTTCACCAGGATTACCGATACGGCGAGGAAGAGGAGGACTGCAGCCCGGGGACGCCGCAGTACAGAGGTAAGTGGTTTTAAATGTATTTTTAATTAATGTTTACTTACTTGTTAATAGGGGGGATGGAGGCGGGTGGCGTAGCGGAGCTCCACGGAGTTCCACGGAGTTTGTTTGCGACTCCGTGGACCTCCGCGTAGCCCCGCTACGCCCACTAGGCTCAGGGTTAGTTAGCAATGGTAACTTGAGCAGAGTTCTCGAAGCCAGTAAAAACAAGGTGAGCAAAATGGGAGGATTGAAGGCAAAAAGTTAGGGGAGAACAATACCAAGAATGCCAGGCTCGGGGGGCGTGGCTTGCCTGCAACTAAGATGGCCGCTCGTGAGAAATGCTCCGCTCGCCGACTACGTGTAATCCCCCCAACATCCGTTATAACTGATCCGTATCGACCCTCAGTTCCCAGACTGGGAACCCCCAAGATCTGTGCACCGCCTGCCGTGACAACGAGACAAATCCGTTGCCGCCACCCGGAGATATCGAGGCTGATGTTATCAGCCGCTTGGAGGACGGAGCCTCGGCTGTGACGTCGCACGGCCCTCCGCAACGCGAGACCCAGCTGTAGGACCTGGGCCTTCTGGACCGGGCCGGTGACTGCCGGCGAGCCAGGACGGCCCTGTTGTAGTGCGTGGTCCCGGGGCTGTCCTGCTCCCTGCCGAAGCTGTGCCGGAACAACGCTGAGGGCTCCCCAGCTGTCTGTGGGTGGACCGGCTGGTTGCAGGGCCATCGGAGGAGGCGGCCGCCGGTATTGGTCCGGCATCGATCAAGGTGCGCTGGAGTGGAGGTGAGTGTCAGGGGGTACCACCGGGTTCCCGCCTCCCTCCTCGCAGTGCCTGTTGTCTGAGGTGGCGGCCCCCCCTCGGGGTGTACAGAATTCTCAGTGCTCCTCCCCGCTATTACCCGCCCTCTGCCCCTGACACGCCGACGGACCCAGGGGACCCAGAGGTATACTTGTAGCTGCCTATACTTGTGGCCCCCCCCTCGGGAGAGCAACTGGGCTAGTGGTGCCAATTTGCTCATGGAATCTTGGGCGCAAGACCCCCCGTGACTTTGGCGGCCGCCATTTTGGGAACGGCCGGCAGTGCCTGTTGCGCACTTGTTCTAGCGGGCACCGGGGAGAAGTGGGCCCATAAACGGCGTGGGCGCCTCGCTTGGTGGAAATCCTGAGGGGTCCAACTAATCACAGAGCCATTGATCCTGGGTACACTGGACCATACCGGCTCGCCGGCTAATGAAGGGATTGGCGTCCAGATACTTCACTGAGCCATTGGGACCTGGTATAGGGTCACCCCCGCACCACGATAATCTGCCCCGGCGACCCTCGTCTCCTGGGCCCGTACTGTCTCTGGCGGCAGGGATCATTCTTCGGCGGCCCCCCCAGACTAGATGGCCGCTGCGAAGGGTTCAAAACAGTCCCATGTCACGAAATTGGCTAAATTTGCGCATACCAGGTCAGAGGGGGCAGAGGAACATCAAGAATCTTTGGACCCTAAATAACAATCTGAAGATGGGGCCATGACTTTAGCAGATGTGATGGAGGCAATCCAGGGGGTCCGTACCGCATTGGAACATAAGATCGACACGGTGTCCACGAAAATTACATTAATACGTGCAGACCTGCGGAACATGGGCGCCAGGGTCAAGGCGACCGAGGAGTCGGTCACTACCCTCCAGAACTCTACCAAAACGCTGGAGTCCACGGTTAAACATTTACAAGCCCAGACTGATATAGAGGCTAAACTGGAGGATTATGAGGGGCGGGCCTGTAGGAATAATGTTCGCATTTTGGGGGTGCCAGAAAAAGCGGAAGGCCAAGCCGCAGACCTTTTTGTAGAAGACCTGATCAAAAATCATCTGCAGCCCCGCTCCCTCTCAGATTACTTTTCGGTGGAGCGGGCCCATAGAGTCCCTGGGGGTCCACCCAAGCCCAGGGCCCCACCACGTCCCATTCTCGCAAGAATTTTTAATTTCCGAGACAGGGACAACATTTTACAGATCGCTAGGGCCGCCCCGCCACTTAAATTTGAGAACTCTATCATCTCCTTCTTTCCCGACTTCACGTATAAAGTACAATTGAAACGCAGGTCCTTCTTGGAAATCAAACGAGCACTTAGGAGTCATAACCTGAAATACGCCGTGCTCTTCCCTGCGAAACTTCGTGTGCAAGCAGATGGCAAGGCGTGGTTTTTCCAAACTACGGAGGATGCCTGGGACTGGTTGGAGGGATGGCGGACTGCCAACACTCAGAGACGCTCTTCCCATATTGGTGACCCTGGATCAGAGAGTCGTTAGAGGGAAATTTTCTCAAGAGGGACAGCACTTTGGCTGATGATGGCTATGTAGTGGAGGTCGGCCATGTGTCTGAGAGACAGTGAGGTTTTTCGCACAGGTCTAAGATGTGGAGTTGCCAAAACCTTTCAAGAGATGATGGGGGTTCATTTTTGATTGATATTCTTGCTCCTTATTGCCCCTTTTTTCAGACTTTAAGGTTTGGCACTTGATTAAAAGTAATTCGGGCTGTGGCTTTGATAGCTGGGTTGTCGCAGTGGGTGGGACTGTTTGCTCTCTACTGTATTTGAGTGGTTTTTTTTGCTACGTACAGAGCCAAGATCTGATTATGGGTAAATTCGGGCGGGAACACTAGACATATGGGGGGGAACAGAGGCTTTTCTTGGTATTTTTAGGCCGAGTAACTTCCCCCTTTATGTGGTTTTCTTATTTTGGGGTATACAGGCGCTCTACAAAATTGGGGGGTGGGCAGTTCTAAGTCCACGTTGCAGGGAGGCAGGATGTGGGGGGGGTTCCAGGGAGTTATGTGGGGTCTGTTTGCCTTTTATTTTTCAGTTTTAGAGGCAGTCTTCATTTGGATCGCTATTATGGTGTGTTTGTGTCTTCCCATGATCATCGGTGCATTATCTTCTCTGTGAAGCTCTATGACTAGGGCCGCTGGTATTTACAACAGTTCCTTGGTGGCCGAGGTGGAGGGCTTCTAACTCTCAGGTTAAATGGGTGTGGCCCGTACTTCTGAGACTCCAGTGGGTCGCCTTAAACTACTCTCGTGGAATGTTAATGGCCTGGGGGATCGCATCAAGAGGAGCTTGGTGCTACAATATTTAAAACGCCAATCCCCCGATATAATTTTGCTCCAGGAGACACATATTCATGGCAATTCCTATTGTGCGCTTAATCGCTGGGGATTTAAACTGATTGCTCACGCAGGCTATACTCGAGGTTCCCGGGGGGTGGGCATTCTAGTACATACTTCCCTCCCGTTACTGGTGCATAAAGTTACAGGAGACCCACTTGGCAGATTTGTTTCCGTTTCGGGGCAATGGGAGGGAAAGTCCCTAAATGTAACTTCTATTTATGTGCCCCCAACGCTCCACTCCTCTACTCTGGCTGACCTTGGTCTACATTTACTCAATTTACCTGAGGGCGATATACTGCTGGGAGGGGACTTTAATGCTGCCCTCCACGGAGATCTAGATAGTTTGCCACCTAGACACAGCGAATCCTCTGGTAAACTTTTGACGGAATTTTTAGAGGCTATGGGATTGATTGGTATATGGCGTATATGCCACCCTGCAACTAGACAATATACCTTCCATTCCGGAGTCCATGGGAGTATGTCTCGTATTGATTATCTTTTCTGTAAAGCAACCCAAATTCCCAACTTCGGTGAATTTGCCTTTCTCCCCAGAGGTATTTCCGATCACTCCCCGATCATGACTTGTTATGGCGGTATAGCGACCCTTACCAACCGCAACATGGTGCTCAACCCCATGTACCTTCGTATTCCCGAGATACATGAGAAATTGACATTGGCCACCAAAAATTACTTCGCTGAAAATGAGGGTTCGGTAGACTCTGACGTGATGTTGTGGGAAGCGTATAAGGCGGTGATCCGTGGTTGTGGAGTCGCAGCAGTGGCGGGGCACAAGAAAGAGAAGTGTAGACAGTTGGAAGACATAGAAGGGGAGGTGGGTCTGCTTGAAGCCGACATGCTGGAGTCCCCATCCCCTGACGCCTCTCATAAATTGGACATAAAACAAAAAGAATATAGAGATATAGCGGGGGAGGCAGCCAGAGCTCAATTTTAAAGACCCACTTTAAAGGAACTGCTGCTGGCATTCATAACAATGCCGCTTGTGTTTAGATTTCTACTCTTGCGGTCAAAAACTACCTGAAAGATCGACTTGGGTAAAAGAATTTACCTAAAATGCTGCTTGTGTTAAAAAAAATTCCGAACAGTACATCTTGCGTTAAAAATGTTTCCTCAAAATTAAAGCAATGTGGCATAATAGTATTGTCATGGTAATTTCGCGTAAATTTTGTTATGTGGAATTACAAAAATTACGCCAGCTGTGACGACGTAGTTAAAATTTCACCCAGGCCCAGTTCCAGACTCTTTGAGCAAATGTAGAGTGTCTGCAGTGTGGTGGGCTCTTCTCTAAAGTAAGATGTGGGACGAAAAAAAGAAAATCAGAGTATTACGATTATCATTAAGTAATCTAAACATTAAGTAGTAACAACTTGAAATACTAACATACAACAATACCCATAAGGTATGAAGAATACTTGCCATGGACAGTATATTTTGCAGAGGTACACTAAGATAAGGCACAAGCTATCACCTATCACATAGAAAAGAAATATAAGTTGACATGTTTAATGTTTTATGTCCTAATAATCAAATTGCAGGAGAGGGAAGTTGATTTCTTCCATATCAGCAATAATGTGTACAGGAAAGGAAAATGGCTGCCTATTTAATTACACAAACACCCTTATATTGTAAATAGTGAGATGTAATCAGAATACACTTGAAGTTTACCGTATGATTGGTTCCCAGCTGAAGTAGAAGCCTCCTCCAGTTTCCCTGGTCATAGTTAACCCTGTAATAGCCAACTACGTCAAGGTTGACCAAAACCCAATCTGTACTGCCACCAGTCACTTGAAATATGCTATTGAAAGCTGAAAGAAAGAAAGAAGAGCTGCATTTAAATGAAATTTGTTCTGTAGTGTACATAAAGACAGCGTTTCCCGATGCTTAAACAGTTTCAACAGATACATTTTCTATAAATGGAAAACATATCATTATTCTTTAAAGAAAAACGTTGTGCTAATTATCTTGCACTAGACTGCAACTTGAAGCCGTTGTAACATTTCTGTTGTCAGTATGCATCGAACCTTATTATTAATGCTCATGAATGAAATCATTAGGTTGAGTGAACATTAGAGTCCGCATGGGACCCTGGAGATACCTTTATCAATAATTATAAAGTTGAGCATTTTATCACAAGGTCACAATTTATCATGCCATGTGGAACAACAAGTGGGTCGGGTGAGTGTGAATAATTTATGCTACAATTCTCGGTGCTAGGGAGGCACTGTAGACTAAATCTGCTGCACCAAAAAAAAGAGAGGTGGAGGATGGCATATTGCCATCCCATATTTAGTGAATTCTTTAGGGTAAAGGCAATAAACAAAGAATGAAAAGAAATCTTGTTTACACTTGACCAAGTGAAGTGATTGACTATATCAGGAAACCCACACGCAAAAACAAAATAAATGTAGTAGTGGTATGCCAATTGTATGTATGGTGCTTCACATATATCAGCCTCAGGGGCTAGCTACATCATGAGAGTAACAAGGGTAGTAGTAGGGAAAATGTATCAACTGTTACCCTGAGAATGAATGAGACTACATTCAGGATTATGGACAGTGAAAATCATTGGGCTGAGATGAGTCTTTCCATGTAGGAGGGGACAAGAAGGATGGAAGAGGCATGTTGATCTATCTGGTTATAATAAGAAAAGATGAGAAGGGTCGCTCATATACTTCCAGCTGCATGGTTGTAGAAGAATGTATGTCCACGAAGGCTGGGTTAAAGAGGAAGAAGTGGGATCTTGTGTAGCTTTTGATGGTGCTGTGTACAGTATCAGCAGCTGACTAGAGTGATTCTCTTATCAGAAGAGAAACATAGAATATGAACTAGTGCATTATCCCCGCTTAGGACTATGAAAGCATGCATCATCCCAGCTCCTTGGGGGGTTAGACGAAGCAAGAGTGCATTTACCCATTGCACTGGTCTTGCGGTTTGTTTGTGTCAGGCAAAAAGTATCTTCATATGTTGGTGATGGAGTGCAGGCATCTTGAAATTTGTATGTCACCTGTTCACAGGCAGCAATCCGCTTTAGTCCTGCGAGTCATTTAGTCAACACGGGTACCTTCTGTGAAGACCAGTGAATCAATATACATATGTTGGCCATGGCTGTTGCCAGGGATGTCATGATCCACCTGCATCTATGCCTGTTGAGTCACTCATGAAGATGGCCCATGACTGTTGAGGTGGATATAAATGAGCCATCTGAAGTAGACAATTCCTGCCATATCCCAGTCCGATCCCACATCAGCTGAAGGCAGTGCCATAAGATGTGGAGTATGTCACAGCCCGTGGCATCACAGCACCAACATTCAGAATGGGGTATTAGCTGTGCTTGGTGCAGATTGTGGGGGGATCAATACCAGCCATGTAGTACTTTAAAGAACAGGAATTTCAGTTTGTCTTTCCTAATGTATCTATCATGTGTCTCTAGCAGTGACCACCAGTCTTCCTCCAAGTAATATTCATTTAGTGCAGTTTGTCATCATAATTTTATCCAAGGTCTGTATAGTGAACACATGTTCAACAAGTATATTGCAAAGGTGAGAAATCAATTCTCCAAATGAGCCAAGTCACATGTTGTATAGACACGGATACTGGATAGCGAGGTCAATCCCATCTTTCCCCTTAAAGCTTAATCCACCACCTTTATAGCTGCTCCAGGACAATGAAAAATACCAAGGACCAGGGAAGAGGGGGTGGGGATGACAGAGAGAGAGAGAGAGAGAGAGAGCGAGAGAGAGAGAGAGAGAGAGAGAGAGAGAGAGAGAGAGAGAGGGGCATTCCACTTGTCTGCAAGTTAGATGGTAGAAGATCTGCACCGTATACTTAGGCCTACAGAAGGCACTTCAACACACATACAAACTCCAATAATTTGCTGAAACACACCCTTAAAGATAGTAAGAATTTCATAAACTAACAAGGGAGCAGGTAAAACAGTAAGGATACAAGATGTAAAGGCTTACTTGGTGACCTAAGGATCCAAAAGGCCCCCGAGCACTTTCCCCATCGATTTTGGTGACGGGGTCTTGATGCAGAGGAATATGAGGACATCTGCACCAAATAAACAAGCCCTTACTTCATACAGATAAGAGGAAGTACCTCTGTTTGGTGGAGAATATCCTCTTTGTAGTCTCATTATGTTCTCTTGACGAGGATTTATGTTATCACATAGTTGAGGATGAAGACGCTGCAGGAACAATCTCATTGACGAAATTACATGCAAACAGCTGTAGTGTAGAATGTGCACTAGACATTTACCCGACGAGGTAGCACTTACTAATTAACCAGTAGAAAGTACTCCAGTTGGGTTGCCATTTTCGGTAAAACTGTGGACTCTTCTTGGAAAAAATGAGGTTCCATTATGGCATTGATGTTCATTTCACAGAAATTAAACTTCAACTGGAAGCACTTCCAAAGCA
This sequence comes from Calotriton arnoldi, assembly GCA_963921515.1. Classification (NCBI taxonomy): domain Eukaryota; kingdom Metazoa; phylum Chordata; class Amphibia; order Caudata; family Salamandridae; genus Calotriton; species Calotriton arnoldi. The sequence goes on from CAWUFW010012282.1 coordinate 355,043, forward strand.
GGTGATCCAGTTGAAGCTCCACTTTTGTAAAGCACAAATGATCCTAACTTCTTGAGCTCTGCAAAGGCAAAGCAAGTGTGTTTCCTCTCATATTCCACATTGAAAAACAATATGAAATCCTTAATGGAGGTGAATTCATCATTGATCTATTGGAGCACAATCTAATGTATAGTTACTGTGATGAGTGGTTTCTTTCTTGTCTTCTCCTGGTGAGAGCAGAGTCCATGGTTCTCTCTTTTAAATACCCTAAGTATGCAAATGCCCAAAGTTCATAGCATCACTCATACACCTACTCCCAGACATACACAGACCCACACAGGCATTCACAGACCCACACAGGCATTCAAAGACCCACACAGGCACCCACACAGGTACTCACACATTCACACAGGTACTCACAGACCCATTCCCAGGCCCACTCACTGACCCACACATGTACTCACACACTCACACACATCCACACAGGTACTCACACACCCACTCACAAACCCATACAGCCACTCACACATCCACTCACAGACCCATATAGCTACTCACTCACCCATACAGAGGCTCACACACCCACTTGCCAACCCATACAGCCACTCATGGAGGGAACTCGCAAACCCACCAAAATACTCACAGACTCACTCAGAGACCCATACAGCCACTCACACACTCACTCACTGACCTTAAAAGCCACTCACACACCCACTCTGAAAGGTGACAGGTTACAGTTAGGAATATTTATTTTTTAAAGGTAGAAATTCACTGAAAAAACAAAGGTTACAGGGATGTTATAGTTAGAGAATAGAATTAAAAAAACTTTTAAATTTACTGAAAAAAACAAGTTACAGGGATGTTATGGTTAGGCTCAGATTTCACTTGTACAAACATACACCCACTTATACAGGTACACACAGACAATCACTTACATACTCATTCACACATCTATATAAGCACTCACACGTCCACTCACTCACCCATACAGCAACTCACATAGATACTCACTTTCCAATATAGCCACTCACAAACCCACTCAGTTAACCAAGCCACTCACTCACTGATATAGCCACCAACACAGCCACTCACTCACCCATACAGCAACTCACACACCCACTCACTCACCAATACAGCCACTCACACAGCCACTTGCTAATCCATGCAGCTTGTCACACACCCACATATTTACCCATACAGCAACTCGCACACCCACTTATTCACCCATGAAGCCACTCACACACCCACTCACACACCCATACAGCCACTCACACACCCACTTACACATGGATACAGACAATCACACAACTCAGATCACATATGTTGGAAATTGTATCACTTATGAGTACAGTAAGAATAGTAATTTAACTTATGCATTAGCTTAGTATATATCTTTATGTCTCAGAAACGTTTACAAAATACTTACACTCACTGGATGATGTCATCAGTGATGTCAGCAGTGATGTATTTTGAGATGTCATCAGTGATATCACTGACCATGTCATAAGTGATGTAATGTGTGAGGTCATAAGCAGTGCATTGCAAGGCATAAGTTATAATTAGCTCATATACCAATAAAAAGCGGGGCCCAAAAATGCATTTTCCTCATGCTATTTCCCACAGGGACTGTTAGACCTGGGGTTTCTGGTTGACAGAATATGCACCCCGTACAAGCAGGAATCACCACTCTAGTCAGGGTAAGCTAGATGCACACTAAGAGATAACCTGTGCTCATCCTCTGGTAGCTTATGTTAGGTAAACAATGGTTCACTAGGATTTGAATCTCCGAAATAAAATGCACTCACTTCTCATAGTAGAAGACTGAGAGTATATACACATATAACACCAAGGCATGCTACAAAAGGCAGGATTTTTTCAATTAATTTATTCATTGCATGTTGAAAATCGAATATATACTCATTTGTATAGAAGAGACCTGGTGCTCATGCTTTTGGTGAAGAAAGGTGCAATGGGGAGCAATTTTACAGCAATATGATAGGGGTCTATACAGGTCTGTTGTCGACTGCATTTCATCCTTGTGTAATATAAGGTCATCATCAGGACAGAAGCAAGAGCACCCAGTATCTAAAAATGTATAGAACAGCAAGGGTAAGAATAATTTAGTGGAGAACCTGCCTGTTGGGGGTACTGTGAGTGATAGTTACATAACTAGCCTGTTATGAGGCGAAGGCAATCCTTCAACAATTAGCAGGAACACGCAAAGGGTGACGCCTAGTGTCTTACACATAAGGAAAACAAGGTAAGGTACAGGCAAGAAAATTACCACACATCCTTTATAACCCCACCTCAAGTGTAAGTAATGATTATATGGATGGAATCCAGTTGTCCCCCTCTCCATGGTGGGAGTGCTATTATATGTGTGAATACTTAAATGGCATGAGGATCCTCAGCACCGGCCGGCCTGAGGAGAGGACCATAGCAGCAGCTATCTATTCCTTGGTAACCTGGTTCCAGTTACATGAATCCTAGAAGTGGGAGAAAGTTGTTAAAATGTAGCTAGATGCAACTGTGAGGTCAGCCATGGCCATGCAAAGCACAGAGTGGCTATATGTATTGTATAGTGACCTGAGGGAAGGGCCAGTCATGGGGCATGAGAAGGCAAGCAAAAACTCATGTAGTAAAATTCAGGAAACCTTGCCGTGGTTAATGATGTCGCCTTCTACAATGCAAAGCAGGATCATGCAGTGTGACCTATTCAACCCTTTCATGGGAGAATTGCAGGAACTGGCGCCTCAGAGAAAATGTAGAATATATGAATTGCAACAAATAGCCTAGATCAGTGGCTGATTAGAGAACAAGCGTGCTTACCAGGCTGATTCAGAGCAGCTTAGCTAATGGATAACCATAAGTTAGACTTGCAGGAAGGCACTGCTGAGAGTCGAGGAATGGCATCTCAGGAAAGTGTACTCTAAGGGGTAAAATGGTATTTTAGCAACATTTTAGGTGTTATAACTGGGGATTTGATCAGGAGGTGAATGCTAAAAGCTTACCCGGATTAATCGGGGCACGGGGGAGAAAGAAAATTAGAAGTGCTGTCCTGTTCAAGAGCCTATGGGGCATATTATCAAGCCCCTATCGCCACCACAACGTCACTTTTTGTGACGTTGTGGTGGTGATAGGGTTAGAAACCTAAGTTGTGTAACTTAGCGCCATCGCAGGGGGAAACGCCAGGCTGCACCATATCCTTGTTAATATGGTGCAGCCTTGCGTTTCCGAAGTGGCAGAGAGAGGCGTTAAGCCAAGACGGCTAACGCCTCTCTCCGCCACTTCCTTGGTAATATGCCCCTAAGTGTTCTGGTGTCCTTGAGTGTGCCGGCTGTCGGAGTAGATACGTGTATAGGCGCATGTGCATGTCTGTAATGCTACGAGCCAAGTAAAGCTAGGCCGATGAAGTAGGTCATAACGGTGCATGCGCGAAGCGTGCCATAGTTGGAAAAATGAAAGAAAGAATTAAGTGGCTATCAGTCACTTTGACTGGCAGAGGGAAGATTTGAAAGGAAATAATTGCTAACAATCAATTATTCACAATGACAACACATTAATAAATGAAAAACAAAACAAATAAAATGAATAGTGAGAGAGAAGGAAAAACATATTTACAATGAAAATTGTACTCGCTAGCAAAGCTCAAAGATTAAAAAGAATGGATCCCAGAGCTTGTAGGAATAATACACATTTGCTGCATAACGAAAGATAAGCTGATTATGTTGGGACCATATTTGATTAGGTTATCCACTTAGTCTCAAGGTTTGGGAAACATTTACATGATACTGTTCCACTCTTCCTGTGTGTTTAGGCCTTTTGAATCTGAGTGATATTTAAAAATCCATTTACATTCCAAATGATTCAGTAGGTGTTGTTTGTTGCCTCCTCTTGATTGGGGTAACATGACGTTGATCACTTGCCATGTGAAGTCATTTTTAATGAAATGTTCTGCTAAGTACGCCATTGTTATTTAGCAGTGAATACTGCTTTTTTGCTGCAAAATCCAGATTTTTACCTTTTGGGTGGTTTTCCCAACATAGATCAAATTGCAAGGGCAGTGAATGCAATATACAACATTGTTGGAATTACAATTAGAAAAGAATTTGAGTATTTAGCGAATGTTGGCGTGTTCAAGGTCTGATGAAACGCCGTGCGGGTACCATATTTATAGTGACCCAATATAGGGGGAGGCCAAGGAAGGGATGGATAGTGTTGCCTCGGTCTCACTTTGTGAGCCCTCACTAAATGGTCCTTCATGTTGCGTACTCTTTCAAATGCAAACAGTGGTGCATCTAGAGCCAGATTGGTCTTGGAGAGGACGTTCCAATGTTTTTTGATACTTTTAGTCAATTTGTTGGTGATGGGACAGAAGGTGGTGACACGTGATTCTGTTGAGTGGTGTTCTGTCTGTAGGTTGTAGGAGTACTTCTCTATGTGTGTACCAAGCACATTTGAGGGAGCATTTTATTAGCCGTCTTGGGTATCTTCTTTTGATGAGTTTATTATAAAGGGTCTCAGACTCTCTGAAAATCTCATCCTTCAGCTTTCAGTTGTGGCGTATACAAAGCAATTGCCCAAAAGGGAGGCTATCTTTGAGAGCCCGCTGGTGTGTGCTGGAGTATTGAATTAGTGTCCCTCTCGGTTGGTTTTACAGCACAGCTTGGTGTAAAGTAGATTGTCCGCTGTCTTGAATGTGACATCTAAGTAGTCAATACTGGTGTTGGATGGCTATAAGGTCAGGTTGGCAAAAGTTAAGCCATTTGCAGAAGAGTGTTAATTCTTGTTCATTGCCAGACCAAATCATAAAGACATCAGCTATGTATCTTTTCCAAGTACGTATTTTTTGGAGAAAAGGATTGAGGTTTTGTGGATGTACTTTTTCTTAATTTCGTTTACAAAAACGATGGCAAAATCTGGGGTGAAAACTGCACCCATGGAAGTTCCTTTCTGTTGTCTGTAGAATTTACCCTCAAACAGAAAGGATTTTTCTAGTGAGGGCAATTTCGAGCAGGGAAGTGATAAAATCAGTGGGGACTCTTGTGGGGGCAGCTCTTGAGTTGAGGTGGTCCCTTATTACGTCTATCCTTCCCACTTGGGCTATTTTGGTGTACAGGGATTCAATATCTAGTGTCACCTAAATTTTAGTCTCAGGGTCAAAAGATTCTGTCTCAGTGAGGTTGATAAAATGAGTGGTGTCTTTGATGTAGGTAGTTGTCAAGGAGACTATGGCTTTAATAAAAAAGTCAATGTAGCGCCTGAGGCGTTCCAGGACGGAGCGATAGTCCTATAGTATGGACCTGCCAGATGGGAAATCAAGATTTTTGTGGATTTTAGGAAGTATGGACAGGATGGGAGTCAGAGGATTCTGGTTGTTAAGGAATAAGTACTCATTATGGCTGATAAACCCTTCTTTCTCAGCTGATTTTGTGAGTTTCTGGGTGTCAGCTTGTAATTCAGGTAGGGGATTGCGTTTGAGTACTTCATAGTGATTGGTGTTAATTAGTTGACGAAAAATCTCATTATAACTATATCATCCCTAGCTTTGAGTGCCCATAGAGTTTCTATTTCCTGAAGGGTGATGTTATAAGGGACAAAAAAATGATTGTTCTTAGGACACTCAACATTTTTGAGTACTTATTTCTCAAATGTAGTGATTTCAGGAGGTATAAGGCAAGAGGGCGGTTGGAAAGTGGTTTTAGAACAAAGCCCTGTGGTGTCTTGTGTGATGTTGCTGTCCTTGTCCAAAAGAAAAATCTCAATCTAATCTTCCTACAAAATTGTAGAAGTTTAGTATAGAGCATAAACCAATCTGGCTTACATAAGATAAACCTTTACTGAGTAGTGAGATTTCTGTGGAAGATAGCTGGTGTTGTGATAGGTTGAAAATGGGTATTTCACTAGTCCTCATTCTCTGGTAGCTTCGGCACAAAGCAGTCAGGCGTACTTAAAGATGCAATGTGTAAGGTATTTGTGCACCAGACATACACAGTAACACAATGAAAACACCATAAAAATACTCCAGTAAAATAGGCCAAAATGACAAAAATCCAATAAGTAGAACCGGAGTTATGAATTTCTAAAGAATAAATCAAGATGTAGTGCTTAGATGTAAATAGCGTTTAAGGGTTACTTGAGGTCATGCTGGACCAGGGTAAATCCAAAGTTCAGGCCGACCGCGATGGAGCACAGGTCCTACTGAAAAAGTACATTGGATGGAGGAAGCACAGGTGATGAAAGCTTCGAACCTCTTTACGATGCAGTTGATGCACCGTCATCGAGCTGCGCTGTCTGCCGTTGTCGAGCCATGCAGTCCATTGAAGTGATGTCGTCAATCAGCTCCTACATCTGTGTCGAAGGGCAATGCGTCGGTTCCAATCGAGGCAAAGCAGTCACTGCATCAATTTTGATTGTTCTACACAGCAGAAGCCCACTTTCAAGGGCCTAGGACAGGATTGGCAGCATTTGGCAGGGTAGGACTCACAGATGGCAGAACCCAAGTGCTGTTGCAGGGTTTGAAGGAAGTCTTTGATGTCCCTGAGACTTCAGAACAGGGGGCAAACGAGCAAGCCATTGGAGTCCCTCTGGGTTCAAGTGAGATGGGTCTAGTCCTTGTCCTAAGCAGGGCAGAGATCAACAGGCAGCAGGGCAGCATAGCAAAGCAGAAAAGCAGTTCTTCCAGAGCAGCAGTCAAGCAGAGTGGCAGTCTTTACTCCAAGCAGATTTCTTCACAGGTCCAGTTGTGTACTGTCTTGTTGGGGTCAGAGCCCCAGTACGTATACCCAGTTGTGACTTTGAAGGGGGGGTGACTTCAAAGAAGGGTCTTTGAAGTGAACACAGGTCCTTTCTTCCCAGCCCTTGCTCCAGGCTATCAGTAGGGAAGTCAACCCTTTCTGTGGGAAACAGGATACTGCCTATGCAGGTGTAAGTGTTAGCTCCCCCTCTCTCCTCCTGCCCAGGAAGAGCTAATAGAATGCAGATGAATGCAGATGAGTTCTCTGTCAAACTCATCTGTCCTAGTGTTTGTGGCTGTCTAGAGGGAATGCACAAAGTGTAGCTGTCTCCCTCCCCAGACGTGTATTGGAGACAGGCTGCAGGCACACAGAGCAGTAAGAGCAGAGAAATGCCCACTTTCTAAAAGTGCCATTTCTAAAATAGTAATGTTAAATCCAATTTAACCATTAAAGAGTATTTATCATTATAATTCCAAAGATATAAAGCATGATGCAGCGACTCCTTTCTGAAAAGGAATTACAGCGTAAAAGTGTTTAAGGGATTCCCAATGCTAACCAATGAGAGGAGTAGGCTTCACTGTCGTGAAAAACTAATTTGAGTGTTTCTCACTACTAGGACAAGCAAAAACTTAATAGTACATGTCCTTTCTTTTACTTACACAGCACCCTGCCCTATGGGCTACCTAGGGCCTACATTAGGGGTGACTTATGTGCAATAAATGGGGAGATTAAGGCTTGGCAAGTATTTTTAAATGCCAAATCGAAGTGGCAGTTGACTGCACACACAGACCCTGCAATGGCAGGCCTAAAACAGGATTGAAAGGCTACTTGTGTGGGTGGCACAATCAGTGCTGCAAGACCACTAGTAGCATTTAGTTTACAGGCCCTGGGTATATGGTATACAACTTTACAAAGGGCTTACAAGTAAACTAAATATGCCAATGGTGTATAAATCAATGTTACCATGTTTAGCGGAGAAGCAGATACACTTTAGCACTGGTCAGCAGCAGTAGCATAACGAAACTTGAGGGGACCTCCCTGCAATGTACATAGAGAGGCCCCTCTCCGACTCACTCAGGAGCTCTCAGGCCAGGGTACTGGGCTGAGGGGGCCCCCTAGAGCTCGTGGGCCCCCCAGCCCTGTGGGTGCTGCGGGGGCCTTTGTTATGCCACTGGTCAGCAGTGGTAAAGTGCTCAGAGTCCTGTGGCTAACAAAATGATAGAGCAAAAGGAAGAGGTAAGCAGACTAAAAATTTGGGGGAAGAACCACCCTAAGGATGATAGGTCTAACAGGGACTTTGAACATGACTACAGCCTAAACCACTGAATGGATTTACACTAAATTTGGCAGAAAGCTAGCTCTTTGTTCAGAAAGAGCCCTTTTTGTAATTTGGTATAAATCCATTCAGTAGTTTTGGATTTATTAAAGAAAAGAGATTTATAGATTTCAAAGGGTGGCAAATCCTCTGCGGATCCGACAGATCTCCTGGTGAGATCTGATTAGCTGCCACCACCTCAACCTCGAAGCATTGCAGCCATCTTGGGACTCTGGACTGAGCTTGAGTCTCCCCAAAAATGTGATAAACAACAAAAAGGGGCAGGGTAGGAATACCCTTACCCCTAGGCCTGGTGGTGGGGTTCCACATAGCCAAAAACATTACATTTTTGCAGCAAATTTGCATGGTCTTCCATGGTTGTTTTTCTAAAGCCCCCTGTGTAGAACAGGTATGGGGGAGTGGTAAATAGTTATATATTGAGAGAAGGGGCACATGTTGCCCCCTCCTGAGGCCACTTTCAGCCCAAGGGACTGTGACATGCCAGAGCACAGCTGTAAGAGTTAAGGGGGGGCGTGTTGCCCCCCTCTCAGAGCTGATTTAGGCCCCGGGAACCCCATTCCCTGGGACCAAGCCTCATAAAATACTGGGAGGGGCTATGCGGCCCCTCTCCCAGGATGATTTTGGCCCTGGGGACTGCCACCTCCTGGGGCCCAGGTGTATCAATTAAGGTGGAGTGGGGCTGCATAGCCCTCCTCTCTGGGCTGCTTTCAGCCCTAGAGACCCCAACCCCGGGGCCCACCATGCAAAAAAATGTCCCCTCCTAGAGCCATTAAAGGGCCTGGGGGCCCCACCCCTTATTGCCAGCTCAGCTATAAACCTGGGATGCCCACCGTGGTGTGGGCAGGGAAACCAGTGTTTGCTCTCGCATGACAGGAGGCCTGGTGGTGGGCTTCCATAAGGCCAAAAACATTTTCATTTAAAATTTTTGGAGCTAATTTGCGTGGTCTTCCGTGCTTGTTTTTTCTAAAGCCCTCTAGGTCGAACAGGTGCAGGGGGACTGGGGAAAAAAACTAGATATTGAGGGAAGGGGGCACACATGGCCCTCTCCCCAGGCATCTTCCAACCCAAGGAGCTGCGAAACTCCAGAGCACAGCTGTAAGAGTTAAGGGGGGGCATGTTGCCCCCCCTCTCAGAGCCAATTTCGGCCCGGGTACCCCATCCCCTGGGAGTAGCCTCATAAAATACTGGGAGGGGCCGTGCGGCCCCTCTCCCAGGATGATTTCGGCCCCAAGGACTGCCTTCTCCTGAGGCCCGGGTGTATCAATTAGGGGGGAGTGGGGCTGCATGACATTCCTCTCTGGGCTGCTTTAGTCCCTGGAGACCCCAACCCCGGGTCCCGCCATGCAAAATAATGGGAGGGGGGCCATGCAGGCCCCCTCCTAGAGCCATTAAAGGGCCTGTGGGCCCCACCACCTAGTGCCAGCTCAGCTATGTCCCGGGATGCCTACCCTGGTGTGGGCAGGGAAACCTGTGTTTGCTCTCGCATGGCAGGAGGCCTGGTCGTGGGCTTCCATAAGGCCAAAAACATTTTCATTTTAAATTTTTGCAGCAAGTTTGCGTGGTCTTCCGGGCTTGCTTTTTCTAAAGCCCTCTGGGTTGAACAGGTACAGGGGGCAGGGGGAAATAGTTAGATATTGAGGGAGGGGGCACACATGGCCCCTCTCCCCAGGCCACTTTCAACCCAAGGAGCTGTGACACACCAGAGCACAGCTGTAAGAGTTAAGGGAGGGCATGTGGCCCCCCTCTCAGAGCTGATTTTGGCCTGGGAACCCCATCCCCCAGGATCAAACCACATTAAATACTGGGGGGCCACGTGGCCCCTCTCCCAGGCTGATTTAGGCCCTGGGGACTGCCACCCCCTAGGGCCCGGGTGTATCAAATAAGGAGGAGTGGGGCTGCGCGTCCCCCCTCCCTAAGGTGTTTTTGGCCGTGGAGACCCCAACCTTGCCTGGCCATGCAAAAAAAATGGGAGGGGGCCATCCAGGACCCCTCCCAGAGCCATTAAAGGGCCTGGGGGCCCCATCTCCCAGTGCCAGCTCAGCTATGTCCGGGGATGCCCACCCTGGTGTGGGCACGGAAACCTGTGTTTGCTCTCACATGGCAGGAGCTATCTCAAAGCCCCTGCCATGCGAGAGCAAGCACTAAGTCCACTCCCAGCGGGCGGGAGCATGAAAAATGCTCCTGCTTGCTGGAAGCAAACTTTTCAACTGTTTCCCTGCCCGCTCTGAATTGGGCGGGGAAACATACATAATATATATATATGTCTGCCAAAGAAACCCCTCCGTGGGTTCTGCTTAGCCACTGGCTACAACAGGAGCCTTAGGCACCACCACGGCGTTAGCCCATACCTAGCAGCTCCATATGGTACTATACCCGGCACCCTGGGATAATCTAGAAACCCCCCTGTTAGGACTGGGGGTCTCTAGTTGGCAGAGGTAGGTACCTTTGTCCAAATAGGGACCCTTGCTTCTAGTCAGGGTAAGGGGGATACACTACTAAAATAACCCCTGCTCACCCCCTTGGTAGCTTGGCACGAGCAGGCAGGCTTATCTCAGAGGCAGTGTGTAAAGCATTTGTGAACACATACAGTAACACAGTGACAACACTACAGATGGACACCACACAGGTTGTATTATAAAAATAAGTATTTTTATATAGACTTAACACAAGACCCAAAACGACAAAAATCCACAATACACTATGAAAAATATGACTGTCAATGGTAGAAAAATAGTTCAATTCAATAAAGATGGTGAATGCGACACTCAACGTTCAATGTACCTTTGGATGCGTAACGCGATACAAACAAAAGAGTTGCAGGGAAGGTGATGCGTCGGTTCCTTACACGCAAGAACGGTGAAGCGTCGGTTCCTTGCTCCGGGGGAGGTGATGCGTTGGTTCCCTACTGCTGCATAGGGGACGGTGATGCGACGGTTCCTTACCGGAGAGGAGGTGATGTGTCGGTTCTTCACCGCGTGGGGAGGTGATCTGTCGGTTTCTTACTGCGCTTCTGTGGCAAGGCGACCCGCAGCGATGCGATGACGACCTGCTGCAATGAAACAAAATGGTGTCTTCTTCTTGATGCGACACGAAGGGGGCGATGCGTGCACGCCCGACGGCCGTGCGGCGACTCTGTAAATCTTCTGAGCCGCGACAGGCCCTGCAACACGCTTCTCCGGTGATGCGACGGCATCTGATGCGATGGCGACACTCTTCTCCAGCGATGCGAGGTGCTTCGGTGATGCGATGGCGACAGCGGCGGCACGCTTTCTCTGCGATGCGACGACAGCGGCTGCGGCGGCGACATGCTTCTTCTTCGTGAGTCGCGCTTCCAGCTCCCAGTGACACGCAGTCTCTCAGAAGGCTCAACACAACAGCAGGCACTTCAAATTCCCAGCAAGGGAATTCAGGGGAGCTGGTTGGTGAAGTCTTGTGTCCCTGAGACTTCAGCAGGAGGCAAGCTCAATCTTAAAGCCCTTGGAGATGTTCTGCAAGATGATGAAAGTAGCACAAAGTTCCTTTCTCCTTTCTTTGGCAATCAGGCAACCACTGCAGGCCAATCCCTCAAACAGCACACAGCATAGGGGTAGTCTCCTCCTTCAGCTTCTCTGGTTCCTCTCCTCAGCAAAGGTTTGTCTTGTTTGTTCCAGAAGTGATCTAAAGTATTGGGGTCAGGGCCCCAGTATTTATACCCATAAATCCTTTGTCCTCTGAAGGCAGAGGGTCCTGTACCTAGTCCAAACCAGTTCTGGGTGCATTCTGCCAGTGCACACACTCTCCCTTTGTCAGTGTGGGCCAGGGACATCAGACGCACCACAGGAGGTGGAACCAGCATTGTGGAAGGCAGGCACAGCCCTATTCAGGCCCAGGTGCTACTCCTCCCACCACTCTACATGCAGATAGGTCTATTCAGCCCTGTGCTGACTCACCCTGTCTCCTGGAGTCCCCCAGCCCCTGTCACTCACAAACCCAGACATACAATACACAAGCTAGCAGAGGCAGGCTGGAAGGTTAGGCAAGAAAATTCCTACTTTCTAAAAGTGGTATTTTCAAACACAGAATGTTAAAACCAACTTCACTAAAAGATGTATTTTATCATTCTGAGTTCAGGCATACTAAATTTGTTTTTCTACCATGTTCCCTGGGTCAGTTAGGATTATAAGATGTTATAATCAAACTGCCCATTCTGGCCTATGGGGACAGGTAGCCTTGCAATAGTGAACAACGAAATTGGCTGTAATTCACTATCAGGACATGCCACACACACCAGGGCATGTCCTACCTCTTACATACAATGCACCCTGCCCGCAGGCCTACTTTAGGGGTGACTAACATGCAGAAAAGGGAAGGTTTGGGGACTGGTAAGTGGGTGCACTTACCAAGTCGACATGGCAGTACCAGACTGCACACAGGCTCTGCAATGGCAGGCTTGAGACACACTTTCCAAGCTGCTCCGGTGGGTGGCACAACCAGTGCTGCAAGCCCACCAGCAGCATTTGATTTACAGGCCCTGGGCACACGCGGTGCACTGTACTAGGGTCTGACAGTAAATCAAATAAGCCAATCATGGAGTCACTAATCCATACATCAATTGATAAAGAGAGCAAATGCACTTTAGCACTGATCACCAGTGGTAAAGTGCCCAGAGTCATCAAACCAACGAAAACAGGTCAGAAAAAGTACAGGAGGAAGGCAAAAAGTTCAGGGATGACCCTGCAAAAAGGGCCAAGTCCAACACCCACAATATCCACAGGCCCAATAGTTTGCACCCTTGTAATAATAGGGTGGGAAACGGGGTCACCAGGTCACACCCAACATAACACGATGACGGTAATGCCACACATACCAAGTATAAACAGCTCTCACTGCAACATGGGCACAAAGTACACTAAATACGTTGTACTGCCAACAAGGGATCCGCTGTGGTAATCTGACTATGCATCCTGTATTTTTTCATGTCACTTTGCAAACAATTTCATTTGTTTTGCACAAAAAAAAATGTTCTATGTCTGTCATTGCACACGTGACATTAACACAGATACCTTGTGCCTTTAAGTAAGGTTGAACTTGGTGGGAGGTCATGTGACCAAGACCACGGACGTGGTCGAAACGCGTCTTTCTCTGCCTGAAGATTAGAATATTTATTAAAACCGATCAGTGGGCTCGTGGAGACTTTGATTCCTGATTCTCCTCGCTTTGCGATACATATATATATATATATATATATATATAAATATATATATATATATATATATATATATATATATATATATACAGGGTTGGATTGGGATTAAAAATCGGCCTGGGCACGCTAAAAAAAGTGGCCCACATTTGCATATTGCCTTTACGCAAAACACTGCTTCAGCGACATTTTATAAAAAAAAGGGGGGGGTTTAAAAAAAATGCAGGGATTAGTTTACACTGGTGAAACACACCTGAAAACAAGTGAGGCCACTTTTGCTCAGGCCCCTTGCCCCCGCTCAATATGCATATATTAATGGCCGGCCCAGCCACCCACTGGGCCGCTGGCGGCATCGAACAACGCAGAAACCGCTCAAATCGACTTCCCAGGCTGCTTAAAAAGCAGCCCACAGCTGGAATTCGGATACCGGCCCCTCGCGCATTGCCCGAGTGCCCGCGTTACCAATCCGACGCTATATATATATATATATATATATATATATATATATATATGTATATATATATATATATATATATATATGTATATATATATATATATATATTTATATACATATAAATATATATATACACACAGATTTATATATATATATATATATATATATATATACACACACACACATAATTATATGGGAGGGTGACTGCTCAACTCAATGAAACTAAATTAGCCTGAGCTCGCAACCTTCTAGTACCCATGCCCAAGAGCACACACTCTTGACTTAGGGCAATGTATAATCTATTTGTACAAAACTAAAATGTAGTAAAGTCAAATAAAAATCCCAAACTAAATTAGAAAAATAGAATACTTTTTAATAAACAAAATGACACTAAACCAGCAAAAATCCAATCATATAAATATATATATACACACAGATTTATATATATATATATATAAATACACACACACATAATTATATGGGAGGGTGACTGCTCAACTCAATGAAACTAAATTAGTCTGAGCTCTCAACCCTCTAGTACCCATGCCCAAGAGCACACACTCTTGACTTAGGGCAATGTATAATCTATTTGTACAAAACTAAAATGTAGTAAAGTCAAATAAAAATCCCAAACTAAATTAGAAAAATAGAATACTTTTTAATAAACAAAATGACACTAAACCAGCAAAAATCCAATCAGGGGAATGGGAGAAAAATCCAATCATGGGAATGGGAGATATGATTTGTTAAACTTTGTTAAGAAGAAACAGCACCAAAAAGCACAAAGCCCCAAGGATAGTCAGTGATTGCAGTAGATCAGGGCCTAGATACAATTTGTGGCTGACCTCGTTGGAGCTCTTGACTGATACAAGAAGTGTATTGGTCCCGTACAAAAGTTTGGAAGTGCAAGTTCAAAATAGTTAATAAGTCCTAACTTTGAAATTTTTTGGAATTGAAAATCCTCTCTGTGTGGTTCAAAGCTGAACCTGTAGTAGCTGGCATAGAACCGTAGGTCAAAAACTGGAAACATGTTGGTCCAGCTAACAACCTGGAACCTTTTAGTTTTTGCTGAAAAATCTTCAAAGTTTCAGCACATAAAGTGACCTAGTAATTTTTTGGAGGTACAGAGACCTCCACAAAGGACACAGATGAAATTCAATCCGCTGCCGTGGAACTGTCTGTTGGATACTCTTCGTGCTGTGTACAGCTGAGGTTCTAGAACAGGTTTTTCAAAGTTTCTAAACTCACACAACAACAGGAGTACACTTCTAAGGCCTCAGAGGAGGGCACGTAGAGACTCTGTAGGTACAGAGAAGAGGCCAACAGCAAAGCCCATTACAAGTACAGTTACAACTGGTCAAATGGGTACTTCTGGAAAAAGGCATCTTGGAGTTTGTTGTGTTCCTGGAGCAACCCAGGTGTTCAACAAACTGATCCTTGCAGTCCACTTCTTTGTCCTGGGAACAGGGAGGAGCTGGTCTGGTCCTTCAGGGCTTCTCTCAGGTCACAAACAGCAGCTCCGGTCCTCTTCTGTTCTTCCTCATGTCTAGAAAATGATCCGATGGGGTGCCTTGGCACAAGTTAGTGGGTAGAGAATGCTCCTGGGCACTCCATAACCATTGGGCTAAAGGTTTCCTGGGGCAACTCTATCCTTTTTCAGTATTTCCTGTTTGTCTCACTGAAAACAGGCACAAAAAGTAACATTTCAGGACATATTCAAGATGGTAAAAGTCTTTGGCCACATTAAACCTGGGCCCTGAGGGTTGTGGGTGTGTAGTGGAGTGCACTGTGAAAATCACTAGTATCCTTTCACATCTAACAATAAAATCCAGTTTGAAGCAGACCTTGTACCAATCCACAACACACTAGGGGACAGACGTCTGGGAGGACAAGTGTAGGGTGCGACAGCACCCAGACAGGGGATAAACAAGACCTTCCACAGGTTAGGTACCATACAACAGTAGGTCCTTCATCTTGATTGGAAAGTGAAGACATGGCATGCAGATTGAAACAGTTCCATGAGCACCTTTTCGATCATCTCCTTTATGTCATAGTGCCAAAGTGCTCAGATTACGATAAACTATCTCACCTACATTGTTGCAGTGTTTGAGCCATCTACCAACAAGAGCTACCAAGCATAATTACATTACCAAACCTTGCCTAGTTATGTGTCACAAAACACTCTAAAATGGGCGTACTAGCCCATATGTGTTGCAAAATGGCACAAATAAAATTTGCAAATATCAACCCATGCATCTGTCTTGATTCTGGATCAATTAATAAATATTTATGTTAGTGGTAGTACTCATACAACTCTTGGAATGAGGCACTAACTTGTTTCTTGATATCGGTAAGATCATGTCTTGACAGAAGCCTGATATTCTTCATATAACATTTTGAGTTGTACTAAGCCCCCCATAAAATAACATCAAATACCTGAGGTGCCCTGAAGCCAGTAAGGAGACTGCATAATTCCACTTTTCATTGATGTGATAGGGACAATCCAGGTGTAACTGCAAAAAGTAGATTGTGAGCTCATTAATGGATGCTCTAATCCTTGTACATCGTATACGTTCATTGGCGGGTGCTGCAAAACGTGTTTGCTTAATGTCCTTGTATTAGTTATCAATTCACCTTTCGAAGCAGGTAGCATTTCAACTATTCAATAGCCATTTGTTCTCAACCATTCACCGCATAATAGTAAGATAATTAGGGCCCATTGTGGGTACAACAATTTTAGTCTTAGAAACAAATGTCCTAGCAGCTGACCTACCTTTCCTGCTCTCAACCATTTTCCCTCTAAAATCAAAGGCACCCATGCACGTTTTCTTGCTGCACATATTTGTTCTTTGTGTTTTCATGAAATCCACAGTTGAACCCAGATGGGTACCTGACGATAAGGCATATTACTTTTAAGCTGTGTTATTGCTTTGACCGCTAGAGTAAAAAAAATATTTAGGTACTTTTTTAGCAATTGTGCCTGGGCGATGAATCTGAATGAACCATGTGCCCATCAGCATTGTGGTGATTTTTCAAGTTGAATAAAATCTTTTCATATTTTATATTTACTTAAAATCGGATGGACGGGTCACAATTGATTGCGGGTCCAGCAGGAAGTGATTTTGGGTGATCCTTCCAGTAGTTGTGTTGACAGTAACGACGGGAAACCCCATTTGGAGGACCCATGTATTCATGATGTTTTTAATACTTGTCGGTAGCTTCACTGCTTCCTGGTTTTCAACAGCCTGTATATTGATATTATAAAAAAAATAACTGGAGATTTTATGTTGTAATATTTGCTTTGATTGCTTACTGGTAAACTTCATTGCTTCAAATCAAACTCTTCCACATCACAGTAATATTCTCATTGAGGCATATCTGCTCCATGTTAAACATACCTACTCAACAATACCCATTCATTTTTAAATCAATGACCCTCGTCATATGTTTCCACATAAAAGTAGCAACACCAAAGGGGATGATGGACGGAGTGTTGAACATTGCAAGCACTCACCCCCAGTCAACTGATCTGGGTTTAATCCATCATCATTCTTTAGCTCACTCCGCCACCCCAGTTCAGACATGGCCATATGCAAATCAGTCTGACCCTGTGCCTCATGGGAACAGTCCAGCCCGAACTGCCAAGTCATGTCTTCCATGGACCGGAAACAAGCATCCTGGGACCGGTTTCTGGCTTACAGCCGTCATCAGCCAGGCTATCTTGAATCCAGTGGCAAAGTGAGCAAGGGACCCACGTCTGGGCATACCCTGCCAACCTAGTTATATGTGCCTCATAATTATACAATTTTTCATTTATATTGAATGGCGAAACTCTGGCACATGAACAGAGACTAACCCATGATCATTGTTTAGCTTTTCCCTCTAGGTCACTCCAAAAGAACCTTAGAATAGCATGTGCCAAGTTACTTTAGTATGACACCAAATTGGGGTCACAAATGTTGGGGGAGGTAAAAATATGTGTGCAGCATGCATTACATTTTACTGGACACAAACAGATTTTTCCCACTAAAAATACCATTGCTAATGTTTATTTGAAAATTGTCTCATTATCTGGGTGATGTAATATTTCCTTTGGTGTATGTCATCAATTCTATTTGCTTCTATTTTGGCTGCAGAGCTACAGTTGAGGAACTATATATGATCACTTTTGCATATTGTTTATATCTTTCAAAGGTCATGTTGGAATTTTGGTCACTAGTTTCAGCTTTGTAATGCTGAGCATCTCAGTTCTCTCCCCACAGAATGTGTGGGAGGCTGTAAGTCTTCACAGGAAAGTTCTACTTCTCCTACTTTAAAGTCACCCACACCAAATGTAATATGCTACCCAGTTGCACATTATTGAAATACCCATAGCCATCTCTTTCTACAGTTTACAGATTAGGGATACTGACAGTCTAACTCTTACATTATTTTTAGGGCAGAAAGCTGGTGGTCAAAGTTGCTGTTGGCTCTCTTTTTCTATCGGTCTTGACTGCTAATCTAATAGGGGATAGTGTGCCATATGATTACAGATTCACTGATGTTTCGACAATGACTTCGTTTTATTTAAATATCTGTTTGCAATACTGGAAGGGTTGATGAAAATGTTGGGCGTCCGTTTCCTCGGGTCAGATCTAAGTAATCCCAGTTAAAAAGAGTGCATGTTTTAAGATATGGTACAGTGTAGCAAATTCACATTTTCTGCATGGTCAACCCAGATGTTGTGCCTTATTCTGCACCCTGTTTTTGTTGGTATAATCACTTTGGGCCCTGTAATGCTGCTAAATAGTGGTACAGTGTGTATGCATTGGCCATAAAATCATATCGACATAATTGGTTTCAGCCTGTTTGATCCATTTAACTGCCTTCTAAAACCATTGTATATGATGCTGAAAATGCACCTGTCGAGGAAGATAAATGCCATGTGGGCAGCAGTGTGCATTTACACCATCCACATATATATAACACAAATATATGTCTAACCTGAACACCACTGTGCTTTGCCTCAGATATAGATTAAAAGCACTACAATGACACATAGCAGGGAAAGTGTTTTTGGCATATTGGAAAAGCCTATTTTTATATATTCAGACATAACCCTAAAGTGTGCCTTGTAAGCCCACAGGGCAGAGTGCTAATATATAAAAACATTTAACACTATATATTGGGTTAAGTATACTCTCGTGGTAAAATGAAACCCAAAAGCTATTTCACTGTGTAGGCCATGCTAAACTTTCCCTTGAACAGACCTTGATGGGTCTAACATCTGTATTTCCTATGTATGCTCATAAAAATGCTAGAAATATGTTTCAAAGTTCTTTCCTATTTTGTTTTCTTTTTAATCAGATTTAGCTTTGAAAGTAAAATTTAAATACCTTAGGTTGAAAAGTAATTTTGTAAAAATGTGCATTAGGCTGTCTGAGCCAGAACTGGCTTAAACAATTTTTACCACTCGTCACACCTCCAGAGCTCGAATACACATACTTGTCTGGGAGAGTCAACAACTCTTGGTCATGGGACGATAGCCTGCATCTGAGCCCAGGAAGAGCAAATGGGTGTTAACTGATGACAATGTAGCAGGCATTAGTCTCTTAGAGTGGAGCACAACAGTTGGCAGAAAAAAGAACAGTTTTAGCACTACTTCTTTGGAACTGGAGACGCAAAGTAAAACTTATGTTCATTCCCAAGACTCTCCAAGACAGCCAGGCTAAAGTCAAAGTAGGGAATAAAAACAGTTTTGCCCCTGTCCAATGGGAGAAGAGCTCATCTAAATAGAGGAGTGGCTAAGGAGCTGAAACAGGCCTACTTGGTGGCTGCTGGGTTCTGCCATCTTGAAATAGGTTGCATTGTTAATTTTACAGTAAGGCAAACGTGCTGCAACAAGAGGAGGAGGAACTGTGAGAAAATAGGACTTAGTGTTAGGATTTCTCCAATAACTGGCTAGTGCACTGGATAAAGCTGACACCACAACCGCCACCTCCTCATACATTCCTGGGGAGAGAATGCCACATTACTGCCAGAGCTTAGGTTCCCTGTGCCTAAAAAAAATAAAAAAAGATTGTGATCTTCTGTAATCTAGCTGGTACTCATGTAAAGATGTAAAGCACTCCAATACTTTCAGGTTGAGTTCACGCTATATGTAAAAAACAAAAACTTCCAGGGCCTGGGATGACTCCATCTGAAGAAGATGGCCTGGCCGGATGAACAGAACTCCCCAAAGGACTGAAGTACTCTTAAATTCCACTGCCACACAGGATCTGCAACTGGTCTGCAAGGTCAAGTGGTATGCCTCCTGTTTGCATGCTTCAGGGACACTAAAAGCAGAAAGACTCCTGACTGCAAAATGACCCAGCTGACCACACAGGGCTGGATCCTGCTGGAAACCTTGCTGGAAAGAGACCTGATGTCTAGAGGTCTGCTGCTGTGAAGGATGGGCTGCAGGAATGACGAGAAGGATCTTTCCAAGAACTCTGAACAAGTTGGGAGTTAGGGCTGATTGGGAGTTTGTTAAATGAGTTAGATGTCCACCTTATTACAAGTGCCACAGGATATAATGCACTTGTATGAAGGCGGACAGGATATTGGTCATGTTTGTGATGGTATAACCTGTCTGATAGACCCTAAATTAGGCCCTAAGCCCTTTTTTCAAAAGTGCTGAGGCTAACTCAGGCAGTCGCGCCCAAAGTGGGCAAAAAAAACAGGTATGTCCTGCTCAGAGCTTTGAATCACGCTGAACACTGGTTTAGCAGGATCTCAATGCAAAAGTATACAGCCTTGTGGAGGACTGTCTCCCTTCAGTTGCCAGTCTTGCCCTGAGTCTTTCAACTTCCAAAAATTGACTAAGTCGGAAGGTACAAAATTGGCCAGGCTATGAAATCCAGACTTTTTCTGCCTGTAGCATTTGGCACTAAAACTAAAAGGCTTCAGCAGGAGTTTGACAACAATGTATTCAATTTTGAGGGACCCTGGCTAGCCTCAGCCTTGGACTATGCCATGCTGGTTCAGAGACTAAGGGGCAGGTGTATCAGTGTTTTCCCGTTCGCAAACGGGCCGGCCCGCTTGCGAACGGGAAATAGCCTTTGGGATGTGTCATCCCAAAAGGCCATCGCAAAATAAGGAATTGCAAAATTTGCTATTCCCTATTTTGTGAATGCATTTAAGGAATCGCAAATTGCGATTCCTTAAATGCAATTCTGAAAGCAGACAAATTTTGCGATCTGGCCTTAGGATTCAGCAAATTACCACCAACTTCAAGTTGGTGGTAATTTGCGATTTCCTTGAAAAATGCACTTTTTGCATTTTTCAAAGTGCCATGTGGCGCACATACATGCCCTTAGGGCATGTATGTGCGCCACATGTGCACACATGCATTTTTCAGGGGTGCAACAGGGTGTCCTTTTGGCACCCTTGCACCCTTGAAATTGCATTCACAATTTGCGAGTACCTATTGAGTACTCGCAAATTGCGAAGGTCTTCCCATTCATTCCTATGGGCCTCTAGGCCCATAGGAATGAATGGGAAGGTATTTCTTAATAGCGAATCGCAATTTGCGAATCGCTATTAAGGAATTTGTAGGAATCGCAATTAATATTGCGAAACCTACATACATTGCATTTTGCGAATCTCAAATAGCGATTCGTTAAAAATCGCTATTTGAGACTCGCAAAACGTTTTTTTGATACATATGTCCCTAAGTCCCAAGGTAAAAACTTTGACAAAGTCGACCCATTTGATGTAACCGACCTCTGCTCCATCGTGATTAGCCTCAAGTCATGCCCTAGTCCAAGTCAATCACAAAGAGTACCTTGTGATAACTTTTGAATGCCACTTTACTTTATATTGGCGCTTTTTGCTCTAAAACTCTGAAAATGCATATCTCGGTTTTTCCTTAACCCATTTTAATGATCTTGGTGTCTTTTCTCTCCTTTTTCACATATTTTGTTTTTGTGTTCTTTATTTTTGCCTGCCGCTTATGCTATCAGAGGTTGATCAGAGATTCTCTCAGAACTGTGTTGAGCTACTAAGAGTGGGTTTATTGAGCTGGTAGGAGTACCCCAATCCAAATTAATAACCCCGTTCCTGGCATACAGTTAGCTTAGAATATTACTGATTTCAGTGGTTTAAAGTGGGCTAAAACTACTCTTTTTGGAGCACACTATGAAGAATTATGGTTTTATTTCGAGCTGGTAAACCTGGATAAGAATCCAAGGTGGAATTTCCCTTAAGAAATTATCTTTACAGTGGAGAAAATGACATTAATGGATTCTCCTTCGAATACATCACTTATCCCTGAATCATAAGATTTTCGATTACTCTCCTCCACCCCCTCCCCATTTATAATCATGCCCTAAAGCCTTTGGGCAACAAAGTCAGATCTTTGGTTACCTACGCAGAGGTTTAATGGCTGATGTAGTTTGTCAAGGAATTTGAAGTTGCTGTTTTAGGGATTAGCAAGAAGATCGAAATGAGAAACTGGCAAGTTTCTGCCGAGTTCCGAGTTTTTAAATTTTTACAAATTAATCAGCATTTATTAAACTGTATTTTCTAAAACTATTTTCACTTCCCAGAATAAACACACAGCTATGCTGAAATATAAAATAATGTGCCAAAATAGCTTTTTACTTTGCCCTGATATCCAATCGTTGGGTGAGAATACACCATGAAATGAGTGAATACACTCTCCCTTCAACTAGCCGAGGGGGTCCATTCTTTCTTCTGCAAGATCAACCAATTTTCATTCACGATCAGATTACCCTCCTAATTTCTACCTGGTACAGAAAGGAAACTCTTTTCTTTTCTTTTGATATGCAACAGGTAATTTTAAAAACATAACCGGACTTTTTGTTTCCCATTAACACATTAGGGGATTGTTTCTGATGTGATTGGAGACCATAGGGAACACCATGCATTCGAATCTCGGTATCGGTGGCAAGCAGCCACCATGAAGCATATACAGTAGCCAGATTGCGTGTCCTTTCATATCCTCGAGAAAACAGGTGGCTTCATTTAATGTCAGCAACCACATATTGGAACACCCCACCCACCTCATATGAGGCTGACAGTATGAATCAGAATACCACTGGCTTAGAATTTACTAAAGAAGGCGTGTTCTAAAAGTACACTGGTCCAGTGCATCCAATAACAAGAGAGACTATGTGGGCTCCAAAGCTACCCATTTTGATGCCAAAGATGTACCACGTACCTTTTGCAAATGGAACCACAGATCATCATAAACTGTGTTGCCATATTTGAATGCCTGGAGATATGACTGTGAAAAAATGAATATGTTAGTAAAAACGTTTTAATAATTCGCCATGCTGAACAGAGACACAGGCAGTAAATGTTGGCACAGGGTAATGTCACTGGGGACAGCAATGTCACTAAAAGATTCTGTGATTCATAACTGCCCATTCATTTAGCAAATACCAAACAGATTTCTCAAATCAAAAAATATATTCGGGTCAGGCCATGATTGGGCAAATGCTGCACTATTCACTCGCAAGTCTTTTGTTCGGTTAATATTGCCAATAGAATTGTAGTTAGGCAGGTACGACAAATGGGGATTTTATCCACGGTGCCAAATAACATCATGGATGAGAGCAAATCTCTAATTGTCCGTGGTGCCACTTACAACCGAGAGATTGAAAACTCTGGGACTGAGCGAAGTTTCGATGTCCTGTGACTTGCAACTTTGTGTATTTCTTTTATAAACTTTGATGGCCGTGAGATGCACAAAGCTTGCCGCGTAAATTTTGAAAAAAGGCATCTTCAGCTGGCCTCCGTGGGGTGGCTGTTGGAAACTATTCCTTCTGTTGAGATGGACTGCAAGGAGTTATAGTTGGACTAACACTATCTGACAGCTGCTTCTGTTGGATACCCACCCTGACACATCCCCTGCCTCTCTGTCCCTCGTACAGTCCCCAGCTGATTAGGCCCACTGCCTCCCCCACTGTCTCCAATCACATCCCACCTACCTGTACCAGTACCATAAAAAGAACTACAGTCCGTCGCGCCTCTGACCCTGTGCTGTTCCAATGCCCCTCCATACTTCTGAGATGTGTTTACCCGCAGGATGTCTTCCCTGCGTGACTGGGGCATCCTGCAGCTGGAAACCACCCAGTTATTACGCACGTGTGGAGAATCTTATCCTTGACAAAGTCTAGGCTTAGTTTCCCTTCTTAATTCAATGTCACGGGCTTCACCTATCCTCCAAAGACCCCTACCCTTGTAAAACGTTATGTGTTGGGTGTCCCACCACCTTCCACACAGATAATACCACGGGCCAGCGATAAAAAAGGCATTTTTATAATAATGCACTCCTTCCAGATAGTGGCATCATGTCACTTTCCCCTTACTCCCTCAGGGATTCCCTCTAGCATGAGCTTGATAGACATTTAGAAACAAAATAATTGACTTCCTTCTCCCTTTCTCTACCTCCCTGAAGTGTTCCTCCTCCTTCGCTGTCCCATAAACACTAGGAAAACACCTGCCGCCCCCCCTTCAGTCCTCCATTCCTCATACTCCTGAAGCCCAAGGAGACTGGTTGTGGTGGTTGAACCACAATTGTCCTTCCCTAGCTTTCTACTGCTTCCTATGCTGTGATGTCATAACGTGAGTGAAACATGAACGTAATGCCCTAGTTAAAGCTAATGACTTTGCATCAAAGTCATATACAAATATCTTCTTGTACTCAGAATTGGAAAAGTAATGTGTTCTGTCAATGACAAGAGTATGTTACATACTTACAATTACCCCCTCCACAAATAGAGGTTCTGTTAAAAATTCTGAAAGCATCCGAATCACTGACGCTCCCTGGCAACACACAAGAACATAACAACAAATCAAATAGGGAAAAAGTGAGTCAAACACTAGATACAGATCAACATTTATCATTATTGGTCGGATAATCACATTTAAGTAAATAAGGGGCATATTATCAAGCCCATTACCGCAGCTTTTGCGGCCGTTTTCAGCCGAAAAGCGGCGATAAGGGCATCGCAGTATTAGCAAGGACACGCTAGCGCGTGTTTCCTTGTCCTAGCACAGCTTTTGCTAACGCCCTGCATTGCATCTCTAATGAGATGCAAATTAGGCGTTCCTGTGGAATACAACATGGAAAAAGTCGCTAACCGCACATCGCGGTATTTACAAGCCTGTGCCCTGACACCTATGGCGATATTAAAACCCGCGCTAACCACGGTTATCGCCGTAAGCTTACGTCTGCTTAAATTGAGACTTAGCTATATTTGTAATGGGGGGTGGATTGGCGGGCTAAAACCACCAGGGGCTATCATCAAGCTTTCCCCTATCGCTGCGGGAATATCGCTGGATTTCCAGCGATATTCCCGCATATCGCCGCTTTTGCTGGATTTTTATCGCCCTGGAGCAACGCGTTGTTGATAACGCGTTATCCGGGCGATAACATCCAGCGATAGCCGGCGATAACTGAAGTAGCGCTAAACGCGCTTAGCGATATTTATCGCCGTTGCTTGTTGATATCCCCCAAAGAAAGCAAGATCACAGCGTGGAAGTGATCACTGCAGGGACTCTTCGAGGAGAGGAGAGCACGTAGAGAATGAATGGCACGTGTGTGTTATAACAGATTCATATGTCATGTTGTGAGTTATTCCTTGAGCATTCCTCTGTGTAGAAATTGCCTATCACCACCAAGGCAAATATGTTTGTGAATGTCAGGGGACCAAAATCTTTTTTTTTACTGGATGAGTTACCAAATGTTGATTAGGTGTCAATACTCAACAACAAAACTTCACAAAACGTGATGCATTTATTTGTATACGTCATCACTAGATACCACGTTGGTGGTATCTAGTTTAAGGCAACCTTCCTCAAATCGTGAAAACTCTCAATGGCTATAGAAACTCGAATTATAGGTACTGAATCATGTAAAACAGAAAATATTGTTTATTGATCAAGAGTATTAGTAAGGCATTACCTTGCTATAGGTGATGGAGTCAAAGAGCTCACTGATCTCATCTGGGGTGTTAACCTCATCTTCTCTTGATGAAAGGGGGTGGGAGGATGCCAGTGCATCAATGTCCATAACCACATAGACATCATTCAGAACAATGAGATCTTTCTGCAGAAAGTTAGGAAAAATGAATGAATGCAATTAGGAAGTCGCAGATGCTGCTCATATCATAGCAGAACACTGCCTGAGTAGCTTTTCAGAATTTCTAGACATGCAACACATTTTCCTGTTCAATATGCACAGACAAATATTCTTAATTTTAGGCTGTTATTGCCATTCAATGCAAAGTGTAATATCTTTCCTGACACCAACCGTAAATCCTAATGATTTATTATTCCATTTGTAAAAAGTGGTTGCAATTCGTGCACCAACTTTTTTCGAATGGAATAACATTTTGTACTAAAAGGTCAGTTCACAAAAAGGCATCTTCAGCAGGTATCTTGGCTGTGGGAAACTGTTCATTCTGTTGTGAGGGCCTGTGAGGGGTAGCAGTTGGACTAATATTACTTAACAACTGCTACTGTCAGATCTCCACTCTGACATATCCCCTGACTCTCTGCCCCTCATACTGTTGCCAGCTACTTTAGCCCACTATGTCACATGGAATCACAGAACAACCTGCCTGATTAATATTCATTAGACAAGTCACAATTTGTGAACCACTGTGATTGGCTGCAATCACTTTGATCGTGTCCTGCAAGGGACCGTTTTCACAATTCCTTAGGAATATTAATAGACACTCCTAAGAAGGGGGAGGTTTTCTTGTCCAAGATGGGATCACAGGATACCGCCTCCTAATGCAATATGACAACCACTGAGTACCCTTACTCCTGAATAAGAATCCAGGTTACTTATTACTGACCTCGGTTCCAAAATCCCTACTGAGTTTTTAGTGACCCTCACACACCCTATTGTTGTCATGCTTCATCATCTGCTCTCATCCTAAACACCACATGGACTCAACCGTATTTCAGGGAGTGCTTAATATATTTCCTCCGATGGGGGTCTAGATACTAGAAGATAAAATTACCTAGGATGCACCTCAGTAACCCTTTATTATAGGTTGCCCCTAGTGTAGTTAAAAACCTGTGTGGGTGTTGTAGCTCGGGCATAATGTCCTTACACCCTAGTTAGTCACAGAGTTTGCAGTCACAAAAAGGTTTTGTACATCAGGCTCATATTGATTTATTTTTGCGACTGTTACTTCACATGTGGAGACCGGACAAACAAAATATGCATTAAAAATAAACTTTCTGTCATGTTATTTATAGCATATATATTGATTGATATTTTCATCAGAAAAGGGGACACAAAGCTAAGGGCCTCATTACAATGTCGTTCGGAAAGCAATCCGACCAACTCCTTGTCGGAAACGGTTCTGACCGACTCGCGTTCGGCAAGTCCGACAGACCGATTACGATGGTTCCGAACACCGCTCTGAGAGGCTCCCATTGACCTCAATGGGAGGCTGTGTTCCGACCGACAACACAGGCTCCCATTGAAAAAAGGGGTGGTTGCGGAAAACCTCGCACCCTGTGGCGGGCACCCCAGGTTACATGGTTTTAAAGAGGGGTCCCTTGGGTACCCCCACGGGCCCCAACCGGAGGCCTCAGGGTGAAGGGGGGCCTGCTGGGGGCCCCCAAAGTCAGTTTCGGACAGCCGTTCTGTGTCAGACAGACCGATTAAGAAAGGCCGTCCGAATCGCACATTGTAATACGTCTGCGGCTCTGGTGTATGCAGGGGGGCACAACATGTGCCCCCCTGTGTGCATGCACCACAGTTCACAGCACACAGCATCGCAAGCCCTCGTCGACGGGATCTTTGATGATGCAGTACCTCGCACTGCCTCCCGCTGCATCTCAGAACCGACGTATTGCTTCAGCTGCGTGATCTTCAACACGGTTCCTCGCAATGCTCCGCAAACCAGGATTTAAGGTACTCTGATCAGCGGGCCTAATTGGGTCCCAATAACTGGACAACCCTCCATTGTGGTCGGCCTGAACTTATGGGTCCCAATAACTGGACAACCCTCCATTGTGGTCGGCCTGAACTTATGACTTGGTCCCAGCTCGGCGTTTTGTGCTTTTTGGTGCTATTTTCCCTAAATCTTTAAAATTGCATATCTCCGGTTCTATTGATTGGAGTTTTGTCATTTTTGTCTTGTTTTATTTATATTAAATCACTCTATTCTTCTAACTTGGTGTGGGGTCCTTTTTGTGTGGTGTTTTTCACTTCATTACTGTTTGAAGTGTTGCACAACATACTTTACACATTGCCTCTAAGTTAAGCCTTATTGCTCTGTGCCCAGCTCCTAGAGGGTTGAGCACAGGTTAATCTAGGGTTGGCTTGTGCCTCACCCTGACAAGGATTGTGATTGCTGCTAGATCAGGGCTCACACCCCAGTCAACCAACATCCCAATTTCTTACTCATCGTATATTTTATCAGTTTGTCAAAAGACGCATTTGTGCACCTTGATTAATACGGGGATAGTAGTCAGACTCCAAGCCAACCATTCACTGAGCACATTTAGAAAGTTCAATTGGCAGGACAGTTATTAAAGAAAAAAGGCTTGAGAATTGAGACCTGGCCTTTTTGTTAATGAGACAATCTGGTTTATGTAGACACTGAATAGCACTGCAGGTCTCTAACTAGCACAAAAGAAGAGCAGGGTGCCGCACCTTCTCGTACCTGGCCCCTAAAGCCTGGGACAACCTCCCACAAAACATCAGAGTCTCCTCTTGTCTTCTTGACTTTCACAAGAACCTGAAGACCTAGCATTTCACCCAGGGCTGGCCTCACACACCTGCTACAGAGCACCCGGATACCCTAACGGGTGATTAGCATGTAATAAAAACACCCATACCATAACATAACATAAAACATAACATAGCATAGCATAACATAACATAACATTGAACAAATAGAAGAAGCAGCCAGAGATAGATAAAATCGCACCACCTGAAATCGTCACCTAAGTAGTACAAGTACAAAAGCAAGTTGCCCACCTCAATGATCAGCTGCTCATTGATTAAAATAAAAACATAACTTGAAAACAAGATGAGAGGCAACCATAGTAAAGAGCTGAATGTCAAAGACTTAACAGGTAAGTAAATAAACAATCACAAGTCTTGATTAATTAGTTTCTTTTATCTAATTCATTCATAATTCTTTCTTCTTTTTTTTCCTCACAAATGCACAGCCAATGCGTTTCACCTTCAAAAAGGCTTCGTCAGGGCAAAAATGTGTTAAGCACTCTGGAAGGACAACGATCTTCTCTAATGGGCAGTCACACATAATCGCATCTGTCATGAGAGCAAACAACTATTGGCTCCACGTTCTTCCAGTAAATTCAGAAAAGCGCAAGAGGGTAAGTCACGTAGTACCCCCAAATAATATGTAAATTCCTCAAGTAATTCCCAAATATGCATCACTTCTTTTAAGTGAAAAGGCTGTACCATGTGACTTACCCTCTTGAGCTTTTCTGAATTTACTGGAAGAACGTGGAGCAAATAGTTGTTTGCTCTCATGACAGATGCGGTTAATACTCGTGACTGCCCATTAAAGAGGAGTATATATTAATACATTTTGCTAATGAGCAGAATTTTGTGTTAGTACTGTGCGAAGTTGCATAGTTTTATTTATGTGAAATATGCTGTTGGAAATGGCCCTTTTTGCAGGGTTATCCCCAAACTTTTTGCTTCTTCCTCCTATTTTGTCCTGACCTGTGTTTGTTGGCTATAGGACTCTGGGTACTTTACCACTGCTGATCAGTGCTAAAGTGCATATGCTCTCTGTGTAAATTGTTATTGTGATTGGTTATCCATGATCAGCATATTTGCTTTAGCAGTAGGTCCCTAGTAAAGTGCACTGAGTGTGCCAGGGCTGCTAAATCAAATGCTTCTAGTGGGCCTGCAGCACTGGTTGTGCCACCCACATGAGTAGCCCTGAAAAGAAGTCTGAGGCCTGCCACCGCGGTGCCTGTGCGCAGTTTGTTAACTGCCATGTCAACTTGGCAAGTGCACCCACTTGCCAGGCCCTAACATGCCCTTTTCTTACATATAGGGCACCCCTATGGTAGGCCCAAGGTACCCCCCTGGACAGGGTGCAGTGTATGTGAAAGCTAGGACATGTACAGGTGTGTGTAACATGTCCTGATAGTGAAATACTGCCAATTTCGTTTTTCACTATTGAAAGGCTATCTTGCCCCATAGGACAGAATGGGAATTGCTTTGTAACATTTTACAAGCACATCTTCCCATAGGAATAAGATTGAAAGATAAAGTTTGGTATCCCTGAACTCAGGATTTAATAACACATCTTTTAGTGAAGATGGTTTTCAAATTGTGTGTTTGAAAATACCACTTTTAGAAAGTGGCTAATTTTTCTTTTTCAACCATCCGGTGTGCCTCTGCCTGTTTGTGGATTGACTGTCTGGCTTTGGAGTGACAGGGGCTGGGGAGGCGCAGTGGCTCCAGGAGTCTGGATGAGTCAGCACTAGGCTGAATAGGCCTGATCTGCATTTGGAGTGGTGGGAGGAGTAGCACCTGCACCTGAATAGGGCTGTGCCTGCCTTCCACAATGCTGGCTCCACCCCCTGTGGTGTGTCTGGAGCCAAGGCTCACACTGACAATGGATGTTGTTGTTCAGTTGCAGAGTGCCCCCAGAACTGGTTTGAACTGGGCTCAGAGCCACTTGCACAAAGAGGACAACGACATTTTGGGGTATAAGTATTAGACCTAAAACCCCTGAACTTTAGATCATTCCTGGAATTCAAGAGGAACCTTTGCCAAGGAGAAGAGCTGGAGAGACTGAGGAGAAGTACTGCCCTTGCTGTGTGTCTGGGGTTGGCCTGCAGTTGCTGTTTCTGCCAAGGAAAGGAGAAGGACTTTGCTGTGTGCTGTGTTCCCTGCTTGAAGGAGATCTCCAAGGGCCTGAAGTGAGCTGGGTTCCTGTTCTGAAGTCTCAGGGACACAAAGACTTCACCCCCATCTCCCCTGAGCTCTGCTGCCGTGAGTTCTGACCTACCAAGAGGAGCCTGTGCCAGTTTCGGGCCTCTGGAGGTTGTTGCTGCTGTTTGGGAGCTGGAAGCAAGAAGAAACTCAAAGAACTACAAGAATCGACGCATCGAGGGATCTCTGCTGAAGAGGACCGACGCAGCACCGCTCAACGCCGCTGCATCGATTGCCGACGCATCCCGGATTTCCACGCATCGTACCTGTGCGGCAAGTTCTTCCGACGCATCACCCGCAGACCGGAACCGTCACAAAGAGATCCCCGTACAGCCCGGATTTGACGCAACCCTTCCTCTGTGTGCAGCGGGACTATCGCATCGCCTCCCCAAGGTCTCAGGAGTGCTGCATCTCTTTGTTTTCCGACGCTGCGGCTGTTTGGCTTGTGAACTTTGACGCATCTACAGGTACTTTGGTGAAAAGTCACGCATCCATAGTTTTCTATGGTTCAAATTCTTGAAACCTTTTGAAAGTCATATTTTTAACTGTGTATGCTGGATTTTTGTTGTTTTGGTCTTGTTTAGTTTAGATAAAGATATTTTATTTTTCTAACTGGTGTGGTGTCCTTTTGTGGTGTTTTCACTGTGTTACTGTGAGTGTTGGTACAAATACTTTACACATTGCCTTTGGGATAAGCCTGTCTGCTCGTGCCAAGCTACCAAGGAGGTGAGCAGGGGTTGTCTAGAGTGTGTATCCCCCTTACCCTGACTAGAAGCAAGGGTCCCTATTTGGACAAAGATACCTACCTCTGACAACTAGAGACCCCCATTTCTAACATTGGTGGTCAGCGGTGAGGATTTGAACCTGTATTTGTACTTGACACACAGTGATTGGTGTACATCACTAGTTTAGTGCAGACCACTACGCAACCACATACTGTGTTTTGTTTTTGGTTCTATTTTTGAGTGACCCTTAAAGTATCCACGCATCATGTCTCAGTAGGGTAAACCAGCAAGTGAGATGGCAGAATTGGAGTTTGATATTGAGGTTTTGCATACCTACAAAGTAGATCAGCTCAAGCAATTTTGCAAAGATTTTGGATGTCCCTTGAAGAGCAGCTCCAGGAAGGAGGAGTTGCAGAAGGATTTAAGGGCCTGGTGGGAGGCCAAAGAGGCTGGGGAGACAGGTGATGCAGAGGTGGATGAGGATGCACAAGGGAATGGCTTCAGGTCACAGGATCTGCCTGTGTCAAGAGCAGCCTCCAGGGCTGGCAGCAACCATTCCGCTAGGAGCTTTTCCCCAGAGGAGCTGGAGGAAAACCAAAGGGTTAGAGATCATGAGTTAGAAGTCATGAGGCTCGAGATGAAAATATTGGAAATGGAGAACCAAAGAGCTGACATAGAGAGAGAAAAGATGGCAGAGGAGAGCAAAAAGGCTTATGGCTTGGAAGAAAAGAAGTTGATCTTGGCATATGAGCTGAGAATGAGAGAGCTCGATGAGGAGTTTGCGACGCTTGAGGCCCTGAGTGTCTCAGCCAAGCAAAAAGAAATGTGTGCAGCTCATGAAGTGAGCTTGGCTGTGTTGGAGGTGGAGTACAGCTCAGATGGTGGCAGCAAAAATGTAGTGTCTAGTGCTGAGGGAGAAGTAAACACACCCAGAGATGTGGCGCCTGACTTGAAGGAGGGGGTTGACATACACCAAGGGGTTCAGGGTTATGAGGTAGCTCGTGGTGTGCAGTGTCCCTGAGGTGGATTGGGGAACTGACACAGTGGTTCATATTCCTGGTGGTGGGAGGGACACTTTACTGACTCTAGATGAGAGGTGCAGGGAGAGGGGTTCCCCCATGGTAAGAGTCCTGTTGTGTGAGTGTGGAGACCGCCCAGAAGAGTGTGGGTTGAGTGACAGAGACAGTCAGACACTGTCTTGCCAATCTCAGGAGAGTGGTGTGAGGTGCTGGTTTGAGGCACTGGATGGTGGGGCAAAGGGTAGCTTGGTTAAAAACTGTGGGGGTCTGTGTGATTCAATGGTTGGAGAGCATATTTTAAGTCCCTGTTTTCCAGAGCAACGCCAACACCTGGTGGAGTGTGAGTTCTCTGATTCCAGAGAGCTTGCGCTGGAGGCAGACCTTTTGGTGGATTCCAGAGGGTCCGAAGAAGCTTTTGGGAGTGATCCTGAAGGGGGTGGCTCAGGGTTTCCCCAACCAAGTGAGGTAGGGGAGGTTTGTGGTAGCCCAGATAAGTCCCAGTGTAGGGGGAGGGGTGTAGGGTCCCATGTTCTGTCTCAGGGGAGAAGGAGTGAGAGTGGGCTGTGTCCCAAGGTGCCCAAAACCCAGTCTCAAGACCTGGTTGGTTCCATAAGGGAACACCAGGAGGGGGCCTAGTCTGTACCGGGAGGTCATTTCCTGATGGGGATCCCAAAGTGTCAGGTGAACTGGGGAGGACTGCTGTAACCAACATCCCGCCAGTTCTGGTGTCTGGCAGCACCGCTCCAGTGGGGAGGGTGCATGAGTCCAGAGAAAAGGGTGAGGGGGGGACGCAGTCCCCCGTGGAAGGACCAGTGGGTCAGGGATTGCGAGCTCTGAGGTCAGAGTACCCCAGGACTGACCCTGGTGAGGTCACTTCTGGCCTGGGGGGTCTTCATGCTCTGTCAAGTGGACAGGAGGCTGGAGACTTGCGCCAGGCAGACTCTCATACCACTCATGAGGAGTGTGTTTCCCTTGGGTGGGTTGGTGTGCCCCCCCGAAGCCTGCGTTGCCAGGCACAGATCCAGCCTAAGGGTACAGACCCTGGGTTGGAGGGCCAGGTTCAGGCTGTCCGCCCTGACCTGGAGAAGGGGCGACTGCTAACAGTGCCCCTACCAAGTTGTCTTCTGGGGGTACCACTTCAGGTGGGAGGGTGCAGAGCCCCAGGGAGGAAGACAGGGTGTGAGAGAGCCCACCCCAGTCTCTTGTTCAGCCGCAGGGTACAGACCCTGGGCTGGTGGGCCAGTGTCAGGATGCCATATCTGACTTGGCAGGAGGGAGAGTGAAGAAAAGGTGCCAGGCACCTGGGGCTACTGCCCCCCACTTTCTGATGCCACAGAGGTTAGAGAGGCCTGGCTCTCATCACTGACAGCTGTCAGTGGCCACTGTGGCTGGCTGTCCTAGTGGATAGAGTTGCCCCTGGGAGGGGGGCAGGAGTCACACCCCAGGGGGGACTGGGCCACACTACTGTGTTGGCCTTGTGTGTGCTGTCTGGTTTCTGGGACACATCTGTGAGCAAGGTAAGCTTAGGCGCTGCACTGATGGTGTCCCCAGGTGAGGAGAAGGGTCCCCCATGGTTTAGCTTACTGGGCCCTGAGAGTATGGATAGAGGGATCCAACTGTGTTCAGGAAGGCAAAGAACTGGAATAGACCCCTGCTGTTCGGGCCAGGTTCCAGGCTCTATCGCCACAAGCAGGGAAGCCCATTGAGGTATTGATTGGTCTACCCTGGCTTTAAGCTGGAAGGGGGTTGTGTTGGAAATGGCCCTTTTTGCAGGGTTATCCCCAAACCTTTTGCTTCTTCCTCCTATTTTTTCCTGACCTGTGTTTGTTGGCTATAGGACTCTGGGCACTTTACCACTGCTGATCAGTGCTAAAGTGCATATGCTATCTGTGTAAATTGTTATTGTGATTGGTTATCCATGATCAGCATATTTGCTTTAACAGTAGGTCCCTAGTAAAGTGCACTGAGTGTGCCAGGGCTGGTAAATCAAATGCTACTAGTGGGCCTGCAGCACTGGTTGTGCCATCCACATGAGTAGCCCTGAAAAGATGTCTCAGGCCTGCCACTGCGGTGCCTGTGCGCAGTTTGTTAACTGCCATGTCAACTTGGCAAGTGCACCCACTTGCCAGGTCCTAACCTTCCCTTTTCTTACATATAGGGTACCCCTGTGGTAGGCCCAAGGTACCCCCCTGGGCAGGGTGCAGTGTATGTGAAAGGTAGGACATGTACTGGTGTGTGTAACATGTTCTGCTAGTGAAATACTGCCAATTTCGTTTTTCACTATTAAAAGGCTATCTTGCCCCATAGGACAGAATGGGGAATGCTTTGTAACATTTTAAAAGGATATCTTCCCATAGGGATAAGATCGAAAAATTGAGTTTGTTATCCCTGAACTCAGGATTTAATAACACATCTTTTAGTAAAGATGGTTTTCAAATTGTGTGTTTGAAAATACCACTTTTAGAAAATGACTAATTTTTCTTGTTCAACCATCCGGTGTGCCTCTTCCTGTTTGTGGATTGACTGTCTGGCTTTGGAGTGACAGGGGCTGGGGAGGTGCAGTGGCTCCAGGAGTCTGGATGAGTCAGCACTAGGCTGAATAGGCCTGATCTGCATTTGGAGTGGTGGGAGGAGTAGCACCTGTACCTGAATAGAGTTGTGCCTGCCTTCCACAATGCTTGCTCTGCCCCCCTGTGGTGTGTCTGGAGCCAAGGCTCACACTGACAATGGATGTTGTTGTGCACTTGCAGAGTGACCCCTGAACTGGTTTGAACTGGGCTCAGAGCCCCTTGCACAAAGAGAACAAAGACATTTTGGGGTATAAGTATTAGACCTAAAACCCTTGAACTTTAGATCATTCCTGGAATTCAAGAGGAACCTTTGCCAAGGAGAAGAGCTGGAGAGACTGAGGAGAAGTACTGCCCTTGCTGTGAGTCTGGGGTTGGCCTGCAGTTGCTGTTTCTGCCAAGGAAAGTAGAAGGACTTTGCTGTGTGCTGTGTCCCCTGCTTGAAGGAGATCTTGAAGGGCCTGAAGTGAGCTGGGTTCCTGTTCTGAAGTCCCAGGGACACAAAGACTTCAACCCCAGCTCCCCTGAACTCTGCTGCTGTGAGTTCTGACCTGCCAAGAGGTGCCTGTGCCAGTTTTGGGCCTCTGGAGGTTGTTGCTGCTGTTTGGGAGCTGGAAGCAAGAAGAAACTCAAAGAACTACAAGAATCGACGCATCAATTGAACGTGGCTGAAAAGGACATACGCAGTGCCGCTCGACGCCGCCACATCGATCGCCGACGCATCTCAGATTTCCACGCATCGTACCTGTGCGGCAAGTTCTTCGGCGTGTCACCCGCGGACCGGAACCGTCATGAAGAGATCCCCGTACAGACCGGATTACGACGCAACCCTTCCTCTGCGTGCAGCGGGACTACCGCATCGCCTCCCCAAGGTCTCAGAAGTGTTGCATCTCTTTGTTTTCCGACGCTGCGGCTGTTTGGCTTGTGAACTTTGACGCATCTACAGGTAATTTGGTGAAAAGTCATGTATGCATAGTTTTCTATGGTACAAGTTCTTGAAACCTTTTGAAAGTCATATTTTTAACTGTGTATGTTGGATTTTTGTCGTTTTGGTATTGTTTAGTTTAGATAAAGATATTTTATTTTTCTAAACTGGTGTGGTGTCCTTTTGTGGTGATTTTAATGTGTTACTGTGAGTGTTGGTACAAATACTTTACACATTGCCTTTGGGATAAGCCTGTCTGCTCGTGCCAAGCTACCAAGGAGGTAAGCAGGGATTATCTAGAGTGTGTATCCCCCTTACCCTGACAAGAAGCAAGGGTCCCTATTTGGACAAAGGTACCTACCTCTGCCAACTAGAGACCCCCATTTCTAACATACACGTAGTTCATGCAAGACCTATGAGCATCATGTGTACTTCACATAAATATTATCATCATGCAAAAATCTGTAGTTAGCAACATGCTTGACTGCCTGTTCCCAAAACAAATAGGTGTGACTGACCATCAAAATGCAAACCCTGGCAGAAAAAATGTTGCAACTAAAATGCAAAGTGTCACATATCTGATCTGCAACAAATATATATTCGAGAATAGGCCAGACACCAGTCACGCAAAAAAATCTAACAAACATTGACTCAATGGGTGCGAGGCGAACAAGGGCGCCCCCTACAGCGGGTCCGCCTCGATGCGACTCGCGGCATACATGCACAGGTAGGGGGACCCATGGGTCCCCCTGTGTGCGACTCGCGCGGCCACGCGTACAGGGGTCCGACACGGACCCCCAAGGTCCGGCTCCGACTGCTCTTTCGAGCCGGACGGCGCGAGTCGGTCGGACTCGCTCGCGGCGCGCATCGTACTCTGCCCGGCCGGGGAACGTCTCCATTGCGCGGTGCGAGTCGTGTCCGTGCGAGTCGGTCGGA
The DNA here is from genome assembly GCA_963921515.1 of Calotriton arnoldi. Taxonomy (NCBI): domain Eukaryota; kingdom Metazoa; phylum Chordata; class Amphibia; order Caudata; family Salamandridae; genus Calotriton; species Calotriton arnoldi. The sequence continues at coordinate 391,842 of CAWUFW010012282.1, forward strand.
GCGGTTCGGACCCGCGTACGAGTCGGTCGGCGATTTCAGCGTGCGCTCGCATCGTACTCGCTCGGCCGGACGCACGTACGAATCAGTCGGGAAAGAGGGCTCCGAATCGGATCCGGTTAAGCCAAATCCGATTCGGTGCCCGACCGGCCGAGATCGGAATCGGCCCCTTAGTCTAAACATTTCTTTTGTTTTATTACATACTTACTTGAAGAAAGTAATTCCTTAGCACTGTTCACACGACTTATTGAAGCATATTTCCTTGATGCCTCCTAAAACTTACCCAGATTATAAAGCTAGGAGGATCATGCATTTAGTAATGGGACACTTGATTGCCCAACAGGTTTCAATCCGAGCAAACAGGAAGACAAAAATGAAGAATCCAGAGTCCTCATTTGTGGAAGCTTGAACTCAATCTTGAGGCAGAGCCTAACTACATGAGCATCTGGGAATGCCTGAAAGCAGAACTGCTGTAAACCATATATGGTTGTATGACAGAATGTCGAGAACAACAATATTGACATACCATAATATTTTGTCAAAAATATTGTCTAGTAAAATATGGAGTTTGCGTACTTTGTACGTAAGCTACCATAAATATTGTGTCAAAAACCTAGTGCAACAGAATAGCGCCTAAAAACGTAAGCAAATTGAAATATTAATATATATATAATATCATAAGTAATGTATTTAAAATATTAAACTACAAAATAATATGATTAAAGGTAAATCGTTTTGTTAAGTAATGTAAATTAACTATAGATATGAATATATATATATATATATATATATATATAAATATATATATATATATATATATATATATATATATATATATATTGTAGACGGCGTTGCTCCTTCCGTCTCCCCTCACCTACGGCAGAGGATCGCTACAGCCGGCGGAGTGCGTCGGACATATTCTCCATACAAAAGTTCAATAAAGCGATACTGGTACTGGTCCAGTACTGGAATAAACCATCATCTGATGCGAGTACATACTCTGAGTGATCGCTTTATTGAACTTTTGTATGGATATATATATATGCAACCATATATATACTTTACATAATAGAAAAACAATAATCAAAAATGTGTTTAATAAAACATTAAATTAACATATAAACAATAACATAAAAGTAAAAATTACAAACATCTATAACCAAAACATATATGTCACCTAATTCGGATATTAAAATCAGTAGGGAACATGTTGGGTCAGGAGGGGTTAGATTTACTATTCCTACTCCCACATAAGGAAAATCAGTAAAAATGTTGGACTTTTGAGGGGCTAAATATACTATTCCCACTCCAGTCTAAGCAACAGTAGGGAAAGTGTTGTAATTTGGAGGGGTTAAGTTTACTATTCACACTCCAACCAAACAACACCAGGGACAGTGTTGGATTTAGAAAGGTTTAGCTATACTATTCCAATTCATATTCATTTTAAAAACGCATTTGAATGTCTATCAACACAAAATTATTAAAACATATTAAAATAATGAATATATACAATTAAATGAGCTTAGGAAAAAAATAATTTAATAAATAAAAAACCTAAATAAAGCAATAAAAAAAAAAACACTTTCTTCCCCAGAAAATGAAAATAAATGTAAACTAAAACCATAATAACATTAAAATAGCAATTAAATACATTGAATAACATTAAAACTAATATTAAATATAAGATGCATTTTGCAGAATTTATTATTACATATACTTATCGATAAATCAACAGTTATTCAAATACAGCAAATATTTACATAATACATACTCGATAATTTTACAAAATCAATTACAAATTAAATAGTGAAAATTAAAATGAATTTGTAAAATAAAAAACAAACATTTATATTTTTAATACCTCCCTACCCTATTCCCCTGCAAACCCAACAACATGCTGCTAAATTATAAATTAGTACAAACATTTTACATTACTGCCAGTTCAATATTTAATTAATATTAAAAATAATTCAAAATAAAACAACATATTCTTTTTATTTTCAATAACTTCCAACTTTATTCCACTACAACTCAACAACCCACTATTAAATTATAAATTAGTAATTTAAATATGGAAAAATAAAATATAGATTAAAAACCACAACCTGCACTTACATATTTAAAACAACCATTGATCAATTAAGTAATTTACATTATTAACTACCAATTAAGTATTTAACATAAAAATAATTTAAAATAAAAATCAATAAATTATCATTTAACTAACTTCCCATCTTATTCCCCTATAAACCAAACAACCCACTACTAAATAGTCAATTACTAATTAAATGTAAAAAGTTGTAATTATGTATTTGCCTGTCTCGATAATAAATAAATAAAAGAATTGAAAAAACTTACAAACTATTAAACAAATGTAAACAATTATATTAATTCCCTAAATTAGTATGATACCCTATATATGTTAAATTAATGTAAAAAACAATATTATATAAGAATATTTTTTAAACAATAATATATACATTAAAAAACGATAGTCTTACCTCCTATATTCTGATTCTCGATATTTTTGAGCTGAATACATTTTTGATACAATATTTATGCAACTCGATATTTTTTGAAATAGTATTCTTGTCATTCACTACCACCTACAGTGAAGCTACATTGCATCTAGGGCAGTGAGACAAATATCAGACTGTGAATCGTCATCATTGATCGAACTTTGGGGCATATTTACAAGCCCCTATCGCCACAGGAATGTCACTTTTTCTGAAGTTTCTGTGGTGAAAGGGGCTTCGCCTTATTCACAAGGTGGCATTAAGCCACTTAATGCGGCTTAACGCCGCTTTGTGAATAAGGCCCCCTTTTACACTGCACTTAGCAAGAAAAGGGTGGGCAATGGGTGTTGCGGTGGGCGTTCCGCAGCAACACCAATTGATTTTGATGCTGCCCTATATTTACAAGGATGGCGTAAATATGGGGCAGAGCCAAAATTAAGACTAGTGAAAACCTGGTCTTAACATGGTGAAACAAGCATAAATAAAAATCAAATAACTTCAACATGCGCTTACATAAATTGCTCTTTGATTACTTCTTATTAACATTCACAGATCTACTACTGACCTTTGTAATGAATTCCTTCCTGTCCGTTTTAAGGTCAGTACTTTCAATATATTTTGAGGAAAACTTACAATATTCCACGTTTGCTCTGCATGGTCAGCTCCTAGAAAATGCACATATGAGGAAAACCCCTCATTCAGCCAGAGATCGTTCCACCACCTCAGTGTCACAAGATTACCAAACCACTAAACAGAAACAGAAAGCCATGGAAGCATTAAAAGCTGAGTAAAATGCATCACATATGTTCATTTGCAAAAAAATATAACTGAAGAAGACTAATATAACAGACTAAATATAACAGAAGAAGACACAGGGGAAGAAATCCACCCACTTGGCAAACAAGAAACATGACCATTTGATTTTTAATGTGTTTTGACGGACTCTGCTGCATCTAAGTCACTTTCATCCGACAGAGTAGATTCTGTTCAGTTCTTTGATTTTGTTTCTCGAGTGATGCTTTGTTCAAGCCAATGCAACAGGGTCAATGTTTCGCTGTGATTTTCAGACCCTTGACCCAGGTCTACCTGTGACTTGAGGTTCTTAGGACTCTACCTCACCATGCCCTTATTCTTCTCTGTGTGACTGCCAGGATCTGCGAATGGAGTGCATTAATGACTGGAAGTGTGCTAGAATATATGTAAGTAGTTAACATTACCAGTTGGAACCCTTATTTTCAATCTCACTGACACTCCTAGTTCCCTGACCTTCCTCTGTTCTACTGTGGAACTGACCAGTAGAAGCAGCTTTACATATAAACATCTTTCAACAAAACCTGTGTAGCCTCCAACTGTGTGCGCTGGAGCTGGTTAGGGTTTACTTGACCCACATTCTCAAAAATACCCACCACCAAAATGTTCAAAATTAGTACTAATCCATACAGCAGTGGGTATGTACCCTTATTATACTTTAGACAAGAATATTAGTTCACTAGCCATCCTCCTGTCATGAGCATGCACAAACATTCTAACCCATTATATAACGTGTACCTACACTTCGTTCTTCAAGTTCAGAAATGTGATATGTGTTCCTTAAGAAAGGCGCACTCTTCTGACTGGGTTCCATAACCTAGACTCTATTCACAAAATGAATAGAAAAGTCCCTGATACTGACAGGGTCTTGCAATCCATCTCATTGGCTACAGGAAATTCAAGGAAAACATCCCACAAACGCACATCCTGGCCCCCTGGCTCTTGTTGCCCTTTATCACTGAGGCAATGGGGAAGCATTGTATTGATGACTCTGTGGCTCATCTACTGACTGGAACATGCATATCTTCCTTACTAGTGTCACAAGACTGTCCTTCCCTATGAGCCTATGCATAACAGGTAATTATATAGTAGCAGGAACATGTGAGCATTTAAAATAATGTGCATGCTTTGAGCCCCTGGCCGGGATGCCTAAGGCCGTGCTTTCATGAATATAAAGTCTTGGGGGAGGGCCTACTACATGGATAATGAAGTGAGTTCTACCTGTGCTGTATCTCATCCACTGGGATTGGGAAGAAGTCTCTATTTCGGGAAATTAAGTTGCACTCTTGTTTAGATCATGTTAATTCATATGCAGTCTGTTTTATGTGTTTTTGCATTCAACAATGAGAGTACCTGGTGGGCAAGCTCGTGAGCTATCACTGTAAGTATTCTCTCTTTATTTCCGATGGATGATGTCAAGGGATCATACAAAAGGGCTGTCTCCCTGTATGTAATCAACCCCCAGTTCTCCATGGCTCCTGCACCAAAGTCAGGAAGAGCAACTTGATCTGAAGGAGAAAACATATGGTCATTGTTACCAATCCAAACTGTGATTTCTCTTTTCTCGAATATTGTAAGCATAAACACATAAATAAAACTTAACTTCAAGAATCATTGTGTGTTGCAGTATACATGTATCAGAACTTTAATAGTTTTTGGCTGATAATCTAGTAATAATTTACATTGAGGAATGCACAGAGTTCCTAAATATTATTTGCACAGGGTTCTACCAGACACTACCTGGGAAGACTATGGGGTCATTACACCGGGCGGGTGGCCACTATCCTGCTGGGTAAATGCATGTCTCTGACCGCTGTTGGAAAATAGCCATCATATTTACATCCTTACCTGCCTCGCAGCATCTCTGTGCCTGCAGTGCCAATGAAGCAGATGCACTGTAAGCCTAGCTAAAAGTCAAATGAATGCCTTTTTTCCTTGACCCATTCAGCATTGTTCAATAACCCTGACACTTAGGGAGCTTTGTCCCTGGGCATCAGGGTCGTTGTTTGTTTTACCTGCCTTGTTGCACCATCCCTTATTTGGAAAAATCAGTGGCCACTGCAACTCAGCAGTCCTATGGTGGGAGGGCTGCTGGGTAAATCATTTCTAACACTGGAGCCAACTGAGGCTTAGAAGGACACGATGTTTAGAAAAGCCTTTTCAGTTCAGGTAGCAATTTACTTACCTCCTGGAATCCTCCATATTTCCCTGTTGATAGTTTTCCATGAAGTGTAGAAGCTGGACTATGTCATCATTTTCGATCCACAATATTCAGCACAGTGGATTCTTCTGGCTGCTTCCCAATGTAAGATGCCTCCTATTATACTTCCTGTCCACTGGTTCCGTTTCAGAGACTAACCCCTTCCTGTTAAGCCTGACATAAAGAGCTACTGATTAGTGTATCAGTGTCTCATAATGCTTGCAACCTGCTCCTGCTGTTGGATTTGGTGCTTCTGCTATGCTCGAGTCCTTCTCTTACTCCACCTGTGCTCCAGGTCTGCCCAAACATGCGCTGCTCTAGCCCTAGTCTTACTCAGACTGTGCTTAAGGTTTGCCAGCTCCAACTCTCTTCCAGTTCTAGGTCTTAGTCCAGTTCTGCTCCAGGCATGCCAGCTCCAGCACTACTCCAGTCAAGGTCTTAATTTTGCAAGACCTATCCTGCCACTTAGTAGATTTTTATGCCTTTGGGCTTTTTGGTCCTCGTGCTGTCAGGCAGTAATTTCCGGAGGGCATCCTTTCTGTAACCCATGTTACTCTCGGGTCAAAGTGGTTGGCTTCTGGAAGGGGTCGCCTTTCCACAGAGTCTTTAAGAAAAAGATGGCTGTTCAACTACTACATACAGCCCTTGACAGATTATGACAACAAAGTGTTCTGGTCCCTTTGACTCGTTTGAGGTCCTCCATCTCCAGGTTTGAAGACTACCACTCAGCAGCAGCAGATTCAGATTCTGCAGAATGGAAATGCTGCCATACTGTAAACCGTAGCCACACACCCACCTCTGGACTCTTGTTATAACTTAAGTGTTACCATTCCTTTTCCTTTGCTACGTCTTCCCTACTGCTTAGCCAGGATGAGTGCTGGAGTGCTGGAGTGCTTGGTGATGATTAGAATGCTGAATGTTTGGTGATGTCATAGAATGCATGGGTAAACACAAGGAGATGATGGACGGAGAGCTGAAACTTTTCAGACACTCACCCCCAGTCACAGATCTGGGTTGAATCCATCATCATTCTTTAGCTCACTTCGCCACCCCAGTTCAGACACAGCTATATGCAAATCAGTCTTGACCCTGTGCCTCATGGGAACAGTCCAGCCCGAACTGCCAAACCATGTCTTCACTGGACTGGCAACAAGCATCCTGGGACAGGTTTCGGGCTAACAGCCCTCATCAGCCAGGCTAGCTTGAATCCAGTGGCAAAGTGAGCAAGGGACCCACGTCTGAGCATATCCTGCCAACTTAGGGCAAACAAAGCAAACACAAGGAGATGATGGACGGAGCGCTGGAACTTTTCAGAGACTCAACCCCAGTCACAGATCTGGGTTGAATCCATCATCATTCTTTAGCTCACTTCGCCACTCCAGTTCAGACACAGCTATATGCAAATCAGTCTTGACCCTGTGCCTCATGGGAACAGTCAAACCCGAACTGCCAAGCCATGTCTTCACTGGACTGGAAACAAGCATCCTGGGACCGGTTTCGGGCTAACAGCCCTCATCAGCCAGGCTAGCTTGAATCCAGTAGCAAAGTGAGCAAGGGACCCAAGTCTGGGCATATCCTGCCAACTTAGGGCGAACAAAGCAAACACCAGGAGATGATGTACGGGACGCTGAAACTTTTCAGACACTCACCCCCAGTCACAGATCTGGGTTGAATCCATCATCATTCTTTAGCTCACTTCGCCACCCCAGTTCAGACACAGCTATATGCAAATCAGTCTTGACCCTGTGCCTCATGGGAACAGTCCAGCCCGAACTGCCAAGCCATGTCTTCACTGGACTGGAAATAAGCATCCTGGGACCGGTTTCGGGCTAACAGCCCTCATCAGCCAGGCTAGCTTGAATCCAGTGGCAAAGTGAGCAAGGGACCCACGTCTGGGCATATCCTGCCAACTTAGGGCGAACAAAGCAAACACAAGGAGATGATGGACAGAGCGCTGAAACTTTTCAGACACTCACCTCCAGTCACAGATCTGGGTTGAATCCATCCTCATTCTTTAGCTCACGTCGCCACCCCAGTTCAGACACAGCTATATGCAAATCAGTCTTGACCCTGTGCCTCATGTTCACAGTCCAGCCCAAACTGCCAAGCCATGTCTTCACTGGACTGGAAACAAGCATCCTGGGATCGGTTTCGGGCTGACAGCCCTCATCAGTCAGGCTAGCTTTAATCCAGTGGCAAAGTGAGCAAGGGACCCACGTCTAGGCATATCCTGCCAACTTAGGGCAAACAAAGCAAACACAAGGAGATGATGGAAGGAGCGCTGAAACTTTTCAGACACTCACCACCAGTCACAGATCTGGGTTGAATCCATCATCATTCTTTAGCTCACTTCGCCACCCCAGTTCAGACACAGCTATATGCAAATCAGCCTTGACCCTGTGCCTCTTGGGAACAGTCCAGCCCGAACTGCCAAGCCATGTCTTCACTGGACTGTTAACAAGCATCCTGGGATCGGTTCCAGGCTAACAGCCCTCATCAGCCAGGCTAGCTTGAATCCAGTGGCAAAGTGAGCACGGGACCAACGTCTGGGCATATCCTGCCAACTTAGGGTGAACAAAGCAAACACAAGGAGATGATGGACGGAGCGCTGAAACTTTTCAGACACTCACCCCCAGTCACAGATCTGGGTTGAATCCGTCATCATTCTTTAGCTCACTTCGCCCCCCCAGTTCAGACACAGCTATATGCAAATCAGTCTTGACCCTGTGCCTCATGGGAACAGTCCAGGCCGAACTGCCAAGCCATGTCTTTACTGGACTGGAAACAAGCATCCTGGGACCGGTTTCGGGCTAACAGCCCTCATCAGCCAGGCTAGCTTGAAACCAGTGGCAAAGTGAGCAAGGGACACACGTCTGGGTATATCCTGCCAACTTAGGGCGAACAAAGCAAACACAAGGAGATCATGGACGGAGCGCTGAAACTTTTCAGACACTCACCCCCAGTCACAGATCTGGGTTGAATCCATCATCATTCTTTAGCTCACTGCACCACCCCAGTTCAGACACAGCTATATGCAAATCAGTCTTGACCCTGTGCCTCATGGGAACAGTCCAGCCCGAACTGCCAAGCCATGTTTTCACTGGACTGGAAACAAGCATCCTGGGACTGGTTTCAGGCTAACAGCCCTCATCAGCCAGGCTAGCTTGAATCCAGTGGCAAAGTGAGCAAGGGACCCACGTCTGGGTATATCCTGCCAACTTAGGGCGAACAAAGCAAACACAAGGAGATAATGGACGGAGCGCTGAAACTTTTCAGACACTCACCCCCAGTCACAGATTTGGGTTGAATCCATCATCATTCTTTAGGTCACTTCGCCACCCCAGTTCAGACACAGCTATATGCAAATCAGTCTTGACCCTGTGCCTCATGGGAACAGTCCAGCCCGAACTGCCAAGCCATGTCTTCACTGGACTGGAAACAAGCATCCTGGGACCGGTTTCAGGCTAACAGCCCTCATAAGCCAGGCTAGCTTGAATCCAGTGGCAAAGTGAGCAAGGGACCCATGTCTGGGCATATCCTGCCAACTTAGGGCGAACAAAGCAAACACAAGGAGAAGATGGACGGAGCGCTGAAACTTTTCAGACACTGACCCCCAGTCACAGATCTGGGTTGAATCCATCATCATTCTTTAGCTCACTTCGCCACCCCATTTCAGACACAGCTATATGCAAATCAGTCTTGACCCTGTGCATCATGGGAACAGTCCAGCCCGAACTGCCAAGCCATGTCTTCACTGGACTGGAAACAAGCATCCTGGGACTGGTTTCGGGCTAACAGCCCTCATCAGCCAGGCTAGCTTGAATCCAGTGGCAAAGTGAGCAAGGGACCCACGTCTGGGTATATCCTGCAAACTTAGTCCGAACAAAGCAAACAAAAGGAGATGATGGACGGAGCGCTGAAACTTTTCAGACACTCACCCCCAGTCACAGATCTGGGTTGAATCCATCATCATTCTTTAGCTCACTTCGCCACCCCAGTTTAGACACAGCTATGTGCAAATCAGTCTTGACCCTGTGACTCATGGGAACAGTCCAGCACGAACTGCCAAGCCATGTCTTCCCTTGACTGGAAACAAGCATCCTGGGACAGGTTTCGGGCTAACAGCCCTCATCACCCAGGCTAGCTTGAATCCAGTGGCAAAGTGAGCAAGGGACCCACGTCTGGGCATATCCTGCCAACTTAGGGCAAACAAAGAAAAAACACAAAGAGATGATGGACGGAGCGCTGGAACTTTTCAGACACTCAACCCCAGTCACAGATCTGGGTTGAATCCATCATCATTCTTTAGCTCACTTCGCCACTCCAGTTCAGACACAGCTATATGCAAATCAGTCTTGACCCTGTGCCTCATGGGAACAGTCCAGCCCGAACTGCCAAGCCATGTCTTCACTGGACTGGAAACAAGCATCCTGGGACCGGTTTCGGGCTAACAACCCTTATCAGCCACGCTAGCTTTAATCCAGTGGCAAAGTGAGCAAGGGACCCACGTCTGGGCATATCCTGCCAACTTAGGGCGAACAAAGCAAACACAAGGGGATGATGGACGGAGCGCTGAAAATTTTCAGACACTCACCCCCAGTCACAGATCTGGGTTGAATCCATCATCATTCTTTAGCTCACTTCGCCACCCCAGTTCAGACACAGCTATATGCAAATCAGTCTTGACCCTGTGCCTCATGTTAACAGTCCAGCCCAAACTGCCAAGCCATGTCTTCACTGGACTGGAAACAAGCATCCTGGGACCGGTTTCGGGCTAACAGCCCTCATCAGCCAGGCTAGCTTTAATCTAGTGGCAAAGTGAGCAAGGGACACACGTCTGGGTATATCCTGCCAACTTAGGGCGAACAAAGCAAACACAAGGAGATCATGGACGGAGCGCTGAAACTTTTCAGACACTCACCCCCAGTCACAGATCTGGGTTGAATCCATCATCATTCTTTAGCTCACTGCACCACCCCAGTTCAGACACAGCTATATGCAAATCAGTCTTGACCCTGTGCCTCATGGGAACAGTCCAGCCCGAACTGCCAAGCCATGTTTTCACTGGACTGGAAACAAGCATCCTGGGACTGGTTTCAGGCTAACAGCCCTCATCAGCCAGGCTAGCTTGAATCCAGTGGCAAAGTGAGCAAGGGACCCACGTCTGGGTATATCCTGCCAACTTAGGGCGAACAAAGCAAACACAAGGAGATAATGGACGGAGCGCTGAAACTTTTCAGACACTCACCCCCAGTCACAGATTTGGGTTGAATCCATCATCATTCTTTAGGTCACTTCGCCACCCCAGTTCAGACACAGCTATATGCAAATCAGTCTTGACCCTGTGCCTCATGGGAACAGTCCAGCCCGAACTGCCAAGCCATGTCGTCACTGGACTGGAAACAAGCATCCTGGGACCGGTTTCAGGCTAACAGCCCTCATAAGCCAGGCTAGCTTGAATCCAGTGGCAAAGTGAGCAAGGGACCCATGTCTGGGCATATCCTGCCAACTTAGGGCGAACAAAGCAAACACAAGGAGAAGATGGACGGAGCGCTGAAACTTTTCAGACACTGACCCCCAGTCACAGATCTGGGTTGAATCCATCATCATTCTTTAGCTCACTTCGCCACCCCATTTCAGACACAGCTATATGCAAATCAGTCTTGACCCTGTGCATCATGGGAACAGTCCAGCCCGAACTGCCAAGCCATGTCTTCACTGGACTGGAAACAAGCATCCTGGGACAGGTTTCGGGCTAACAGCCCTCATCACCCAGGCTAGCTTGAATCCAGTGGCAAAGTGAGCAAGGGACCCACGTCTGGGCATATCCTGCCAACTTAGGGCAAACAAAGCAAACACAAAGAGATGATGGACGGAGCGCTGGAACTTTTCAGACACTCAACCCCAGTCACAGAGCTGGGTTGAATCCATCATCATTCTTTAGCTCACTTCGCCACTCCAGTTCAGACACAGCTATATGCAAATCAGTCTTGACCCTGTGCCTCATGGGAACAGTCCAGCCCGAACTGCCAAGCCATGTCTTCACTGGACTGGAAACAAGCATCCTGGGACCGGTTTCGGGCTAACAACCCTTATCAGCCACGCTAGCTTTAATCCAGTGGCAAAGTGAGCAAGGGACCCACGTCTGGGCATATCCTGCCAACTTAGGGCAAACAAAGCAAACACAAGGAGATGATGGACGGAGCGCTGAAACTTTTCAGACACTCACCCCCAGTCACAGATCAGGGTTGAATCCATCATCATTCTTTAGCTCACTTCGCCACCCCAGTTCAGACACAGCTATATGCAAATCAGCCTTGACCCTGTGCCTCATGGGAACAGTCCAGCCCGATCTGCCAAGCCATGTCTTCACTGGACTGGAAACAAACATCCTGGGACCGGTTTCGGGCTAACAGCCCTCATCAGCCAGGCTAGCTTGAATCCAGTGGCAAAGTGAGCAAGGGACCCACGTCTGGGCATATCCTGTCAACTTAGGGCGAACAAAGCAAACACAAGGTGAAGATGGACGGAGCGCTGAAACTTATCAGACACTGACCCCCAGTCACAGATCTGGGTTGAATACATCATCATTCTTTAGCTCACTTCGCCACCCCATTTCAGACACAGCTATATGCAAATCAGTCTTGACCCTGTGCATCATGGGAACAGTCCAGCCCGAACTGCCAAGCCATGTCTTCACTGGACTGGAAACAAGCATCCTGGGACTGGTTTCGGGCTAACAGCCCTCATCAGCCAGGCTAGCTTGAATCCAGTGGCAAAGTGAGCAAGTGTCCCACGTCTGGGCATATCCTGCCAACTTAGGGCGAACAAAGCAAACAAAAGGAGATGATGGACGGAGCGCTGAAACTTTTCAGACACTCACCCCCAGTCACAGATCTGGGTTGAATCCATCATCATTCTTTAGCTCACTTCGCCACCCCAGTTCAGACACAGCTATGTGCAAATCAGTCTTGACCCTGTGCCTCATGGGAACAGTCCAGCCCGAACTGCCAAGCCATGTCTTCACTGGACTGGAAACAAGCATCCTGGGACAGGTTTCGGGCTAACAGCCCTCATCACCCAGGCTAGCTTGAATCCAGTGGCAAAGTGAGCAAGGGACCCACGTCTGGGCATATCCTGCCAACTTAGGGCAAACAAAGCAAACACAAGGAGATGATGGACGGAGCGCTGGAACTTTTCAGACACTCAACCCCAGTCACAGATCTGGGTTGAATCCATCATCATTCTTTAGCTCACTTCGCCACTCCAGTTCAGACACAGCTATATGCAAATCAGTCTTGACCCTGTGCCTCATGGGAACAGTCCAGCCCGAACTGCCAAGCCATGTCTTCACTGGACTGGAAACAAGCATCCTGGGACCGGTTTCGGGCTAACAGCCCTCATCAGCCAGGTTAGCTTGAATCCAGTGGCAAAGTGAGCAAGGGACCCACGTCTGGGCATATCCTGCCAACTTAGGGCAAACAAAGCAAACACAAGGAGATGATGGACGGAGCGCTGAAACTTTACAGACACTCACCCCCAGTCACAGATCTGGGTTGAATCCATCATCATTCTTTAGCTCACTTCGCCACCCCAGTTCAGACACAGCTATATGCAAATCAGTCTTGATCCTGTGCCTCATGTGAACAGTCCAGCCCAAACTGCCAAGCCATGTCTTCACTGGACTGGAAACAAGCATCCTGGGACCGGTTTCGGGCTAACAGCCCTCATCAGCCAGGCTAGCTTTAATCTAGGGGCAAAGTGAGCAAGGGACCCATGTCTGGGCATATCCTGCCAACTTAGGGCAAACAAAGCAAACACAAGGAGATGATGGACGGAGCGCTGAAACTTTTCAGACACTCACCCCCAGTCACAGATCAGGGTTGAATCCATCATCATTCTTTAGCTCACTTCGCCACCCCAGTTCAGACACAGCTATATGCAAATCAGCCTTGACCCTGTGCCTCATGGGAACAGTCCAGCCCGATCTGCCAAGCCATGTCTTCACTGGACTGGAAACAAACATCCTGGGACCGGTTTCGGGCTAACAGCCCTCATCAGCCAGGCTAGCTTTAATCCAGTGGCAAAGTGAGCAAGGGACCCAAGTCTGGGCATATCCTGTCAACTTAGGGCAAACAAAGCAAACACAAGGAGATGATGGACTGAGCGCTGAAACTTTTCAGACACTCACCCCCAGTCACAGATCTGGGTTGAATCCATCCTCATTCTTTAGCTCACTTCACCACCCCAGTTCAGACACAGCTATATGCAAATCAGTCTTCACCCTGTGCCTCATGTTAACAGTCCAGCCCGAATTGCCAAGCCATGTCTTCACTGGACTGGAAACAAGCATCCTGGGACCGGTTTCGGGCTAACAGCCCTCATCAGCCAGGCTAGCTTTAATCCAGTGGCAAAGTGAGCAAGGGACCCACGTCTGGGCATATCCTGCCAACTTAGGGCGAACAAAGCAAACACAAGGAGAAGATGGACGGAGCGCTGAAACTTATCAGACACTGACCCCCAGTCACAGATCTGGGTTGAATCCATCATCATTCTTTAGCTCACTTCGCCACCCCAGTTCAGACACAGCTATATGCAAATCAGCCTTGACCCTGTGCCTCATGGGAACAGTCCAGCCCAAACTGCCAAGCCATGTCTTCACTGGACTGGAAACAAGCATCCTGGGACCGGTTCCGGGCTAACAGCCCTCATCAGCCAGGCTAGCTTGAATCCAGTGGCAAAGTGAGCACGGGACCAACGTCTGGGCATATCCTGCCAACTTAGGGTGAACAAAGCAAACAGAAGGAGATGATGGACGGAGAGCTGAAACTTTTCAGACACTCACCCCCAGTCACAGATCTGGGTTGAATCCATCATCATTCTTTAGCTCACTTCGCCACCCCAGTTCAGACACAGCTATATGCAAATCAGTCTTGACCCTGTGCCTCATGGGAACAGTCCAGCCCGAACTGCCAAGCCATGTCTTCACTGGACTGATAACAAGCATCCTGGGACTGGTTCCGGGCTAACAGACCTCATCAGCCAGGCTAGCTTGAATCCAGTGGCAAAGTGAGCAAGGGACCCACATCTGGGCATATCCTGCCAACTTAGGGTGAACAAAGCAATCACAAGGAGATGATGGACGGAGCGCTGAAACTTTTCAGACACTCACCTCCAGTCACAGATCTGTGTTGAATCCATCATCATTCTTTAGCTCACTTCGCCACCCCAGTTCAGACACAGCTATATGCAAATCAGTCTTGACCCTGTGCCTCATGGGAACAGTCCAGCCCGAACTGCCAAGCCATGTTTTCACTGGAGTGGAAACAAGCATCCTGGGACTGGTTTCAGGCTAACAGCCCTCATCAGCCAGGCTAGCTTGAATCCAGTGGCAAAGTGAGCAAGGGACCCACGTCTGGGTATATCCTGCCAACTTAGGGCGAACAAAGCAAACACAAGGAGAAGATGGACGGAGCGCTGAAACTTTTCAGACACTGACCCCCAGTCACAGATCTCGGTTGAATCCATCATCATTCTTTAGCTCACTTCGCCACCCAAGTTCAGACACAGCTATATGCAAATCAGTCTTGACCCTGTGCCTCATGGGAACAGTCCAGCCCAAACTGCCAAGCCATGTCTTCACTGGACTGGAAACAAGCATCCTCTGACCGGTTCCGGGCTAACAGCCCTCATCAGCCAGGCTAGCTTGAATCCAGTGGCAAAGTGAGCACGGGACCATCGTCTGGGCATATCCTGCCAACTTAGGGTGAACAAAGCAAACACAAGGAGATGATGGACGGAGCGCTGAAACTTTTCAGACACTCACCCCCAGTCACAGATCTGGGTTGAATCCATCATCATTCTTTAGCTCACTTCGCCACCCCAGTTCAGACACAGCTATATGCAAATCAGTCTTGACCCTGTGCCTCATGGGAACAGTCCAGTCCGAACTGCCAAGCCATGTCTTCACTGGACTGGAAACAAGCATCCTGGGACCGGTTTCGGGCTAACAGCCCTCATCAGCCAGGCTAGCTTGAAACCAGTGGCAAAGTGAGCAAGGGACACACGTCTGGGTATATCCTGCCAACTTAGGGTGAACAAAGCAAACACAAGGAGATCATGGACGGAGCACTGAAACTTTTCAGACACTCACCCCCAGTCACAGCTCTGGGTTGAATCCATCATCATTCTTTAGCTCACTTCACCACCCCAGTTCAGACACAGCTATATGCAAATCAGTCTTGACCCTGTGCCTCATGGGAACAGTCCAGCCCGAACTGCCAAGCCATGTTTTCACTGTACTGGAAACAAGCATCCTGGGACTGGTTTCAGGCTAACAGCCCTCATCAGCCAGGCTAGCTTGAATCCAGTGGCAAAGTGAGCAAGGGACCCACGTCTGGGTATATCCTGCCAACTTAGGGCGAACAAAGCAAACACAAGGAGATAATGGACGGAGCGCTGAAACTTTTCAGACACTCACCCCCAGTCACAGATCTGGGTTGAATCCATCATCATTCTTTAGGTCACTTCGCCATCCCAGTTCAGACACAGGTATATGCAAATCAGTCTTGACCCTGTGCCTCATGGGAACAGTCCAGCCCGAACTGCCAAGCCATGTCTTCACTGGACTGGAAACAAGCATCCTCGGACCGGTTTCAGGCTAACAGCCCTCATCAGCCAGGCTAGCTTGAATCCAGTGGCAAAGTGAGCAAGGGACCCACGTCTGGGCATATCCTGCCAACTTAGGGCGAACAAAGCAAACACAAGGAGAAGATGGACGGAGCGCTGAAACTTTTCAGACACTGACCCCCAGTCACAGATCTGGGTTGAATCCATCATCATTCTTTAGCTCACTTCGCCACCCCATTTCAGACATAGCTATATGCAAATCAGTCTTGACCCTGTGCATCATGGGAACAATCCAGCCCGAATTCCCAAGCCATGTCTTCACTGGACTGGAAACAAGCATCCTGGGACTGGTTTCGGGCTAACAGCCCTCATCAGCCAGGCTAGCTTGAATCCAGTGGCAAAGTGAGCAAGGGACCCACGTCTGGGCATATCCTGCCAACTTAGGGCGAACAAAGCAAACACAAGGAGATGATGGACGGAGCGGTGAAACTTTTCAGACACTCACCCCCAGTCACAGATCTTGGTTGAATCCATCATCATTCTATAGCTCACTTCGCCACCCCAGTTCAGACACAGCTATATGCAAATTAGTCTTGACCCTGTGCCTCATGGGAACAGTCCAGCCCGAACTGCCAAGCCATGTCTTCACTGGACTGTTAACAAGCATCCTGGGACCGGTTCTGGGCTAACAGCCCTCATCAGCCAGTCTAGGTTGAATCCAGTGGCAAAGTGAGCAAGGGACCCAGGTCTGGGCATATCCTGCCAACTTAGGGGGAACAAAGCAATCACAAGGAGATGATGGACGGAGCGCTGAAACTTTTCAGACACTCACCTCCAGTCACAGATCTGTGTTGAATCCATCATCATTCTTTAGCTCACTTCGCCACCCCAGTTCAGACACAGCTATATGCAAATCAGTCTTGACCCTGTGCCTCATGGGAACAGTCCAGCCTGAACTGCCAAGCCATGTCTTCACTGGACTGGAAACAAGCATCCTGGGACCGGTTTCGGGCTAACAGCCCTCATCAGCCAGGCTAGCTTGAAACCAGTGGCAAAGTGAGCAAGGGACACACGTCTGGGCATTTCCTGCCAACTTAGGGCGAACAAAGCAAACACAAGGAGATCATGGACGGAGCGCTGAAACTTTTCAGACACTCACCCCCAGTCACAGATTTGGGTTGAATCCATCATCATTCTTTAGCTCACTTCGCCACCCCAGTTCAGACACAGCTATATGCAAATCAGTCTTGACCCTGTGCCTCATGGGAACAGTCCAGCCCGAACTGCCAAGCCATGTCTACACTGGACTGGAAACAAGCATCCTGGGACCGGTTTCGGGCTAACAACCCTTATCAGCCACGCTAGCTTGAATCCAGTGGCAAAGTGAGCAAAGGACCCACGTCTGGGCATATCCTGCCAACTTAGGGCGAACAAAGCAAACACAAGGGGATGATGGACGGAGCACTGAAACTTTTCAGACACTCACCCCCAGTCACAGATCTGGGTTGAATCCATCATCATTCTTTAGCTCACTTCGCCACCCCAGTTCAGACACAGCTATATGCAAATCAGTCTTGACCCTGTGCCTCATGTTAACAGTCCAGCCCAAACTGCCAAGCCATGTCTTTACTGGACTGGAAACAAGCATCCTGGGACCGGTTTCGGGCTAACAGCCCTCATCAGCCAGGCTAGCTTTAATCTAGTGGCAAAGTGAGCAAGGGACCCATGTCTGTGCATATCCTGCCAACTTAGGGCAAACAAAGCAAACATAAGGAGATGATGGACGGAGCGCTGAAACTTTTCAGACACTCACCCCCAGTCACAGATCAGGGTTGAATCCATCATCATTCTTTAGCTCACTTCGCCACCCCAGTTCAGACACAGCTATATGCAAATCAGCCTTGACCCTGTGCCTCATGGGAACAGTCCAGCCCAAACTGCCAAGCCATGTCTTCACTGGACTGGAAACAAGCATCCTGGGACCGGTTTCGGGCTAACAGCCCTCATCAGCCAGGCTAGCTTTAATCCAGTGGCAAAGTGAGCAAGGGACCCACGTCTGGGCATATCCTGCCAACTTAGGGCGAACAAAGCAAACACAAGGAGAAGATGGACGGAGCGCTGAAACTTATCAGACACTGACCCCCAGTCACAGATCTGGGTTGAATCCATCATCATTCTTTAGCTCACTTCGCCACCCCAGTTCAGACACAGCTATATGCAAATCAGCCTTGACCCTGTGCCTCATGGGAACAGTCCAGCCCAAACAGCCAAGCCATGTCTTCACTGGACTGGAAACAAGCATCCTGGGACCGGTTCCGGGCTAACAGCCCTCATCAGCCAGGCTAGCTTGAATCCAGTGGCAAAGTGAGCACGGGACCAACGTCTGGGCATATCCTGCCAACTTAGGGTGAACAAAGCAAACAGAAGGAGTTGATGGACGGAGAGCTGAAACTTTTCAGACACTCACCCCCAGTCACAGATCTGGGTTGAATCCATCATCATTCTTTAGCTCACTTCGCCACCCCAGTTCAGACACAGCTATATGCAAATCAGTCTTGACCCTGTGCCTCATGGGAACAGTCCAGCCCGAACTGCCAAGCCATGTCTTCACTGGACTGATAACAAGCATCCTGGGACTGGTTCCGGGCTAACAGACCTCATCAGCCAGGTTAGCTTGAATCCAGTGGCAAAGTGAGCAAGGGACCCACGTCTGGGCATATCCTGCCAACTTAGGGTGAACAAAGCAATCACAAGGAGATGATGGACGGAGCGCTGAAACTTTTCAGACACTCACCTCCAGTCACAGATCTGTGTTGAATCCATCATCATTCTTTAGCTCACTTCGCCACCCCAGTTCAGACACAGCTATATGCAAATCAGTCTTGACCCTGTGCCTCATGGGAACAGTCCAGCCCGAACTGCCAAGCCATGTTTTCACTGGAGTGGAAACAAGCATCCTGGGACTGGTTTCAGGCTAACAGCCCTCATCAGCCAGGCTAGCTTGAATCCAGTGGCAAAGTGAGCAAGGGACCCACGTCTGGGTATATCCTGCCAACTTAGGGCTGAACAAAGCAAACACAAGGAGAAGATGGACGGAGCGCTGAAACTTTTCAGACACTGACCCCCAGTCACAGATCTCGGTTGAATCCATCATCATTCTTTAGCTCACTTCGCCACCCCAGTTCAGACACAGCTATATGCAAATCAGTCTTGACCCTGTGCCTCATGGGAACAGTCCAGCCCAAACTGCCAAGCCATGTCTTCACTGGACTGGAAACAAGCATCCTCTGACCGGTTCCGGGCTAACAGCCCTCATCAGCCAGGCTAGCTTGAATCCAGTGGCAAAGTGAGCACGGGACCATCGTCTGGGCATATCCTGCCAACTTAGGGTGAACAAAGCAAACACAAGGAGATGATGGACGGAGCGCTGAAACTTTTCAGACACTCACCCCCAGTCACAGATCTGGGTTGAATCCATCATCATTCTTTAGCTCACTTCGCCACCCCAGTTCAGACACAGCTATATGCAAATCAGTCTTGACCCTGTGCCTCATGGGAACAGTCCAGTCCGAACTGCCAAGCCATGTCTTCACTGGACTGGAAACAAGCATCCTGGGACCGGTTTCGGGCTAACAGCCCTCATCAGCCAGGCTAGCTTGAAACCAGTGGCAAAGTGAGCAAGGGACACACGTCTGGGTATATCCTGCCAACTTAGGGTGAACAAAGCAAACACAAGGAGATCATGGACGGAGCGCTGAAACTTTTCAGACACTCACCCCCAGTCACAGATCTGGGTTGAATCCATCATCATTCTTTAGCTCACTTCACCACCCCAGTTCAGACACAGCTATATGCAAATCAGTCTTGACCCTGTGCCTCATGGGAACAGTCCAGCCCGAACTGCCAAGCCATGTTTTCACTGTACTGGAAACAAGCATCCTGGGACTGGTTTCAGGCTAACAGCCCTCATCAGCCAGGCTAGCTTGAATCCAGTGGCAAAGTGAGCAAGGGACCCACGTCTGGGTATATCCTGCCAACTTAGGGCGAACAAAGCAAACACAAGGAGATAATGGACGGAGCGCTGAAACTTTTCAGACACTCACCCCCAGTCACAGATCTGGGTTGAATCCATCATCATTCTTTAGGTCACTTCGCCATCCCAGTTCAGACACAGGTATATGCAAATCAGTCTTGACCCTGTGCCTCATGGGAACAGTCCAGCCCGAACTGCCAAGCCATGTCTTCACTGGACTGGAAACAAGCATCCTCGGACCGGTTTCAGGCTAACAGCCCTCATCAGCCAGGCTAGCTTGAATCCAGTGGCAAAGTGAGCAAGGGACCCACGTCTGGGCATATCCTGCCAACTTAGGGCGAACAAAGCAAACACAAGGAGAAGATGGACGGAGCGCTGAAACTTTTCAGACACTGACCCCCAGTCACAGATCTGGGTTGAATCCATCATCATTCTTTAGCTCACTTCGCCACCCCATTTCAGACATAGCTATATGCAAATCAGTCTTGACCCTGTGCATCATGGGAACAATCCAGCCCGAATTCCCAAGCCATGTCTTCACTGGACTGGAAACAAGCATCCTGGGACTGGTTTCGGGCTAACAGCCCTCATCAGCCAGGCTAGCTTGAATCCAGTGGCAAAGTGAGCAAGGGACCCACGTCTGGGCATATCCTGCCAACTTAGGGCGAACAAAGCAAACACAAGGAGTTGATGGACGGAGCGCTGAAATTTTTCAGACACTCACCCCCAGTCACAGATCTGGGTTGAATCCATCATCATTCTTTACCTCACTTCGCCACCCCAGTTCAGACACAGCTATATGCAAATCAGTCTTGACCCTGTGCCTCATGGGAACAGTCCAGCCCAAACTGCCAAGCCATGTCTTCACTGGACTGGAAACAAGCATCCTGGGACTGGTTCCGGGCTAACAGCCCTCATCAGCCAGGCTAGCTTGAATCCAGTGGCAAAGTGAGCAAGGGACCAACGTCTGGGCATATCCTGCCAACTTAGGGTGAACAAAGCAAACACAAGGAGATGATGGACGGAGCACTGAAACTTTTCAGACACTCACCCCCAGTCACAGATCTTGGTTGAATCCATCATCATTCTATAGCTCACTTCGCCACCCCAGTTCAGACACAGCTATATGCAAATTAGTCTTGACCCTGTGCCTCATGGGAACAGTCCAGCCCGAACTGCCAAGCCATGTCTTCACTGGACTGTTAACAAGCATCCTGGGACCGGTTCTGGGCTAACAGCCCTCATCAGCCAGTCTAGGTTGAATCCAGTGGCAAAGTGAGCAAGGGACCCAGGTCTGGGCATATCCTGCCAACTTAGGGGGAACAAAGCAATCACAAGGAGATGATGGACGGAGCGCTGAAACTTTTCAGACACTCACCTCCAGTCACAGATCTGTGTTGAATCCATCATCATTCTTTAGCTCACTTCGCCACCCCAGTTCAGACACAGCTATATGCAAATCAGTCTTGACCCTGTGCCTCATGGGAACAGTCCAGCCTGAACTGCCAAGCCATGTCTTCACTGGACTGGAAACAAGCATCCTGGGACCGGTTTCGGGCTAACAGCCCTCATCAGCCAGGCTAGCTTGAAACCAGTGGCAAAGTGAGCAAAGGACACACGTCTGGGCATATCCTGCCAACTTAGGGCGAACAAAGCAAACACAAGGAGATCATGGACGGAGCGCTGAAACTTTTCAGACACTCACCCCCAGTCACAGATCTGGGTTGAATCCATCATCATTCTTTAGCTCACTTCGCCACCCCAGTTCAGACACAGCTATATGCAAATCAGTCTTGATCCTGTGCCTCATGGGAACAGTCCAGCCCGAACTGCCAAGCCATGTCTTCACTGGACTGGAAACAAGCATCCTCGGACCGGTTTCGGGCTAACAGCCCTCATCAGCCAGGCTAGCTTGAATCCAGTAGCAAAGTGAGCAAGGGACCCACGTCTGGGCATATCCTGCCAACTTAGGGCGAACAAAGCAAACACCAGGAGATGATGTACGGGGCGCTGAAACTTTTCAGACACTCACCCCCAGTCACAGATCTGGGTTGAATCCATCATCATTCTTTAGCTCACTTCGCCACCCCAGTTCAGACACAGCTATATGCAAATCAGTCTTGACCCTGTGCCTCATGGGAACAGTCCAGCCCGAACTGCCAAGCCATGTCTACACTGGACTGGAAACAAGCATCCTGGGACCGGTTTCGGGCTAACAGCCCTCATCAGCCAGGCTAGCTTTAATCTAGTGGCAAAGTGAGCAAGGGACCCATGTCTGTGCATATCCTGACAACTTAGGGCAAACAAAGCAAACATAAGGAGATGATGGACGGAGCGCTGAAACTTTTCAGACACTCACCCCCAGTCACAGATCAGGGTTGAATCCATCATCATTCTTTAGCTCACTTCGCCACCCCAGTTCAGACACAGCTATATGCAAATCAGCCTTGACCCTGTGCCTCATGGGAACAGTCCAGCCCAAACTGCCAAGCCATGTCTTCACTGGACTGGAAACAAGCATCCTGGGACCGGTTCCGGGCTAACAGCCCTCATCAGCCAGGCTAGCTTGAATCCAGTGGCAAAGTGAGCACGGGACCAACGTCTGGGCATATCCTGCCAACTTAGGGTGAACAAAGCAAACAGAAGGAGATGATGGACGGAGCGCTGAAACTTTTCAGACACTCACCCCCAGTCACAGATCTGGGTTGAATCCATCATCATTCTTTAGCTCACTTCGCCACCCCAGTTCAGACACAGCTATATGCAAATCAGTCTTGACCCTGTGCCTCATGGGAACAGTCCAGCCCGAACTGCCAAGCCATGTCTTCACTGGACTGATAACAAGCATCCTGGGACTGGTTCCGGGCTAACAGACCTCATCAGCCAGGCTAGCTTGAATCCAGTGGCAAAGTGAGCAAGGGACCCACGTCTGGGCATATCCTGCCAACTTAGGGTGAACAAAGCAATCACAAGGAGATGATGGACGGAGCGCTGAAACTTTTCAGACACTCACCTCCAGTCACAGATCTGTGTTGAATCCATCATCATTCTTTAGCTCACTTCGCCACCCCAGTTCAGACACAGCTATATGCAAATCAGTCTTGACCCTGTGCCTCATGGGAACAGTCCAGCCCGAACTGCCAAGCCATGTTTTCACTGGAGTGGAAACAAGCATCCTGGGACTGGTTTCAGGCTAACAGCCCTCATCAGCCAGGCTAGCTTGAATCCAGTGGCAAAGTGAGCAAGGGACCCACGTCTGGGTATATCCTGCCAACTTAGGGCGAACAAAGCAAACACAAGGAGATAATGGACGGAGCGCTGAAACTTTTCAGACACTCATCCCCAGTCACAGATCTGGGTTGAATCCATCATCATTCTTTAGGTCACATCGCCACGCCAGTTCAGACACAGCTATATGCAAATCAGTCTTGACCCTGTGCCTCATGGGAACAGTCCAGCCCGAACTGCCAAGCCATGTCTTCACTGGACTGGAAATAAGCATCCTGGGACCGGTTTCAGGCTAACAGCCCTCATCAGCCAGGCTAGCTTGAATCCAGTGGCAAAGTGAGCAAGGGACCCACGTCTGGGCATATCCTGCCAACTTAGGGCGAACAAAGCAAACACAAGGAGAAGATGGACGGAGCGCTGAAACTTTTCAGACACTGACCCCCAGTCACAGATCTCGGTTGAATCCATCATCATTCTTTAGCTCACTTCGCCACCCCAGTTCAGACACAGCTATATGCAAATCAGTCTTGACCCTGTGCCTCATGGGAACAGTCCAGCCCAAACTGCCAAGCCATGTCTTCACTGGACTGGAAACAAGCATCCTCTGACCGGTTCCGGGCTAACAGCCCTCATCAGCCAGGCTAGCTTGAATCCAGTGGCAAAGTGAGCACGGGACCATCGTCTGGGCATATCCTGCCAACTTAGGGTGAACAAAGCAAACACAAGGAGATGATGGACGGAGCGCTGAAACTTTTCAGACACTCACCCCCAGTCACAGATCTGGGTTGAATCCATCATCATTCTTTAGCTCACTTCGCCACCCCAGTTCAGACACAGCTATATGCAAATCAGTCTTGACCCTGTGCCTCATGGGAACAGTCCAGTCCGAACTGCCAAGCCATGTCTTCACTGGACTGGAAACAAGCATCCTGGGACCTGTTTCGGGCTAACAGCCCTCATCAGCCAGGCTAGCTTGAAACCAGTGGCAAAGTGAGCAAGGGACACACGTCTGGGTATATCCTGCCAACTTAGGGTGAACAAAGCAAACACAAGGAGATCATGGACGGAGCGCTGAAACTTTTCAGACACTCACCCCCAGTCACAGATCTGGGTTGAATCCATCATCATTCTTTAGCTCACTTCACCACCCCAGTTCAGACACAGCTATATGCAAATCAGTCTTGACCCTGTGCCTCATGGGAACAGTCCAGCCCGAACTGCCAAGCCATGTCTTCACTGGACTGGAAACAAGCATCCTCGGACCGGTTTCAGGCTAACAGCCCTCATCAGCCAGGCTAGCTTGAATCCAGTGGCAAAGTGAGCAAGGGACCCACGTCTGGGCATATCCTGCCAACTTAGGGCGAACAAAGCAAACACAAGGAGAAGATGGACGGAGCGCTGAAACTTTTCAGACACTGACCCCCAGTCACAGATCTGGGTTGAATCCATCATCATTCTTTAGCTCACTTCGCCACCCCATTTCAGACATAGCTATATGCAAATCAGTCTTGACCCTGTGCATCATGGGAACAATCCAGCCCGAATTCCCAAGCCATGTCTTCACTGGACTGGAAACAAGCATCCTGGGACTGGTTTCGGGCTAACAGCCCTCATCAGCCAGGCTAGCTTGAATCCAGTGGCAAAGTGAGCAAGGGACCCACGTCTGGGCATATCCTGCCAACTTAGGGCGAACAAAGCAAACACAAGGAGTTGATGGACGGAGAGCTGAAACTTTTCAGACACTCACCCCCAGTCACAGATCTGGGTTGAATCCATCATCATTCTTTAGCTCACTTCGCCACCCCAGTTCAGACACAGCTATATGCAAATCAGTCTTGACCCTGTGCCTCATGGGAACAGTCCAGCCCAAACTGCCAAGCCATGTCTTCACTGGACTGGAAACAAGCATCCTGGGACTGGTTCCAGGCTAACAGCCCTCATCAGCCAGGCTAGCTTGAATCCAGTGGCAAAGTGAGCAAGGGACCAACGTCTGGGCATATCCTGCCAACTTAGGGTGAACAAAGCAAACACAAGGAGATGATGGACGGAGCGCTGAAACTTTTCAGACACTCACCCCCAGTCACAGATCTTGGTTGAATCCATCATCATTCTATAGCTCACTTCGCCACCCCAGTTCAGACACAGCTATATGCAAATTAGTCTTGACCCTGTGCCTCATGGGAACAGTCCAGCCCGAACTGCCAAGCCATGTCTTCACTGGACTGTTAACAAGCATCCTGGGACCGGTTCTGGGCTAACAGCCCTCATCAGCCAGTCTAGGTTGAATCCAGTGGCAAAGTGAGCAAGGGACCCAGGTCTGGGCATATCCTGCCAACTTAGGGGGAACAAAGCAATTACAAGGAGATGATGGACGGAGCGCTGAAACTTTTCAGACACTCACCTCCAGTCACAGATCTGTGTTGAATCCATCATCATTCTTTAGCTCACTTTGCCACCCCAGTTCAGACACAGCTATATGCAAATCAGTCTTGACCCTGTGCCTCATGGGAACAGTCCAGCCTGAACTGCCAAGCCATGTCTTCACTGGACTGGAAACAAGCATCCTGGGACCGGTTTCGGGCTAACAGCCCTCATCAGCCAGGCTAGCTTGAAACCAGTGGCAAAGTGAGCAAGGGACACACGTCTGGGCATTTCCTGCCAACTTAGGGCTGAACAAAGCAAACACAAGGAGATCATGGACGGAGCGCTGAGACTTTTCAGACACTCACCCCAGTCACAGATCTGGGTTGAATCCATCATCATTCTTTAGCTCACTTCACCACCCCAGTTCAGACACAGCTATATGCAAATCAGTCTTGACCATGTGCCTCATGGGAACAGTCCAGCCCGAACTGCCAAGCCATGTCTTCACTGGACTGGAAACAAGCATCCTGGGACCGGTTTCGGGTTAACAGCCCTCATCAGCCAGGCTAGCTTGAATCCAGTGGCAAAGTGAGCAGGGTATGCCCAGACGTGGGTCCCTTGCTCACTTTGCCACTGGATTCAAGCTAGCCTGGCTGATGAGGGCTGTTTTACCCGAAACCGGTCCCAGGATGCTTGTTTCCAGTCCAGTGAAGACATGGCTTGGCAGTTCGGGCTAGACTGTTCCCATGAGGCACATGGTCAAGACTGATTTGCATATAGCTGTGTCTGAACTGGGGTGGTGAAGTGAGCTAAAGAATGATGATGGATTCAACCCAGATCTGTGACTGGGGGTGAGTGTCTGAAAAGTTTCAGTGCTCCGTCCATCATCTCCTTGTGTTTGCATAGAATGCATGGGTGCCTGGTGATGTGCTGAATGTCAGTTGGAGCATGCAGGCTGAGCAGCAGGGAGGCTGCTCTTGGTGGGGCTATCTGTTATTTACCATCTTCTACTTACTTACCTGAAACATACCCTGTAACTAAGCTTGAATAAACAAACCTTATATTATACACCTCGGCTAATGAACTTTCAATTACAACAACTCTCCTATCGCCAGTCCTGGGGTCCACCATTACAAGAAGGTTTCCTGAAGCTGAGAGAATTCCTGGATGCCCTCTTGGTTCACTGTACTTTTTATCCAGTACATTTTTGCTCAGGTCATTGCAAGGGAGCTTACATAATAAGTAGCCTTATGGGCTCAGCCTTATACCTGGCTATACCCCTAGTGATCACTGATACCTGTCTGGTTGATTATGTTACCTTCTTGGCAATGTTGACGTGTATTGTAAGAAAATTGGTGATTTGTTGAGGAAGTTGTGATTGATTCCTAAGTAATAAGTAAAACATCATGTCAGTTTCAACACACACATTTAGTAAATAAACCTGTGCTCAATCCCTAGTAGGAATGGCACAGAGCAAGAAGGCTTAACTTAAGGAAAAGCATATTTAAAGTATTTAGCAGTACAAAACAATTACAATTTGAAGCACAACAGAATTAAATTCCACAACCAATTTCTACAAATAGAGAAAATGACAAAAGAAATATTAGAATCCAATAAGGATAACCGGAGACATGCATTTTTAAAGTTTTAGGGCAAAATGCTGAAAGAAAAATTAATAAACCAATTAAAGTCACTGCTTGTGGTTGACCAGAGCCTAGGCACAATTTCAGGTTGATCGTAATGGAGCCAAGGTCAGATGCCCCCATCGATTCATCCTGGTCATAGATTTAAACCTTCTTAGTTAGGATTAGCAATATTGAGGCTGTCTCTAGCAAAGTCATCTCAAATTTGGATATCGTCCAGCTAAAGACATTGGTTTTGGCAGGAAAAGCTCAGAGAGGGAAAATTCTAAATTTCATGCCTGCCTAAATCCTCTTGTCGATAATATACTATCACGCCTTTACCTGGTAAAAATTTCTTTCTTTGGACCTGGGGCCTGATTTAGAATTTGACGGACGGGTACTCCATACCAAATGTAATACATATCCCTTTCACCTCCTTACAAATGCATTTTGTCCTAACAAACATGTAATAAGGCAAACAGGATTTCTGTCACGTTTGTGAATAACTGTTCACCATGTTTAAATCATGCCCTTATTCTCTTTTTCTTTGGAGCTCATAATTCTCCAGCTTAGCAAGTTTTAAGCTGCAGCTGATGAAGTACTCGCAAAATTGGATACGTTTTTCCACGAGGTCCCGGTGAAGCTCCAGGAGTCTTGAAAGTCCCAAAATTTTCCATGTACCAACTTTTCAGACTTTCTGGAGCAGTACCTCTTGGTCATTTCTAAGGCTCCCAGGACCGCAGCGACAGCACCTAGTGATCAGGACTCACTCCATCAGAAACCACCACCACCACTTCAGGAAAAATACCCTTTTCAGGTTTTGTGTCCCTGTAGCCCAGGAGGCATCAGCCAACTGACCCTTGCAGTTCCCTTCTCAGTCCTGGGTACAAGTGGGAGCAGGTCTAACCCTTCAGGTCTCCACACAGGTCACAGAAAAAAGGTCCAGTCCTGTTCCTCCACAAGTCTAAATGTGTTCTGATTATGTGTAGGTGAGGTGCCACCTTTGTAGGATTCAGCAACCAGTGGGTGGGTGACTCCTGGATATTCCCTCACCAATGGGCAAAAGGTTCTGAGGGACAAGCCTTCCTACTTTTTACATCTTCACTGTGAACTATCCCACTGCACACTACCCCACAGTGCACACTATTCTAAGTTAAATCCAACGTGGTAGAACTGTAGCTAGCCTAACTTGGCATGTGTCTATGGAAATGAGCAGTCTCCCCTCCTCCACCAAACTAGTTCTAGTGCCAGCCACAGAGATGGTGCCACAATGGCTACACTGTGCCCTGAGATCAAAAGGCCTCTCTTCCCCAGGTCTCACTTTACACTTAACTGCAAATGTGCAGGCCTTACTCATCCCGTTCAAGTTAATTAACCTCCAGGACACTCCCCAACTGCTCCTCAACTGCCCTTTATGAGAGAGGCTGTGCCACTTCCTCACGCTCACTGCTTCCTGCCAAAAGCCCTAAGTAATTGTTCCTGCTCTGGAAGCAGTTTCATGCCCTCTTTAAGAGGAAAGCATTGACAGGGTCCAGCTGCTGGCAGGCTAATGCTAATTAACTCACTGGAGCTTGAGGCTGCCAAAGTGTAGCTTTTAAACCTTTACTTTTCCTATTTATCAAAAATCCAAATTCACCACTGAATTGGATTTTTAATAAATATAAGAACAGTGATTAAATCAGTCTGTAGCTTATCCCAAACCAATGTTAGGTGAAATAGTATTTCAAATGCACTTTAGATTTTCTCATAGGAACATTTGCAGCCCTTTCAAGTGAAACACGCTTTTGTGGGCCAGACACTGTGAGAACACGCAAACATAAAATTCTGACACGTTCCATTTT
Organism: Calotriton arnoldi; assembly: GCA_963921515.1. NCBI lineage: Eukaryota > Metazoa > Chordata > Amphibia > Caudata > Salamandridae > Calotriton > Calotriton arnoldi. The sequence continues at coordinate 421,082 of CAWUFW010012282.1, forward strand.
GAAACACTAGGCAGCCTACTTTGTGGGCTACAGGACTACATGGATTGACATTTAAAATTTAGACGTAAGGGTCAATCCTGTCAGAAAGTGTTACATTGACAGGTTCACCTGCAGGTTTAAAAGCTACAGCAGTCAGGTTACGCATGTACACCTGAAGCTATGCTTTTCCTTGTTAGCCTAGTGGATGGCAAATAGGTGCTCAGTCCACAGGTCACATTTTAGTTTCAATACCATTGATGGGCTTTCCTGCACTGTACACTATGGGTATATTGGAAAATTAAATATACCAATTGGTGATTAGCCAATTTACCATATTTTAGGGGTCAGAGCACATACACTGAGGACTGAATAGCAGTATCGCAAGGTTCAGAATTCTAAAATCAGCATAAGAGTGGGCAAAAAATGGGGTGATCGTGCAAAGAGGGACTTTCTCACACATATTTTGCTATGGCCTGATGCCAAGACTTCTTCTGAAAGACTTTGCGATCTCCAGCAAGGCACTATGAATGCAGTAGCATATGTCACCTGGCTCAAGCATTTAGCCTCAGCAGTCGTTTTGATTGAAAGAATCCAGAAGACATTTCTCAGAAAAGGTCTTCGAGCAGAAATAAAGATTGAATTAACATTTGCCCCCTGTATTGCTTCCCTGACTAAATTTACTAATCTAATTTTACAGATTGAACATAGAATCAGTGAAGAACAGAAAAGAAGAGTGAGCAAAAAAAATGCCACCTCACACCACATTGATCTCCAGTAACCAACTAGCCAAAATCCCTGACCTTACTGCTGCTTCACCTAAAGAACCTAAGGAAATAGAAACTGCTAGGAAAAGCTTATCAGCTGAAGCACACTTGCATATCGCTTCGTCTTCATTGCGGACGGCAATTCCTTCTTGTCCTATAAGACCTGTGAAAGCATCCAGAGAATATGTTGGGTGAGCCTATGTCATTGTTAATGGTCCTACACTCTACTTCCTAGTATGTCTATTCAAGTGTACTCTGGTGCTGTCTGCAAGTGCCAGCACTTCTGGGCTCAGGAGCTACTGAAATGTTTATAGACTTAGGGGCCGATTCCGATTCGGGCCGGAAATCTCTCCGACCGAGCCGGACCCGGAGAGATTTCCGACCGAATCGGACCCTAGCAGCCCGACCGAACGAGTACGATGCGCACGTATGCTATCGGACTCGAGTCGGTCGGACTCCCATTGAAGTCAATGGGAGCCGGTCGTACAACGCGTACGCGGGCTCGCATTGACTCAATGGGTGCAAGGCGAACAAGGGCGCCCCCTACAGCGGGTACGCCTCGAAGCGACTCGCGGCGTACATGCACAGGTAGTGGGGACCCATGGGTCCCCCCTGTGTGCGACTCGCGCGGCTATGCGTACAGGGGTGTCTGACACGGACCCCCAAAGTACGGCTCCGACTGCTTCTTGGAGCCGGACGGCGCGAGTCGGTCAGACTGCGCCGCGGCGCGCATCGTACTTGCCCGGTCGGGGAACGTCTCCATTGCGTGGTGCGAGGCGCATCCGTGCGAGTCGGTCGGAGCGGTTGGGACCCGCAAACGATTCGGTCGGCGAATTCGCACGCGCTCGCATCGTACTCGCTCGGCCGGACGCACGTACGAATCGGTCGGGAAAAAGGGCTCAGAATTGGATCCGGTTCAGCCGAATCCGATTCGGTGCCCTACCGGCCGAGATCGGAATCGGCCCCTAGGTCTGGGTTAAACAACAATCCATTCCAACTATAAGAAAAAGAGCAAACTTGGTACAGGCAGTGAATGGTACAGTGTTAGCTTGGTAAACAGTCTAAATATCGAGTTTTTCATTTCGACCTACAATAATATCGAGTTTGAAATATCGTAGGGACACAATATCGAAGTCAAGAATATCGATGACCAGAATATCGACCTGAAGGGAAGAAATATCGTTTTTGTTAATATCGAAGTTAGTAATATCAAAAGCAAAAATATCGATGTTACTAATATCGATATTTATATTAGTGTTATGTATTTTATTATATATTTTATATGTTTGTGTTTATATTTTTTGTTAATTATTGTACTAGTTTTAGAATATATGTATAACATTTTTAGAAGTTAGTAATTTTTTTTTAAAGTAAATTATGTGTTTTAGTACCGTAGCGGGTTGTGAGTTTATAGGGGAATAGGGTGGGAAGTAATTTAATTGTAATTAAGTAATTATTTATTTTTATTTATTGGTATTGATAAATAATTTTATGTTAATTAATTATTAATTGGTAATTAATTTTTATTAAGTGGTAATTAATTTTTATTAATTGATTAATTGGTAATTATATTAAGTGTATTAATTTATTATTGAAGTGTGTTGTGAGTTTATAGGGCAATAGGGTGGGAAGTAATTTAATTGTAATTAAGTAATTATTTCTTTTTATTTATTGGTATTGATAATTAATTTTATGTTAAATAATTATGAATTTTTATTAATTGGTAATTAATTTTTATTAATTGATTTGGTAATTATATTAAGTGTATTAATTTATTATTGAAGTGTGTTGTGAGGTTATAGGGCAATAGGGTGGGAAGTAATTTAATTGTAATTAAGTAATTATTTATTTTTATTTATTGGTATTGATAAATAATTTTATGTTAATTAATTATTAATTGGTAATTAATTTTTATTAATTGGTAATTAATTTTTATTAATTGATTAATTGGTAATTATATTAAGTGTATTAATGTATTATTGAAGTGTGTTGTGAGTTTATAGGGCAATAGGGTGGGAAGTAATTTAATTGTAATTAAGTAATTATTTCTTTTTATTTATTGGTATTGATAATTAATTTTATGTTAAATAATTATGAATTTTTATTAATTGATTATTTGGTAATTATATTAAGTGTATTAATTTATTATTGAAGTGTGTTGTGAGGTTATAGGGCAATAGGGTGTGAAGTAATTTAATTGTAATTAAGTGATTATTTATTTTATTGTTGAGTATTTATAATTAATTTATTGTTAATTAATTATTAATTGGTAATAACTTTTTAATAATAGATATTTTTATGTTTTGGAAATTAATTTGTTCATTAATTAATAATAGGTAATTAATTGTCATTAATTATTATTTATTGGTATTGATCAATACTTATTGTTAATTAATTATTAATTGCAAAACATTTTTTTTATAGTTATTGTTTTTGGGTATTGAAAATTAATTATTTTTTATTTTATTATTATTTGGTAATTAATTGTTAATAATTATTAGTTAATTGTATTTATCATCTATTTAATTGTTAATTAATTATTAATTGGTAATTATTTTTAAGTACTTATTTATTGGTATTGTTAATTAATTTATTGTAATTTAATAATTAAATTATTATTTATTTTTAAAAAAATATTTTAGGGGCCCATTACGATACCCGGCGTAAATAAATCCGCCAGGCATGGAAGCGGCAAAAATCCGCCCGCACACACCGCCTGAACACCGACCACGCCATTATGATTACACAAACCGAAAACCGCCATCGGTGGAAAAATCACACAAAATACCGCCCGCCATCGTCCGAGTCTGAGTCAAACCGCCCGCCACGGACGGAAACACGCACGACAACACAAAACCGCCCGCCCACACGGCCGACACACCGCACGTGAAATTACGATCGCACCGCCATGAGCGCGGAAAACCACAAATATACCGCCCGCCAGCGCAAACAACGCCGATGAGAATCGACACGGCAGAAGCCATGGCGCCAACGTACCTGCACAGAAACCATCCGCACACAAAACCAATAGCACACAACATGGCCAACAAGTCCACACAGCAAGGCACGCACAAATACACAAGCACAGTACACATCCCGAAAACACCCCCCGGACAAACAAAAAATACAAAGGCCAGAACCCCAGACACAACACACCTGAAAACAACAGACCATGAGGACACACCCACATAGGTGAGTACAAAAGCAGCACTCCCACAGACTACAACCCCTTGCTACATTGCAAACCAGAGAGGAGAGGAGAGGACACAGTGACACAGCAAGGACAGCAGCACACCACAGAAACGCACACATCACTACCACCACCACCACCACCACCACCACCACCAAACACCACCACCACCACCACACCCCCGGCACCACAAACCCCTGCACATTACACAACACACACCGCACCAGCACCACAAACACCATGGCACCACAAAGGATGCCCAAGTTCACGCCCATGGAGCTGACGGTCATGGTCGACGAGATCATCAAGGTGTACCCACAAATCTATGGGAACATGGTCCAGCACACACCACTAGCCACCAGAAACAGAATGTGGAACCGGATCGTAGACCAGGTCAATGCAGTCGGGACCCTGCCCAGAAACAGAGTCGAGATTAACAAACGTTGGAATGACGTAAAGAGCCTGGTCAAGAAGAAGGAGGGCAAAAACAGAGAGCTGGCTGCCGTCACTGGCGGAGGGAATCCCGCGCTCTTTAAGACCTTCAAAGCGTGGGAGGAGAAGGTGCGAGTCGTAATCCATCCGGAGATCCTCGCCGGATTAGCAGGGGGAGTGGAGGCTGGTAAGTACAAACTAATGTATACCAGCACACCGCTATGTACTCACATGCGCAACTACCATGCCACAGCTCCCAGGGACAAACACCCCCATGTCCAGCACACAATACACAACACATCACACACACATGCAACAGACACTACTACACACAGCCCAAACCGAACAACTGTAAGATGCGTGGGGACATGTGTACACTAAGCCAGCCACGTAACCACCAACAGGTCCCCAAATATGCCAGAAGCGCCACAACGAGCACCCACCACACCCATGTGTCCGCCACAGCTGCACTAACCGACAAGTAACAGGTAAGTGGCAGGAACACAAAGTGCAGTGGGTGGGAAGGTGGACAGCCCAAGTACAACACACACCAGGCCCCAGTCCCACAGCACAGCAAGGAGGAGCATCCCCCACACCCCACAGCCACGTGTCAGCCACCGCAGTGCACAACGACAGCCGAAAGGCAGACATCACGGTCCACAGCAATCGGTGTCAGTGGGTGTACAGCCACCCCCACGACCCACAACACCCCCCCACCCCCACAGACCTGCAACATGGAGCACCCCCGCTTAGAGCCATGTGGCATCCAGTACAGTGCACGCACGAACAACTTGCAGGTGGGAAACTGGACAGGGCTGGATTACTGGAGGCATGAGGACCATAACACCACCAACACATGGGACATGTCACGTAGCAGACGAACACGCAGCACCGCCCACCGTCACGAACAAGTGAACAATGTGCACACGGACATGAACAACAGACTCACACCCCACATGACCCATCACAGACATAGCAACACCCAAGGAGCCACGTCTGCATGCACAAGCCACACTGAATATAGTCCCACACGGCAGCCACTGTGCAACTCATCACACACAACCGAAACACCATTGAAGTCCTGTCCATGTAGCCCCCACTGCCTGTCAACCCCACACCCCACAACTACGCCTATGTAAGACAAACAACACTAGACGCAACAGAGCGGAACAACATAAATGCACACGAACACCACTGAACCCATCAAACTCACAGACACACCATGCACATACAACATACCATCCATCCCATCCGTCAGCCCCAGTCTCATGAAAGGCATGTCATCCGCACAGCTGCCACACATACAGCAGTCACGCTAAGACACATGCCCATGACCAACCATGTGCCAGAAGTCAATTAAGCGCACGACACACTGTGAGCAACAACACACAACATGGGCCACACCCCCCCGAGCACTGCAGTGATGCACATGGCACAGGGCAGCACGCACACCAAGGAGATGGGACAACTGCAATACGTTGGCTGGCACACAACTATCACTCACTCATAACGATGCGTCCAATGCCATGTCCAGTAATCACAACAGACAGCAAATATGCAGGGCATGTCAGGCATGCACACACCTCAGACCATGCACTGTCATGCTGCCACAACACATGTCACGTTCGGCATGTACCCCAAAAGCATATCCCCTCCCAAATGCGAATCTGGGGCATGGCCCCCATGTTGCCATATGCGTTCCTAAGCGTTCCATTTGAACCCCAAAAGCATATCCCCTCCCAAATGCGAATCTGGGGCATGGCCCCCATGTTGCCATATGCGTTCCTAAGCGTTCCATTTGAACCCCAAAAGCATATCCCCTCCCAAATGCGAATCTGGGGCATGGCCCCCATGTTGCCATATGCGTTCCTAAGCGTTCCATTTGAACCCCAAAAGCATATCCCCTCCCAAATGCGAATCTGGGGCATGGCCCCCATGTTGCCATATGCGTTCCTAAGCGTTCCATATGAACTCCAAAAGCAAAGTACAAACCAGACCCAGGATGGGCCAGGAGCCCGCATACACCAGAGTCACAATGAGTAGGGGCACAGCAACACACCCATCGGCATGGCCAATCCGTCCCATGCCACATGTGCACAGCACACAGTCCCATTGCCTAGCACACACAACTACAGATGCCACAGCCACACACTCGCCTCCGGGAAACCCATGTACGAGATTGCACGAACTGCCAATGTCAGACGACTAATACATACTTCGCCAGGTGCAACACAATAACAAATCTCATTCTCTCCACAGGTGACGAACTGCCGGATGCTGGGGATGGAGACAGCAGCCAGCACAGCCAGCCCACAAGCCCCCAACGAGGACACACGGATCTGGAGGATCTGTCCTCCTCTTCGGACACGGACCACCAAGCTGGCCCATCTGGCGTGGCAGGGCCCAGCCGCTCCCCAGGACCCCTCCTACCCACCAACCCATCATCCAGGGATGCTGAACAGTCCCAGTCCCCTGCTGCCACTGTCGTTGCGGCCACACCCACGGTCATTGCGGCCACTACCACTGCCGCAACCGCCACCATCGCCGCACCGACCACCACCGCCTCCACCACCACCACGTCTTCGCTGGCACCAGCCCCAGCGCAGGTGGTGGCCCGGCCGACTGGATCCACCCTGGGAGCCACAGCGAGGACCGTGGTGTGCAATGTGGCTAGTGGGCAGGCCGGTGGCAGCAGGACTGGTAGGAGGAGCAGGGTCAGGGAAATGCCAGCCTCCCCTGGGAGCCATGCCCTGCCTCAAATGGCCAGAGTCCTTGGGGCCTATGAAGAGGCCCAAGGACAATGGGCCAGGTCTGCTACTGACACGCGGGAGGTGCTGGGGGTGCTGAGGTCCATGGACGCCCATATGGGCCAATTCGTGTCCCGTATGGACCAACTCGTGGACCTCATGGGCCAGCTGGTGGTGGCGGTGGGGTCACAGGCAAGGCCAGCAACACCACCTCCGCCACCACCTGCTAGGGCGCAGGGTCGGGCAGCAGTGTCCACTTCCCCTGCGTCCACAGCCAGTGAGCACACCTCACCCACCACCAGCAGGTCGCCACCACACACCCCCCTCCCAAACGTGGAAGGGGCCGTCCGAAGAGGAAACAGATCTCCCGGGAGGACTTCGCACGCTCCAGTCGCAAGTGAGGCAGCCAGCCAGCCTTCCGCCAGCCTTCCTTGACCAGCCACTGCATTGACTTGCTCTACGATCCCACTCCACACAGCCAGCTGGATGGCATGTGTGTGTTGGACTATGGACATAGAACCAGTGGGTACACCCTGATCATCACGCAGCCATGACCGACAGCTCATTGTCACTGCACGCACCACTTTTGTCATCACCTTACACACAATCACATGTCACAGTTTGTAATAAATGCACCTTTTTCACTAACTGCTGTTTGTGCCCTGTGTTTTATTTGTACGGAATACAACGGCCACCTTGGGCGGAAAGGCACCTGATGCGTGGCATGGCAATGGAATCCGGAGGGCCTGTAGGGACCTAGGGGTGGGAGACAGAACAGGAGCACATTCAATGAGTGTGTCACACACCCATCACACAGTACATGTCAACAACTACAAGCAATGTACACACATCGCACAGAGCAATAGGGCACAATGCCACAGTCACCAACAGTGGCATACTACCCTGGCCATGGAGCGTTGACACACTGCACGCAGTGAGCATACGGCCACCCTGACACAGCACACACACACCTGCACAGATACAGACACATCATCCGTCGTACATGGACACTCACCGTCAAGTGAAGTAGCGGGCGATGAGCTGCTGGCGCACATTCCCAGCTTCCTCCTCTCCGCTGTCCACCTCACTCGAGCTGTCCTGGTCTGCGGGCTGGGGCCCTGGTTGATCTCCGTCATCCACAATGAGGGGGATCTGCTTCCGAATAGCCAGATTGTGCAGCATGCAGCACGCCACCACTATCTGGCACACCTTCTGTGGGGAGTACGCCAGTGCACCTCCGGTGCGGTCCAGGCACCTGAACCTGGACTTGAGGAGGCCAAAGGTACGCTCGACCACACGTCTGGTCCTCCCATGTGCCTCATTGTATCGATCGTCTGCTGGGGTGCGAGGATTCCTCAATGGACTGAGCAGCCATGCCCCATTCGGATACGCAGAGTCACCTGGGTGTGAGGGACACAGAGAACCGTTGCTATTCCAACTGGACAGGGGACAGCATCGCACAACCAGCACGCTACACCACTCCACATACTCACCGACAATACAGCCACGATCCTGTTGCAGATTGGCCATCAGTCGTGGCAAGATGCTGTTGCGCATTATGTGTGCGTCATGTGCCGAGCCTGGAAACTTGGCACACACGTGGGTGATCACCATGTCCGCAAGGCACACCACTTGCACATTCAGGGAGTGCGTGTGCTTCCTGTTGCGGTACAGGTGCTCAGTGGCCTGTGGTGGAACAAGGCCAACATGTGTGCAGTCAATGGCTCCCACGACGTGTGGGATTCTGCCAAGGGCATAGAATGCACCCTTCACTGCCGCCAATTCACGAGCCCTGGGGAATCTGATGTACCTGTTTCGGTACAGCATCATGGCTGCCAGTACATCCCTCAGCACCCTGCTGAACATGGGCTGGGACATCCCTCCTCCACTGCCCACTGTGTGCTGGAATGACCCAGTGGCGAAGAAATGCATGGCGGCCATCACCTTAGCCGTGGGGGTGACAGCAGTCGGATACACCCTGCGGGGACGGAGATGGGGCTCTAACATGGCACACAGTCGATGCAGAGTTGGCCTGTCCAGCCGAAACTTCCTGATTACCTCTGTATCGTCCATGTCCGCCAGCAATTGGTATGGGCGGTCAATGTTCGGTCTCCGCCTGGGTTAAATGGCAGAGGACACATGTCAAAGCAACACGGCACATAGCAATTTCGCATACACATCACTGACATGACTGAGCAAGCACATGAGCCACAGCCCAGCTGTCAAGCTGGGACGGCACGGCCACAATACACTTACACAGGTCTCCCAACAATGGCAATGGCAAGTGAGACATACCACTGCCATGTGCATGCACATGGGGATCTAGGCCCCAATGACTTGCGGGGCGTGCTGATGGGGACTGACTGCATATTCGTCAAGCGGCAACGCCACGGCAACATGAGTGTCTGCTGAGCATGGAACTGCTTCCGAGGCTGGATGAGTATGGCACACGACGACGACGATGTGGGCACGGGCTGAGCGGCCAATACAAGTGGGACCTGTGGCACGAGGGGATATGAGACAGTAGTAGGTGTCAGCACTGCACCCTATGTACAGCACTGTATGGATCACAGCTCCCGAAACATTGACTGGTGTCCACATTGACAGCCCCATGCCAAGACGGCTGTGTGCTTGCAGTCACACGTCACAGGTGAGAGGTTACATTGCACGTGCCAGGTGGCAGACGTACATAGTGGGAGCTGGCATGTGTGTGCATGTGTCTCCTGTTCAGGATCCACCAGATGGGCGCTGACTCTGTACTGACCATTGGACACAGCATGTTCCGTGGAAGGCTTGTGTGTGTGGGATGGTGGCACTGGATGTGCCTCCGTTGGGTGGAGGGCCATGCACAGGGCGGGTACGTCGATGATTGCGCATTGTTGGTCACGGTGGGTGCACCAACTAAGATGTGTTGCCCTGTGTTCAATTCCTATGTCCGCATGATGATGGACTGTGGATGTGAGCAGACTACACATTGGTCGATGTGCTGTCTATATGCATGTGCCTTCACACCAGGCACAGCTGCCCCTGCACATGTGACCCCTGCTGGACTTGCTGCTGGGTCTGTGGAGCTGATGCACCTTCTGCGCGTGGGGCGGACAGCTCTCCTCACTTCCCTCATTGTGCATGTCATGTCTTTGCCGCAGGTGACATGGATCATGGAGGGCCCACATGTACGCGTGGGTAGGCTACACATGATTGTTCACTGGTCGCCACCCCCAGTCAGTGTTTCGAATGGGAAGGTTGTCGTGCTGGTGGTATGTTCGATGTGGCGGATGGGCGGGCCTAGGTGCGGGCTTACATTCCGGACATGGGGGTAGTTGGATTGGCGACTAGTTGCAGTACACACGGGACACGTCTCTTCCTTTCCACATCTGGGTCATCCCTTGTACTAACTGACAGTGATACAGTCATCTTCGCCCCAGCCCTCATGTCCTCCCCTCGCCCCCCAATATGCATGCTCACCTGCGAGGCTAGCGCTTGCACAGGCAGCCCCAAGCTCGCACCAGAGAGGGCAAGGAGTGTATGTGTGGGTCCAGTTGCACGAGTGGGCTGTCTCAGGGTATGATGTGTGGCGGGACGCCGTCCACCTGCGTGGTGCCCCAAATGGAGACCCGGCCTGCATGGACTATGCATCACAGTCTTCGCCTTCCGGATCCGCCACCTGCGACACCCAGTGGCTGTGGCTGCCCTTGCGGCCAGGCCGCGTCCGTCTGTGGCTGTTGGCCCACACATTCACTCTTTGGCCTCTCTGGGGAGGGCTCGGGGGTGGTGGCGCACGCGCTTGCACTTAGTCGCAATGGCATGTGTCGTGGTTGGTATGATGGGCAATAGATGGGATGGTGCGAGCCACCTCCCGTGACGTCAGTGCTGCTCGTGCTGTGGTGCGTCCCCCCTACACTTCCATCTGACTTGTGCCATGCTAGACGTTGAGGTTCTATTGCCTGCGTGATATGACCAGGAGGAGCGCGAGGAGACCTCACACACACCATGCTCCACTGCCATCCCGTGCCCTGTATCGCCTGTGCGGATTGACTATGTTGGGGTTACACCTGGTCGACTGGGGCTGTGTGTGCCTTGTCAAGGGGCATGGCGGGCGCACAACAGGATCCAGCTTGTCCACAGAGGGTGGGCTGAGGTGCGCCTGGTACCGCTTTGTACGTGTGCCCGGCTGCTGTGCACACACGTGTTCACTCCCCCGACAGGTGTCCTCTCACAATGCCCAGGGAAGCGGTGGTGTACTGTTCATGACCCCTCCCAACACGGCGTGCTCCAACTTGGCATGTGCGCATCTACCCGTCGCACCCACCTACCTGAGTACTGCGTCCATACGACTTCACACGACACATGTGTGTCTTCCACAGTAGTGCTACTCATTTGCGTTGACATCCAATACCAGTGGACTACATGGTCATGTCACGACTGCCGTGTACTTCACATACTCTCATCCTCTCTCATTCGTACTTGTGAAATGAGTCAGCGGAGACAGTTTTGGTTTCAAACATTATATTGAGTCTTCTGTCCTCTGTGATGCAGTATAGTGGACACTACTGGCAGCGGGATACATGTTGAGGATATACTGAGCATGATTACAAATGGGATAGGGTGTAGGGTTACATGTGATTAGCTGTTGCATGTGGGATGTGGGCTTCAGAGTTACATCTGCTTGGCCAAGGCTGTGCTAATGTACATTTACGTATAGCTGCGGAGCTGCGGACTTTGACACAGACGGTATACATGTAGCCTACCAGACCGCTCGGCATCATGGGCACAGTCCATCTCAGTTCCATGTGACAGGTTTTCTGCGGTTGTTCCTCATGCACGCGTGCATGTGAGATGACATCAGGGCATGTGCTTGCGTGCATGCAGCGGCGTGCCACTTGTTGTTGCACTGTGGTGGTTACTGGACATGTCACAGTCACTGGGGTCGTGTTGTTGTTGTATGCACTTGTCGTCCATGCAAAGGTCCTGGTATGGGATTCCCGGGGCGGGGGTGGGAGGGGTGCAGCACCCACAGACTCCAGGCGACCTATTCATGTCCACTGAGCGGTGTGTGTGTCCATGTGCGCTGGATCCATGTCGTGTCCTGGTTGTTCGTGCAGTTCCGTCCATGTGGGTGCGATACACAGAGCCCATGCCACTGCCTCCCACGATGCATGCGGTGTTCCTGGATGTGATGGGGAACAGTGTGCATGTCCCGGTCATATCCGATGTCATGGCGATGTCGTTGATGGTGTGGTTACAGTTGCCGGTCGTTTGGTATGGCTGTTGTGGTGGTGACTGGCCAGTCCGTGCGGAAGCTGAGCATGGGTGCGGGGTTGGACTTCATAGGTCACTCGGGGAACCTGCGTTGTGGTCCGACGTATTTACAGGTTGTCAGGTATGCGATGCCGTCCAGCAGGGCTTCCATGTCATTGGTGGTGTACATGTTTGCCAGCCAATGAAGCGGATGGTGGCTGTCAAGGTGTTGTTCGTAGGTTGTCCCTTGGAGGACCATGATGGGGCATGCTGGGTGACATTCGATGTAGCTGTTCTCGATGATCCGTCGTGTGGAGGCACAGTGGTTCCATTTCAGTGCGGGTGCGATGTTGGCCACATACGCCATGCCCCCATAGGCAGAGCAGGCCCTGTCGTGTGCGTCCAGAGGGAGGAGTAGTGGTAGCAGGTCCGCCTTCAGACATGCCGGGTTGGAGAGGCATATCTCGACGGGATGCTGGTAGGGACACCTCCGACAGTAGAAGACGGGCATGACGCAGCTGAACAATGTGATGCGGTAAGTCAGTCGGTAACTTACGTTCAGCAGGGACAGGAGATCGCATCCCAATGTATGTATCGTGTTGGTTTTGTACAGCTTGAGCTGTTCGGCGTAGTTGGGTAGGTGTGTTGCGGTTGCCATTTCGCAGCGGTTCGTTGAGGTGGCGTGCTCCGGCTGTGTGTGCAGTCTGCAATGTGCACGCTCCGGGGTTGCTGTGAGCTCTGTGTAGTCGTAGGGAGACAGGACTTGTGTTCTGTTGGCTTGTTTGGAGGACACGGGCCCTCTTCCCACATGCTTCTCAGACAGTTCAAGGTCAGTGCTGTGTGACTCCTTCCAATTAACTTGCATGTGGCCGACATGGGGGAGTGTTTTCTTCTTTCTTCCCCGTCCGTTGTGTGCTTCTGTGATATGCACTATCTGCCCTGTGGTCGGTCTCCTCGGCATGCCTGTGTTGGTCTATTCTTGGACAATGGCTGTATTCACCGGCTTCTGTCGTAGGGCTGTGGTTTCGGAGTTGGAATGGAAGGTCATTCAGTGCTGTCTGCTCTCCCTTGTGTGGGCGGCAGGCTGCCTTCCGCTCTGCGTTGGGCCTTGTGTGTGGATGTTATTCTTGGGCCACCTGTTGTCGGTCCCCGGGCTCTTTGGTGTTCCGTTTCATGTGTCTTGTTCATATGTGCAGGGTGGTATGGGTTTTTCAGTGTGGTACTGGCGTTCCTCTTCCCGAAGGGGCCCTGCTTCTCCTAGTTGGTGTTGCCGCCGCTGTGTGCTACGCCATGTTTGTTACACTGGGGTGTGTCCTGCAGTTGCGTGTCTTCACTGACATGTGTGCGTCGGTTGTGTGGCGTTGGGTGTTGTCCGTGAATTGGGCGTTGGGGACATGTCTGTGGCCGGCCTGTCACGTGTCATGTGCGTTCGGGGTGGGGCTGATGTGTGTGCTGCTTGGTTGTGTCCCTGTGTCTGTGTGCGACGCATGCATGGCGCTGCGGTTGGCCTCTGCGTTGTGCGCATGTGTGGCGGCGTCATCGGCGCTTTGGGGCCGTGACGGGGTGGTTGGTTCCTAGTCCCAGGTGGTGTGTACACATGTGTTCCGCGATGTTAGGATTTGGCCTGTGTGTCATATGTGGATGCAATGGTGGATGTGTAGTGTGCACGCGCTGGTGGGGGGTTGTCCGCTTTTTCCGCCCTTGCACTGTGTGCGCTGTTTGCGTGCACTTGTTGTGTGTGTGCCTACCTGCGTCTCCGCGGTACGTTGCGTCCTTGGTGGTGCATCAGCAGAAGCATGGGAAGGGCCTGCAGTGCTGGATTCATGCCCGGGGTGCCGCTTCTTCGTTGTCCGTGCTCTGCGTCCGTGTTTCCGCCTCTCTTCACGTGCAGTGTCTCTTTGCCGTGGGAGCCGTTTGTTTGCGGCATCGTAATTTATGCGCCGGGCGGGACGTGTTTCGTCGGACGGTGTGTGTCAGTTGTGCTGCGCCGCTACGTGTGCAGGCGCACTTTGATGGCGGACGGTGTTGCTGGCTTGCCGGCGGTGTTTGGCCTGCTTTTCGCATCGTAATTGGGCGGGCGTGTGGACTGCTGCGTGCCGGCGGTAACTGGTGGTTTTTGCATCCGCCAGCACGGCGGTTGTGCTTCCGCCCGCCATCGTAATGTGCCCCTTAATTATTAGTAAGTTATTTTTACCCCTACGCTATCCAACACTTTCCCTACTGTTGCACTCTCTGGAGTTGGAATAGTAATTTTAACATCTACACTATCCAGCACTTTCCCTACTGTTGCACTCTCTAGAGTTGGAATAGTAATTTTAAACTCTACGCTATCCAACACTTTCCCTACTGTTGCACTCTCTGGAGTTGGAATAGTAATTTTAACCCCTACGCTATCCAACACTTTCCCTACTGTTGCACTCTCTGGGGTTGGAATAGTAATTTTAACCTCTACGCTATCCAACACTTTCCCTACTGTTCCACTCTCTGGAGTTGGAATAGTAATTTTTACCCCTACGCTATCCAACACTTTCCCTATTTTTGCACTCTCTGGAGTGGGAATAGTAATTTTTACCCCTACACTATCCAATATTTACTGTTTTAGTTAATGTAGTGTATAATTTATTTAACAATTTTTTTTTTAATTTGTTATAAATATTTTTTATATTTTTATTTATATTATTGTTGTATGTGTATGTATGTATTTATAATTTATAAAATGTTTTTTAACAATTTATAAGTTATTACAATAATTAATTGTAAATATTAAGTAAGTATATATATTATATTTTATATGTATATGTTTAATTTTTTTTTACATTATATGTATTACTTATAATTTTAAACATATTTTTAACTATGTTTATTTTAAATATATGTATCATTTACTTTATTTTACATTATTTTTTAACATATTTTTGTACTTACCATAATGAAGATAGGACTTCGATATTCTTGACATCGATATTTCGGCTACAATATTTTTGACGTCGATATTTTTGACGTCGATATTCTGTCAGTGAGTCTGTTAGCTTCAGGTCCTGTAAACGTCCAAACAAAACCCCTAACAGTAAAGTTTGGAGTCCTCAAGGAAATAGTTTAATCTGATCTCATTGCCACACACCATCATCCTGTGATTTTGTAGTCAATTAATTTGGTGTCCAGGACTATAATTATGAGCTCCACCTTCTCTAATGAGCATTGTGGGTCATTAACTGATTATTGGTCCACACCTGAAGTCTCTAAAGAAGAAGGTATATCTGCTTCTGTGCATGATATCCCTAAGCAAGTTGAAGGTGGATCGCTTTCTGGGTGCTGTTCTTCTAAGGCTAATTAGGTTGTTAACATGATAGCCCAGAAAGTGAAGCCTTCAGAAGACTTTCCTAGCATTTCTTCAGGAGAGTTGGAGGTGGCTCTGGAGCAAAAAAGGACCTGCTAACCTGTAAAGACAGCTCTTGTGAAAAATACCCAGTAATAAACTCAATATTGCCCAGTACACAATACGCTTCTGAGAATGGATAGTTGTGGTATGAATATTTTTTGGAAGCACTTTCTGTTTCCACTATGCTGGATTTAGAGGCGATGATTAGTTCTGACCCAGATTCACTTCAATTGAAGCTTTCCAAGATGAAGCCAACTAGATAGCTTACTACACCATTCCAAAAGACTTGACAGCTCAACCATAAGACTATCAAGAGTCAAGTTGCACTATTCTACAGAGGGCATCTGCTCTGTAGCCTGTGTTACACCAAGGTCACATTATGCAGCTTCCTCAGAGCCTCTAATAAAGAGGTCTAGGCTTGATTCCTGTGGCTAACCTTTGAAATGCACCCACTACGTCCAGCCCTTTACAGAAGCACATATTAGGAGGCTGAGGAGGGATAATTGCAAAAGGTTTGCATATGTGCTCGGTGAAAGCATACACGCACTTTGAACAATGAGAGCGTATAGGGACCTCCAAAAGGCTTTTTAAAACATTCTGTTCCACCTGTGGGTAGCATGGACCGAGGTCAAGACACACTCTGAGGGAGGGGCTTAGGATGAGTGTAACTCAGATCTTTAGTAAAAGAAAAAATATATGTAAGTTGCACATCAAGTTAAACACTTAGGGCCCGATTCCCAAAGGTAAACTGAGACAAAAACTTTACGACTTTCCATATTCACAAAGGGCATTTATGAGTAGTAAAGTTAGACTTTTGTCTCAGTTTTGGTCTTAGTTAAACTTAAGATCAAACCTTAATTTTAACTGAGACAAAAGTCTAACTTTACTACTCGTAAATGCCCTTTGTGAATACCGAAAGCCGTAAAATTAGACTTTCGTCTCAGTTTACTTGTGAATCAGGCCCTTATTCTCTAGACCCACAATAATGTCAAAGAAAAAAGGCAACAGAGAACCAGAGAAAAATACTTTAAATCATTTAAACGAAATTCAAATGAAGTATTTATTAAAAAGTAAGTCTAAGAAAATGCATGATATGCGACTGAGGCCCACGGAAAAGTCTAATTGGCGAAATGTATATATTTTTGAGATGTACGGTGGCCACATTTTAGGAAGTCGTTTGATTGCACACAGATAGGTTGTAAGGTCTTGAACCTTTATTCAAGCGGGCTCCCATGGGACAAATGCGTTGAACAGGTCAGCCACATTGATGAAGGCTGAAGAAAACAAAAATCTTCAGGTAGGGGAAAGGATTCTGTTGATACGAGAGCAGCGACTATGCGGGTTTGCGTCCCTCCGTCCAATGACCTTTTGTAGATTTTCCAGAGCACTCTTGTGTCCTGTGGACATGAGCTGCAGAGAAAGGCTGGCCAGCTCCACAGGAGACCAGAGCAAGAAAGCAGGAGTTATCAGGTTCTTGGACATGGGAAAAGCTCAGAATCAGGGAACATGCAGTAAAGGACTATGGGGCATATTATCAAGCCCTTTATCGCCGCGTTAGCGGCCCTTTTCTGCCGCCAATGCGGCGATATTTTTATCACACTATTAACAAGCTGCAGCTAACGGGCCTTAGCATGAGTTTATTAGCGATAGCGGCCGTTTTTTTACCTCTAAGCATGTCAGCGATACATATCGCTAATGACATGCAAAGTAGGCGTTCCTGACTAAAACTCCATTGAAACAGTCCCAAACACAACTTCCCCCTATTATCAATGCCCGCGAAGCGATAGGAAAATTTGCGCTAACCGCGCTTATCGCTGGGATTTAACGCCTGAAAAAAACTTGCCTTAACCATCTTGTCAATGGGGGGTGGATTGTTGGGTTAAGTATGCACTTGCCTATTAGCAAGCTTTTCATTAGCGCTGTTAATTTAGCGCTGGAATTCTCACGCTATTGCTGGTTTTACTCGTTATCGCTGGATTTCCTATCGCCTTTGCGATACGCGTTGATAATACCGCGCTATCACGGCGAGGAAATCCAGCGATAGCCGGCGATAAAAAAAACAGCGCTAAGCGCGCTTTGCGATAAATATCGCAGATCCTTGATAATATGCCCCTCTGTTTTTTTGGGAGGTGACGTTTGCGACTCTCTTATTGTTGGGGAATGGAACACATAATGGTCAATCTGTTTGTGTAATTTAATTCTAGCACTAATCTACCACAAGCCACCGCTGCCTGGACTAGTGGGTGTGTAAAGGCATGCACATGTTTCAGAGAAGTTAGTATCTAAGCTGCAGAGGGAGTCCACATACGCATGAAGCATTGTAAGTAGAGCATGGGTTTTATTATTTAGACGAGTCTCAGCTACGGAGTTGTGTATTGGTCTCAGTGGCGTCACTAGGTGGGTGCGGGGGTGCGGACCGCACTGGTGACACCATCACATGGGGTGACACCTTTCCCAAATGAGACTTTTTACTAAATAGTCTCATTTGGGAAAGGTGTCACCCCATGTGATGGTGTCATGGGGTAAGTCGTGAGGAGGTGACACCATGAGTTACCGAGTTACCGCACTGGGTGACACCAACCCTAGTGACGCCGCTGATTGGTCTGACTCAGGGACTCAAGGTACCAATACGTTTAATTTTTAATTGTTTTGATAAGAAATGTCAACACCCTTATTTCAAATTCATGAGCGTCATGAAATTTACCTAAACTTTACAATTCCAAATCTGTATGAATGCAACAAAAGAGAAATAAATGTGTACTTTTATTTCAATTAAAATAGTATCTGCTTCGGGGCATTTCAGTTCAAATAAGGTCACAATAGCTCTCATAATCCAGCAGACATCGCCAAACAGAAGAACATTCTTGAATGCCTGCTCTGCACTATTTATTAATAAGTTGCAAACTCTGCATTTTAAAGAAAAATTCTGACTTTTGCTAATATTATTTTCTCCTGTTCCTGTCTCTTACAGTACGGTATTTAATGACTGAGCACCTCGTGTGAACCTACAAAAGATTGAGTATGTTTACTTTTCTACCTCAGGCATTCATTTAAAACAGGACCATACAAATGCACGTAGTTGTGCTTACCTGACTTTGGAAGCGGGTATGTGGAATTGTAATAACTCTCAAGGAATGCCAGAATACGACCTGTCACATTCAAGGCATATGCACCATGATTGTCCTCGATGGCTTTCTTGCGACCCCAAATGCGGATCTGAAAGGATCATTTGATTCATGTTAAAGATGGATGCTTTCAGCTTTAACAAACAGCAGCACTTTGACTTAAGGTCACATATACACTTTACCTGCACACTGTTGCTCGCCTGCTCAACCTTGTCAAAGTCAGAGACTATGAAAGCCAGGAGATAAGTAGACATCTTTGGGGTCTTTTCAAATGTGGTGACACTCCAAATCGACCCCTCCATCTCTTTCATGGCTGTGCCTGAAGGAACATGAGTTTTCATTCAGTGTAAATGTTTCAACACTCTTTATTTTCCATCAGTAGCGGCTGGCATGTCCCGAGGGTGGTGTCTCGGGTGGGACATTAAAACAAAATATAGATGAAATTAAATGCACTTACCTGCGAGAGCAACATCCTCCTCGATGGTCTTCTCTCCTCGAGGCAGGCAGGCAGGCTCCAAACTCCCAAACCAATCCTGGTGCTGCTCTCATCAGCATGAAAGCAGGCAAGGATTGGTGGGAGCCGCCTCTATCAGCGCTCAGAAGAGCACTAGAGGCTTCTGCTTTCTCTAACCCCGCTGTCTTATCACAGCGGGGTTAGAGAGGTTTAAAGGGCACATGTAGGACTGCCCGTCACAAGACGGCCAGCCAAAAAGACATGCGCACTTTAAACTGAAAGTGCCCTGCTCTCTCTGCTGCTGCAAGTCAGCAGCAGCCCCGTCCTGACGCTCCGAAAACATAAAATGCAGTGGCGGCTCGCATAGGACATGCTGCGGGGCGGTGGGGTGGAGCGGGGGAGGGGAAAGTGGGGGGAAGTAAACTCGGACATACGACGGAATGGAGGAACGTAATTATTCCGTTCCTCCGTTCCGTTGTATGTCCGAGTTTACTACCCCACCACCCTGCCCCTCCCCGCCACACCGCCCCGCAGCACACCCTATGCGAGCCGCCACTGATAAAATGGTAATGAACATAAATGAATAAATGCGAAAAATAAAATGGTAATGAATAAACTTCATAAGCATTTTATTTTTCGTGTCTGGGGGCATTTCAGTGGGGCGACGTTCCTCCTCTCAAACGGAGGAGTCGCCCCTGTTTTCCGTCCAATTAATTCATCTGGTTTTCAGTCATAGCAAAGTTTTGTTGCTTGGCAGTGAGAATGCATTGTGTGAATCATACTTTTTATTCTTCTTTGCCTTTAGTCTAGATTCTTCAAATTAGTCTTAACTACTATCCGTACCAGTGGAGTGATGCAAAATAATGGCGAATACGTCTTGTTTTGAAAGGCCAGCGATTGGATTGGCCAATACTTTTTTGCAACATAATTAACAAATGGCAAAATGGTCACCAGTGCGTCAAAATACATTGAAACACATGTGCACTGACACAAGAGCATGCATGGCCAGCCGTTTCCCACTTACTCAAAAGTCACTTGAGACACCGCAAGGACATTGGTTCTAAAAGAAAATGTCTCAGGTGACGCTAATGCTACTCGAACCCTTTATGATGAACATATAGCACCCTCACTGTTTTAGATAGGGCTTGCAGTGGATCCCATGGATTTTCCACAACCACTAATTGACATATGTAGTCAATAACTGATACCCTGTTGGGTCAACTGTCCAAATTCTAAAGTCTGAGCATAATGATGGGGACATTTACTAGCCAGGCCCAGGCTTTCAAATCACGATTTAGACATGTACTCACCTCATATCAATCTTTGACGGCGCCTTCATTTGGGTGAGCCCAACATAAGGGTGCACTTAACCTTATTGCTGTCTTCAGAACCTCATCGAAGGCTTCAGCATACCCTCAAAGAGCAACTAGCACTTTCTTCCACTTGTGACAGTCTGCTGCATGCGCTGCTCCACAGGCAACCGTATGTGCTCAAACTGGCTTTTCTTTTATAACATGGCCTTTGTCACCAGTTTGTGCTTCATTCTAACTCAATGTGTTTACCTGCGAGGACAGAGACCCCATCAGCTTCAACACAATCACATATAATTGTGCATAAATTTCCCCCCAAAACATTTGGGGCATCTCAGGTCAAAGTGAACATGCTGAAAAGTCACGTGAGATACCAACAAGGAGATGAGCTCGAGGAGAAAATTTCTCCTGTGTCACAATTTGAGCTCGACCGAGTTCTCTGAGACACATTTTGTGCTCAAGCCAGTCCCAACTGCAAAAACGAGTGAACAATTTCACCTGTGTAAGTTCCATAATTTGGCGTAATTTGTGTAAAGGAAAATTATATCTGTCAGAAATTGGGTTACTGGGTGGAGGGGGTGAACCCTTCAGAAGCAGGAAACACAATCTCTATCAGGGTGACGCACAAGCAAACACCACATCAACCTGTGCTCAACCACCTGGTAACTTGGCACAAAAGCAGTCAGGCTTACTAGAGGCAATGTATAAAGTATTTATGCAGTACTTCAAACAGTAATAGAGTGAAAACACAATGCAAGAAATATCACACACTATTTTAGAAGAATCGAGTATAATTTAAAAAGTATTTAACTTCAAAACAACAAAAATCCAATCAGTAGAAGCGAGATATGCAATTTTAAAGATTTCAGGTCAGTAAAGCACTTAAAAGCACAAAGCACCACTTGCGGATACCTGGTTGTGCGAGACAGTTCAAAAAGTTCTGTTAATGGTGGAAGGGCCTGCTTGGAGAATGGAGAGCATTGCAGATGGAATAAACAAAGTTCAAGTGTCAACTGCACCCAGTGATATGACCCAGGGACATGCTGCAGGCACCAAATGGGGCAGGAAAATGGCAACTTTTGAAAAGTGGCATTTTCAAAATTGTAACTTAAACTCTGACTTTACCATTAAAGATGATGTTTAAGTACAATTTCCCAGACACCAAACATGAAATATTTACCTGTTCCCATTCAAAAAGTTAGCATTTATTAAATGTAATAAGGCAACCCAATGTTATTCTATGGGAAAGGTAGGCTTCACCATAGTGAAAAAATAATTTAGGAGATTTTCACTACCAAAACATGTAAAACTTAAAGGTACTTATTCAACTTCTTTAATACACTGCACCCTATCCTCTGGGATGTGTAGGGCCTACTCTAGGGGTGACTTATCCACATTTAAAAATTGGAATCCAGGGAGAAGCTTTCAAATGGATCACCTAATACCTCACCACAAGAACCCAGAGAATCCATCTCCCACCATTCACCTCGGAACCCAAGAAGAACATCTGTAATCATCCCTCAAACCCACCCTCTTCAACACGTAAATGACCCCTCCGGCCAACACCATCACATCGCACAGACTTAAACTCATCATCCTATGCCGACGACACACAGCTAATCGTTTAGCTGTCAGAAGATCCCTCCACCACCAGAGCCAACTTCCACAGATGTATGATGAATAGATGCAGGACAACTGTCTCAAGCTCAACACAGACAGGATGGAAGTACTCATCTTTGGGAACACACCTCGCCTTGGAACAACGCATGGTGACCTGCTGAACTCGGCCCAAACCCCAACCCAACAGACCACGTCTGTAATCTCAGCATCATGAACAGCAAACTATCCATAAAGAAACAAGTAAATGCAGTCTCATCTGCCTAATACACACCCTACACATGCTCCGCAAGATCTTTAGGTGGCTCCCAGTCAACACCAGAAGTATCATCATGCAGGCCTTCGTCACCAGCAGGCTTAACGAAGGGAACACACTCTACATAGGAATCACCGCACGCCTCCTGACTACAGACGATACAAAACTCAGCAGCCAGACTCATCCTCGACCACCCACATCACACCTCACCTCAAGAAGCTACACTGGCTCCTGATCCAGAGGAAATGCCAGTTCAAGATGTTGACCCACATAATCAAAGCCGTGCACAACAAGGGACCATCATACATCAACAAACGCATAACCTTCCACCAACCATCTAGACACCTACGATCTGTCTCCCTCTTCCTCACAGACACCCCTGACTTCACTGAGGCAACAGCTCAGGATGCTCCTTCTCACAACTGGCAGCCAAAGCTTAGCTTAGCCCTGCACCTCAGGACCACCCCTCGCTCCAGCAATTCAGGAAAGGACTCAAAACCTGGCTGTTCAAATGAACAGATCACCATGAAGCAGCTAGCAACGCCAGCACCTTGAGACCCTCATGCGTGATTTGCCGCGCTTTACAAATACTCGATTTATTGATTAAAAAGGAAGGTTTAGGCCTGGCAAAAGGTTTATTTTACCAGATTGAAAGGGCAGTTTAAACACACAGTCTGCAATGGCAGGTATAAGACATGTTTAAAAGGCCAATTAAGTGGTTGTCCCAATTAGTGAGGCAATCCCACTAGTAGCATTTATTTTACAGGCATCGGGTACATGTAGTACCACTTTACAAAGGACTTACAAGTGAATTAAATGTGCCAATTGGGTGTAAGCCAATTGTACTATGTTTAAAAGAGAGAGCACTTTAGCACTGTTTAGCAGTGGTAACGTGTGCAGAGTCCTAAACGCCAGCAACAACTGGTTCAGAAAACAGGAGAGTGAAGGCAAAAATGTAGTCTTGACCCTGCAGAATGAGACAAGTCCAGCAATATCAATTATGCAAATTACAAACAAATAACAGAAATTTAGCACAGGTCTACTAATATGGTTGCAGATATGAAAACAACTTAGGTCCAAAAGAAGAGCCATCACAATGAGGTTCGTCATAAAGTAACTAGACAAAGGAATGACTATACGGCGAGAAAGCAAAAGACACACAGATGATGGACAGAATGCAGAGCAAATCAAGCATTCACCCCCCAGTCAATAGATCTGGGTTAAATCCATTGTCCTTTTGCTCACCATGCCACCCCAGTTTAGACCCAGCCATATGCAAATCAGTCTTGACCCTGTGCCTCATGGGAACAGTCCAGCCCGAACTGCCAAGCCAGGTCCTCCCTGGACCGGAAACAAGCATCCTGGGACCAGTTTCAGGGCATCACCCCTCATTAGCCAGGCTAGCTTGAATCCAGTGACACAGTGAGCCCGGGACCCCTGTCTGGGCATACCCGGACCATGAAAGGGTGAGAAAGCAAAAGACACACTAATGATGGACGGAATGTACAGCAAATCAAGCATTCACCGCCGGTCAATAGATCTGGGTTAAATCCATTGTTCTTCTGCTTACCATGCCACCCCAGTTTAGACCCAGCCATATGCAAATCAGTCTTGACCCTGTTCTGCATTCTGTCCATCAACTGTTCTTATTGCATTTGTCATCCCGAGTGGGACGTGTGTCCCGTGCCCTCCATGCCACTGGAGTCAAGCTATCCTGGCTGAAGAGGGGTGAAACCCCGAAACCGGTCCTAGGATGCTTTTTTCCAGTCCAGGGAGGACTTGGCCTAGCAGTTCGGGCTGGACTGTTCCCATTTGGCGCAGGGTCAAGACTGATTTGCATATGGCTGTGTTCAAACTGGAATGGCATGGGGAGCAAAAAAACGATGGATTTAGGCCCAGATCTCTGTACTGGGGTGAATGTATGACATTGTTCTGCATTCTGTCCATCAATTATTCTTTTTGCAAAGGAATTACTATATCCTTGCCCACTAAGATTGAATATTATATTAGCATACAGTAGTGATTCAGAAGGATTGCTTACTGCACACTGCTCTCTTGGCATTTGATACCTGTTTGACTGAAATGGACATGGCCCATGGTCAAATTTTATTCAAATTAGTCTTCTACTTTTGTTGGCAATTGTAGATATTGGGGATTCAAGATCATCATAATCTCAAGGAACAAGGCAGCAAAGTTATTTTAATGGTCAATCTATGAGAGATGGAATCTGAAGAATATAACAGTATTTTTGCTTACAACCTACTGATGGGGTAACCACTGATTGAGAAATTTGAAAATGATGAGTACATCACAGTATAAACATCTCTGGTTCTGCTACAGATCTCCAAAGTACTGAAGTAACTCAGAAATGGCAGACCAACTGTCCGATCTAGAGTGACTGGTCTATCACCATGTTTGGCTAATTTCACACTGTGAAAGACTGCTACAGAAGAGTGACTAACTGTAGCAAAAAGGTAAGTACAGTGTCCATAACAAACCAGCACGTTAGGAGAATAAACATTTGAGTATCAAAGTCCCCACTCTTCGAAGCTATATTACCAGTACCCAATGATACTTGCAGACATTTTAACCGCAGAAACAAGTTAATGAATTTTCCTCTCGAAGTGTATGTACCAATGGCTCCCCCAATGATGGACAGAGTCTTCTTGGCAGAACACCCAACAGTCTTGTTGCAGAGCACAAGATATAGAGTTTTTTTTACTGTTGCATTGGAAGTGGTAGATAACCTGCCACCATGGTAGGCGTCCATTGGGTCCATCAGTTCTCATTTAAAGGAGGCATCTTGTTGGTAACTCTGCCAAAAACTGCTGACTCATTTATTATATTTCACCCTGCTAGCTGAATAGCTGCCAATTTGATATATGAAAGTAGGGGATATCACACCTGTAGATATGCCTATGGGTCCACCATCTATTCCATCAATGTGCAATAGAAATTGCACTGGGAATGGTGGGCAAACCAACTGCTTGACCTACAGTGAGTGAGCAGCCACCATAATTGGCAAATCACCTTTGTGAAAGATCACTATAGAAAGGATGTTATGGAAGCTAGACAGATGAGAATTGGTAGAACACCCCCAATTTGGGGTTATCTGTAAAGTGCTACGCTGTTGCAAAGTCATCCTGTGCCCTGGGCACCCCCAACGTTTTTGCAGCCTCCTTCCTTTCCCATTTCTCTTCAGCCAATTCTAGTTTCCTCTGCTCCAAACCTGTCAAAGCAAATTGTGCCTCAAGCTATCTCTCTGCAAGGGACAGTGGTGGTTCCTGAGTAGGGGGCCCTTCGCCCCTCCCACCATCTGGAAGCATATGGCTAACACTTGAAAATGTGGAAGAGGCACCATCCTCACCCCCCTCCTGGGTGAGGCTGGGGGGGAACACCCTCCATCCTCCCTTGAATCTCCTCAGCTACCCCAGCCCAGGCCTTAAGGGACTTAAGCAACCCTGCCTTCCTAATCTTGTCGGAAGCAGGCAGCCCCCTAAGCCTACACTGTAACCTAAATTCAGCCATCCTGAACTGGGACAGTTTAGCCAGGGCCAGCTCTATGGTCCCCTACTTTTGGGTCACAACAACTAAGCACACAGACTTAAAGCAATTTGGAAAAGTCAAAAAATGGATAAAAAACAGTTTTCGTTCAAATTCCACAAATCAAACTCAAACGTTTTGTTCTAAGACAATTTCGAGAATTTTTGAAATCTTAATTCACTTTACTGAAAGGTGTACTTTTTAAACACAAGTCCTCATCCACACCGCTGAACCCTGAAATGTTGGAAAGTGGGTTATTAGTAGTGGTAAATGTATATCTACCACTGGCAATAAGGCCACTAACACAATATAGGGCTCAGTACAGGTCTTAGAATATTATTCCCATGCTCAACCATTGGTAGCTTGGCTGCGAGCAGGCAGGCTTAACTTCAAAGACAGGAATATAAAGCATTTAAAAACACCAATTCAGGAAATGATTAAGACACCACACACAATACAACTCCAGCACCATTTTATAAAAATGGGAAATATGTTCATCTTTAAAATGACACCAAAACAAAAAACATCCACTGTAGGGAACCGGAGATATGAATTTTTGAAGATTTAGCACTATATAGCACATAGAAACCTATAGTGCCTATTGGGACATCTGGTCGTGCTAGACCGGGTCACAGTAAAGGTTTCAGGCTGACCACGATGGAGCCCTGTGCGGCTACCATTTGCGGTAGGTCTCGGTCAAAGTTTTTACCTTCTGACATAGAAACGTTTCTGGAGCTTTTCTTCCCGGGGTCCCTTGAAGCTCTCAGCCAGTCCGGATTCAGTGAGGGTTCGCCTGCTTGCCTTGCGATGAGCTCCCGGTCAAACTTGTGGAAGTCCGACCTCCGGAGCTTTCCAGCGGGATGAACCAGGGATCTAGGCCGGCTCGCGGTTGAAGGTGGGCGGCTTGGCTCTTGTGGTTTGTCGCTGTCACCTTTCCTATGTTCAGACTTAGAAACTTTTACAGTCTTCAGGAGTCCCTCGATGCTCTTCACCAGACCGGCTTCTTTGAGGGTTTGCCGGCTTGGATTTCAACTTACTCCCAGTCAAACTCTAGAAGTCGGACCTCTGGAGCTTTTCAGCGGGACGAACCTGGACGGCAGGCCGGCTCGCGGTTGAGTGTCGACGTCTTGGCTGGCCAGGTCGAGTCGGTCCACTTATGGAGCTTTTTTTCAAAGATGCTCCAAACTTCTCCAAACTTCTTCAATGTCTTCCTGAAGTTCCCCAGCGGGTCCCAAAGTATGCAAAACTTACTCCAAGGGTCTGAAAGCTCCAAGATGGTCCTTGAAAGTTTGAGACTTCAGTTCCCACACTCCACTTGGACAAAACCCTTACAAATCAGTTGGGAAGGTCCATCGGCCTCTTCCCCACAACTTCTGGCCCCTCGGCCCATCTACCGTTTTGGTGCCATCTAAGACGGTGCGAAATTTGGGAGTTGTGTTCAATTCTGAACTATCTCTGGAGACGCAAGTGAACAAGCTGGTGGGGTGTTGTTTTGGCCTCATTAGGGCTTTGAGGAGGATTCTTCCATTGCTTCCAATTTCGGCCAGAGCTTTAGTTGTTCAAGGCGCTATTCTAAGCAGACTTGATTACTGTAATGCTCTGTTGCTAGAGTCTCCTAAGTATCTGATACAGAGACTGCAGCGTGTCCAGAACACGGCTGCGAAACTGGCCTTGTCCAGACCACGTAGCTTTTCTGCTTCACTGTGCCTATCGGAGCTACATTGGCTCCCCGTGCAGCAAAGAATTCTTTTAAATCCCTCTGTATGGGGTTCAGGGCGCTACATGGACTTGGTCCTAGGCCGCTGCAGCAGAAATTGGTCTGGTATACTCCCACCCGGACCCTTCGTTCCTCCTCTGCCTATTTGGCAAAGATACCTAGGTTCAACAAGGTCAGGTCAGGAGGAAGGTCTTTCAGTGTTGCTGCTGCAAAGCTTTGGAATACACTCCCATCTGAAATCAGACAATGCAGTACCCTGTCTGTGTTCAGGAAAAGGATCAAAACCTGGCTGTTCCCCAGATAGCGTTCTTGTCTTCCTTTTAAACAATGTTTATTTGGCTCTGTCATTCCTGCTTGTTGTTGGTTTGTATACATGTACTCTCAGCGCCAGGGTACCCGTTGGGTGTTTGTTGCGCTTTATAAATACTATATACAATACAATACAATACAATACAAATCCACTGGTAGTACTCCAGGCTGACGATTCTTGGTGGTGATGTTCCAGATGAGCTCTGTTAACATTTTGCTTTTAGGGAGTCCACTCTTTAGTCCTTTTGAAGCGAGTTAGGTCCACAGGGCTGTAGTTCAGGTTGTGTAGCAGGCGCATTCTTCAGAGTGCAGGGCCTGGTTGGTGCCAATCAAACTCCTCAGCATGGACCCTTCTCCTCTCTTAAGTTTCAAGCAGCAGATCTGAGAGGCTCTGCCCCTCTCAAATACTTGTTCCAAGTTCTCTGGGTCAAGCTAGAGGGCACCCATGTCCAATGAGGTGCAGGGCAACACCCCAGGGTATGACCACATCCTCCAAATTGTGGCACTATTTTCTCCCAGAGAGCACCATTTCTCCAAAATTCACAATGTGATTTTCCAGCAAGGAGAGAACAGCTGGATAAACACCCTCCCCCACCCCCCCAGGATGGTTAATCTCCATACTCTCTCCCCTTTGCATCTGCTCATTCCTTCCTTAATCCCACCAACTGGTTGGGTTCAAGAGAGGAGAGGTGTAAATGAAACTGACTTCTTCTACCTGCTTCCTCCTTCCATTGAAGAATATGGTTTACGGCCCCTCCCTCTGCTCTGGCATTCCTATCAAGCAGAACCCTGCCCTGCCAGAAGAGCTGGCTAACCCCAGGGGCTATTTATCACCTCATCAAAGGAGGCTGGCTAAACCACTTAACTCTGACTAATCAGGACAAACCACTGGATGGCTGAATTTTGGCTTACAGACAAGAAAGTCTTATAACTTCTTGTCTGTACACTTTAGGAGAAATTGATCATTACCATATTGTTGGATTTATCAATGCCATTCTATGAAGTCTTTGAATGGCATTTTTATGATTCTCCTAGTGGGAATTATTAGTTAATAACTTCTTGCCATGTTAACCTATGTGGCAGGGGAGTTGCAATGGTAAAATGACTTGGGCCATTTTTCGTACCACAGGGCTTATAAAAACATGTTTTATAAGAACACTGTTTATATCTACAGGACCCCACACCCCTGGAACACCTAAGGGAGACTTTAGGGGTTCTGAATATGTAAAAATATTGCAGATCCTCACTCCACAGTGCTCCTAGCACAAAAGCCAATTTTGTGAAGCACTTTATCATGATGTGGGGAGTGAAATGTGCAATTTCACTCAACCCAGGGCATATACAACTTATTTTATAAGGGTCCTCTTTGTAAATACCTGATCCCCCACCCCTGCAACACCTAGTGGAGACCCTAGAGGTACTTAATATGCCCCAACATTGTAGTTTATCAATTTCTAAGTGCCCCAAACACCAAACTCAACTTTGGGCACAACTTGCATTTTAAAAGCGGTCCTGCAACACTGAGCTGCTTTTAAACTGACCTCCGGCGTCAGCAGTGCACACATGCAAGTGCAAAAAGGGCTGATGGCCTCTAAACAGCCATGCCCTATTATATACTAGGGACTTGAAGGTAGTTTCAAGTCCCCTGCCCTATTATGTACTAGGGCCTTATAAGGGAGGTCATGCCAATCATAGGGGTACCCTAACCCATATGGTACTCTATTGTATGTAGGTATTTTCACTGTATTCTAAGTGTCTCTTTCAGCATAGCACTGACCCTGAGCCTGGTTATGGAGAGCCCGGGGTCAGTCAGAGTCAGTTACCACCAGTACCAGTCAGCAAAAAAGTTGGGGGTACCCAGGGACAGGATGACTTTGCAACATACACATACTGCAGATATTCCACGGACAGAAATGGGCAATTGAAGATTTTCTGCTGAAAAGGAATCAAGATGTTGCACATTTCCCTTTGATGGTGGTAAATCTGATGCAATGACTAATGGACATTTTACCAGCCTAACTTTAAGTAAGCCCTAGGGGGTACCCAGGGAACAGGATGACTTTGCAACATACACATACTGCAGATATTCCACGGACAGAAATGGGCAATTGAAGATTTTCTGCTGAAAAGGATTCAAGATGTTGCACATTTCCCTTTGATGGTGGTAAATCTGATGCAATGACTAATGG
Source organism: Calotriton arnoldi (assembly GCA_963921515.1). Lineage (NCBI taxonomy): Eukaryota > Metazoa > Chordata > Amphibia > Caudata > Salamandridae > Calotriton > Calotriton arnoldi. The sequence continues at coordinate 451,331 of CAWUFW010012282.1, forward strand.
ACATTTTACCAGCCTAGCTTAAAATTAGCCCTAGGGGGTACAGGGAACAGGATGACTTTGCAACATACACATACTGCAGATATTCCACGGACAGAAATGGGCAATTGAAGATTTTCTGCTGAAAAGGAATCAAGATGTTGCACATTTCCCTTTGATGGTGGTAAATCTGATGCAATGACTAATGGACATTTTACCAGCCTAACTTTAAATAAGCCCTAGGGGGTACCCAGGGAACAGGATGACTTTGCAACATACACATACTGCAGATATTCCACGGACAGAAATGGGCAATTGAAGATTTTCTGCTGAAAAGGAATCAAGATGTTGCACATTTCCCTTTTCTGGTGGTAAATCTGATGCAATGACCAATGGACATTTTACCAGCCTAACTTTAAATAAGCCCTAGGGGGTGCAAGCGAGACATACACAAGGCATTTTAAAGACCAGTAAACAGTAGCGGCCGGGCATAGTTCGCAGGTAGGGGGGCGGGCATGGGGGGGTCGCGCTGGGAGGGGGAATCACACGGGGGGCATTATTGAAAAAAAAAATTAAAACCTAACTTTCCGCCGGGTCCTGCGTCTTCTCTGCTCCTGGCCTTCTGCCTTCTGCCTACGACAGGTACAGGAAGCAGGTAGCCAGGCTCCCTCCCCTTAGCCAATCACAACACTGCATGCAGCGTTGTGATTGGTCTGGAGTGCCGTCACACAGTGCTCAGCCAGGGGCTAGAGGGGTGGGCATGTTCTTGCACACTCAGGAGTGGGCAAACCAGTCCTCCCCTGCCCTGCTAGGGGAGCAGAGCGGCCCCTGCCACCCACCCACAAAGCAAAAATAAAATGGTAATAACTAAAAGTTATTACCATTTTATGTTTTGGCTTCTCGCACTGCGAGAAAGCAGTGGGGCGACGCTCCTCTGCCATAGTGGAGGAGCCGCCCCTGCCGGTAAACGAATGGAGTTACTCCTGTGATGTTTGTAATGCATAGCTTAACTCCAGAGCTGTAATGAATACTGTTACCACATACAATTTTATTGCTTGTCTGTCAGGTTTAAAATATTAGAGGAAAAGAATCAGTTTGATTAGTTGACTCTAAGAATTAATCCTGCTGATTTAGAGCCCTAAATCCTGTCACTTACTCACAGTACTGTGTAAAAAGTAGTTAATAAGCTAGTTACACTCAAATGAAAAGGGAATGCGTTACTAATGATATTACAAAATAAAACATTAACTGAAGAAATGCAAAGTTTGGTCAAGAGAATGATTTGAATGAACATGATGAAATAAATAGAACTATTGAAAAAAGTATATTGTAGTGCCTTTGATGACGCTAATGTGACTAAATCTGTGATATCGTATAGGCAACTTTGCGAAGAGAAGTGGAGACTGAGTTATTGTTAAGTAGTAACCTTAACTGTATATGTCCTTACTTCAGAAGTCTAAGTGAGACAGGGCCTGTCGAGGCTGAGCTCCGCAAGAGCCAAAATGGACATTGCAACTTGGCCCTTGGGGCCTTTAAATCTGAGCTTTGCCATCTTAAGAGAAAGAAGGTCCAAAGGAAGTGGCTCTGTGCTGTTGGCCCTGCTCTGTTATGTTATGTTAACAGGATTTATAAAGCGCGCGAATACCCGGAGGTGTCTTGGCTCTGAGAACACAGTAAGCCCGCTCTAGGGTCTAGTTCTGGAACAACCAGGTTTTTAGTCCTTTCCTGAAGGTGGAGAGGGAGCTCGCACTTCTGTGCTCACTCGGAAGAGTGTTCCAGAGTTTAGAGGTGCCATAGTGAAAGCTGCGGCCACCCCAGTGCAATGTTCGAATTCTGGGCACTGTCAAGAGTTTGGCCCCTGTAGAACGGAGGTGTCTGGTTGGTTCATACCAGACAAAAAGATTTTGCAGGAAGGAAGGACCTGTGTGGTTCAATGCTTTGTAAGCCAGACACAGAGCCTTAAATTTGATGCGTTGTGCTACAGGAAGCCAGTGCAGGCAGCGAATCTCTTTGGATACAGATTGGCACCTAGGGGTGTTGACCAGTAACCGTGCTGCTGTATTTTGAACAATCTGAAGCTTCTTTAAACACTGCTTCTGTATGTTCAAATAAAGCCCATCCCCTTATCATCAACATATTTTGATAACTTCAAACTTAGTTTCAAGTATTTCGTACCACATCTATTGTGCGGGTCCTGCTTTCCAGTTGCCCATCAATTAACCTACCCACTTCATATGGGGTACAATCAAGGTTCTTTTTAGAGTATGTTCTAAGCAATCCCTCTGTTTACAAATACATGACTAATGGCAGACAGAGATAGGATGCCTTATTTATCTGGGCCCTACGGCTGTTTGTAGTTACTGGTCAGAATTTGTGACGGGTAGAGCTTTTACTGTTAGTGTCGGAGACCCTAGGATGCCATTTCATTCAAACTAAATAATGAAGTTATCTTTTGTTCAATGGTCATTTTAGCAAGCAATAAAAGTGCTGCTTACATTTAAGATTCGCCTTGTCAAGTGTTATATTGCTTATAGGCCATAATAATGGTGCTGTATGAACTGTTAAATAAATATCTTGTCTGCTGTTTCGGTTATTCTTTGTCCTGTAAGAGTATACATTTGAGTTTGTCAAGAACAGTTTTCAATTTCATATGCACCAGGCCATGCCTTTAGTTACATATGGCAAAACCCAGAGTGTTCTAGAGAAGCCCTAGCATGATTACACAAATTCTTTGTTCTGCTTCTTTATCTGACAAATTGTCAGACTACTTTGTGTATGCCAGCCCAGTACCTCAAGCACAGACAACTGTTTATTCACAAAAATATAAAAAGTTCTATGGCAGATTTCGCGTAGATCAGTCTGCCAAAACATGAATCTTCCGGCATTAACCTATGTTTGCTTGAAAAGAGCATAAAAGATGGACGATGGCTGAACTAGTCTACATTTGGCAGACCGAAAGAAAATTATTATATAACTTGATGCAACTCAAATTATTTTTAGCTTTATTTATTGTACCACAAGCTCCTTAATTCAATGGTATGTAATTTATTTTAATCCATCAATTTAATTTTAGGCAAATTAGTTAAACACAATTTAAAAATATTAACTTTACTGCAGCATGATGCATCGTTGTTTGATGTTAATTTAATGCAACTTAATATAATTGTAGGAGGGTGGCTTAGCATATGGTGCACTCTTATTTAAGTGAAGCACCTTGAACTAATCCAGACAATCCTTATGGTGATTTTAGTGGTCTTAGACCAGGCTTAGTCCAGGAGTGTTAAGCAGCTTGTTTTACCAGAACTAATCATATAGGGCCAGATTTATCAAGATAGCATTTTGCGATTCCCTAATTGCGAATCACAAGGATTCGCAATTAGGAAATCGCAAAATGCAATGTATGAAGGTGTATAGTACCCCTTCTGCGATTCCTAGGGGGTCGCAAATGACCTACCTCGTGAATAATAATGAGGTAGGTCTCAATTTGCAACCCCCTAGGAATCGCAAAAATCACGGGGATGGTGGCCTGCTGAGATCAGCAGACCACCATGTCCTTGATTGCTTTTAAATAAAGCAATCTTTTTTTTGTAAAGCAGCCCGTTTTCCTTAAAGGAAAGCAAGATGCTTTACAAAACAAAAAATTAAAAGTTTTCTTTTCATTTTTTAAGAGCAGGGAGTGGTTTGTGGGATCACTGCCTGCTCTTAAAAATGCTTTTACAAACATTCACAAAGGGAAGGGGTCCCTTAGGGACCCCTTCCCATTTGAGAATGGGTTACTACCTACTTGAAGTAGGTGGTAAAATGTGAATGTTTTGCGACCGCAATTGCGGCCACAAAACATTCATACATACCGATACGATTCGGTATTAGGAAGGGACGCCCTAAACACGCCCCTTCCTAATACAGAATCGCAAACCCATTTTGCGATTCGGTAACAGGTTACCGAATTCCAAAATTAGGTTTGCTACATCGGAAAAGCCATTTTTGTGTTCGCAAACGGGCAGATTCGCAGAATCTGCCCGTTTGTAAACACAAAAGGCTTGATACATCTGGCCCATAGTGTAGGTTAAACGAAAAAGAACCACACACTGTAGTTATAAAAATAGTTATATTTATTATACACACTCACTAACATATTGTTATATCTCCTACCCGGAGATATCAACACAAAACACTCAATATTTCAAATGGAAACAGGTAAGTAAGCACAAATACACAGTGGTCTCCACGGGGAGACCAAACCATATACTAAAAAAGTTGAATGCGAACACGACCGAAGTCGAGACTTGGACCAGAAGACTCAGAAAATCTGGGGACCCAAGGAACCATCCACGGTAAGTACCCAGGAACCCCACGGAGGCTGTGTGCTGAGTGGAAACACAGCTGTGTACTCATTGCAAGTCAATGGAAAAGTCGTGGTTGTAGTTTTTAAGAAGAAGGACCCTTCCCAGTGGACCCTGAAGACAGCCCGGGGAAGAGGGAAGCTTGGAGAGTCACCCCACCTGTGGATACCCCAGTAACCAGGATACCTACACCAGGGTAGCCGGGTGCATAGGTGCGAAGTGATGTCGGAAACCGTCGTAGACCACAATGGAGGACTTCAGTAAAGATGCCACTGGCTAAAAAAGGTGAAAGATTCCGGTGAAATCCAAGGATGGTTTTTTGAAGAGAGGTACCTGCAAGCAGAGGGGACAGAGTCTTTGCCATTTGGAAGTGACCAGGAGGCACGGAAGACCAATGACCACCGATGACGGAAGATGCAGGAGTGATGATGGAGACTTTGTCCCTGCAGCTGTGAGGACCAGGCGATGCTGTGGAAGACCAGGAGCCATTCACGAGCTCTCCCACATCGGAAGTCAAGAACCAGAGGGTCGGTGGCCGGGGGGAGCACCAACAAGCTTTGGCAGTAGCAACAGACGTGAAAAATAAAAAAGGTGCAGTGTTGGGACCAGCAAGATCCGAGGGACTCACCAAGTGCAGGAGAGTCAGAGCAGGCTCCGAGCAAGCAGGGGAGCCCACTGAAGCCAAAGAAGACCCTCAAGAGGACCCACAGACTGAAGGCACAGACGTCGCAAGAGGACCTTGAACAGCTTGCCAAAGATGCAGGCCCACGGCGCAGAGGATGTGGAGATGATGAAGATCTTGGTAGTAGGATATGCTGGAGGCTTGAGATTTTTGTAGCCCGAAGATCTCTGGAGGACAGAGCCAACAAGCCCTGGCATAGGCAAGTCGATGCGGTGCACAGGGGTTCCGTTCCAGCGATTCTGATGAGGGATACTGACCTCAAACCTGCTGAGAAGACAGTGCAGGGCTTGATGGAGTTCTAGAATCACCACCTGTATTGCTGAGCCTTTCGGAGTCTGTAGGACTTCAGGAGCAGGAGACCGGTCAGCTCCATTGCGGTGCCTGCAGATGCAGGGGAGTGACTCCTTCACTCCAAGAGAGATTGCTTTGGGTGTCTTTGATGCCCACAGGCCTGGAGAAGAACCTGGATGAAGCACAGGCACAGATGATGCAGAAGATGGGCAGGAAAACGAGACCAGGAGCAGCAGGAGTTCTCCTTGATGCAGTCTTAGTTCCAGGCGAAGTCCAGTGAAGTCCAAGGTGTCCAGACGGTTGAAGTTGAAGTGGTTTCAGATTTGAATCTTGTCCCGCGACGAAGCAGAAGAGCCACCCACTGGTAAGCCCTTAAGTACCCTAGGGAAAGGGTTGGGACGATTCAAGGATCCCTCCTAGTGGAGGGGCTGGACAGAGGGGAGGATACTCCCATGTCCTTTGCCCAGTTTCGTGCCAGAGCGGGAGCCAATGGCTCCCTGAAGTGGCTCAAACTGGAGTGTGCAAGGAGGGCACCAAATGTGCCCTTCAAAGCAGTCTGGTGGTGCTGGCAAGCACCCCCACACCAGCCCAATACACTAATTCCTGTCTGGGAGGTAGTCACATCTCCCCGTGAAGGAAACCTATTGTTCTACCTTCCCCTGCTTGAGCTCAGCTCAGCAGCAGGAGGGCAGAATCATGTCTGTGGTAGGCAGCAGCACTAGCTTGCTGTTAGACCCTAAAAGGCTGGTACCGGTAATACAGGGGGTACCCTAGGGGAACCCCCAGTACATGGGATCCAACACTGGAATTGTTGTTGAGGTAGGATTCCAACATGTTTGATACCAAACATGACCAGTTTTGGTGCAGCCAATATACAGTTAGACATCTCATATTTGTCTTGATGTCCACTATATGTACTAAATGGCTTACTGCTTTTACAAAGACTGGAGAATCGACTCCGAGGTTTGTAGAAGGGCCCTGCTCATGCAGAGGCACCTTCACCCTTGCAACCAAGCACCCTGCCCTCAAGAGTGAAGAGCCTGCCATAGGGGTGACTTATGGGTTTTAAGTGCAGTGACCTCAGACATAAGGAAACTTATATCTGTTGTAAGTGGTGCTAGCACCAATGTACACAGGCTGTAATGGCAGGCCTGTAGTCACAGTTTGAGTGGTCTCTCATGGGTGGCATAATACATGCTGCAGCCCATGGGAGACTCCTGGTGTACCTATGCCTTGGCTACCTTAGTATCTTATACTAGGGACTTACCTGGGTACACCAGTAGCCAATTGGGAAGGTACCAAAGTACTTACCACTGTCAAATTTAGGGAGGAAGCACAGTGACTGGGGTCCTGATTAGCAGGATCCCAATCAGACTAATCAGAAAACAGAATAACATCAGCAAAAATTGGTGGTAACCATGAAAGCAGATCCTACTTGCCTACAATAATTTAACTTATTTTGTTATCTGCTAAATTTGCCAAGTTGGATTAATTCATACTTAAACTCATCCATTTTTAATTCATTTGAAACCCTTTTAAACTAAATATGAATCAATTAAGTACAGAATGCAGTAAAATAATATTCAGTAAACATATGCACCGTGGCTAGCGCCATCCACACAAAAGAACTCTTCAGCATCGTCAGAGAATTCTCCTGCCCGCCTACCACCAAGAACACGATTCTCCCTTCCCAAGCCCTCTGCGACACATTCTTGGAGTGGGGGATAGAGTAATACCAAATTCGGACTGCAGGTTAGGTTTAATTCTAGCTGCACATGAGGGTCTAGCATCTGCACACACAGGGGTGGTGGCTACGATTGCATTATTGTAGCAACACTACTGGTGGCCAGGTCACTATAAACAGGCCAAAGACTTTGTTCTTAAATGCGACATCTGCCAGCAGATGAAAGATTCCACTGTGACACATCCACCACAGACACCTTTACGCATTTCAAAAAAGCCTCTGGCTTGTGTTTATCTGGACTATTGTGGCCCTTTGTCATCAGATGGGGCTTACAAGTATATTTTGGTTGCAGTAGATTCCTGCTCGTGATTCCTATGGGTATGGCCACAGCGCTCAGCGGATGCCCGAACTATTATAAAAGATCTGCAAATCTTTATCGGGACATGCACGGTTGGCACATTCCATTCCAACCACAGTCCGTCTTTGAATGCAAGGCCTGCAGCGCCTTGGGAACCCTAATGGGTAAGTAGCGTGCTTCACAATTCCCTGATTGATTGCTTGATTGATTAAGAAGCATGAGATGGGAAGTTTGGGTGTGACCCTGCGGTATTCCTCTCCATACCATCCTGAGGAAAGTTTTGGTCATGGAGAGAAAAAACTGGGCTTAAAGCAGTCTTTAACAGCTAGGGCACTAGCCTCAGGTCACAGTTAGGTCCATCATCTATTTGGGGTCAGAGGGCATTGAACAATCTGCCTAGCAAATCCCTGGGTGGTCGGACTCCTATGATGTCCTGTGTGGGGTTAAAATGTGGGTCCCAGACCTTGACTGTCCCAACACAGTGGCGGCTGAAACACCATTTGACATAAATTAACATTTTACAGGAACTAAACGGCTTCTGGAATGAACAAAGCAACGCCTAAGTGAAGCGCATAGCCACTGGTGAAGTAAAGGGAATGTTGGCAGCTCCTGGTTGGATCCCAAAGATTGGGGATCTGGTCAGGGAGAAAATAGTGGACATGAAAGAATTCAGGCCAAACTACAGAGCGCCTGCACCTGTCCTGGCCATTGAAGGTACTAGAACTGTACTTCTTCCGCCTGTTTCCGGCTGCAGAAACAAGAGATTCATCTCCATTGATCTGCTCAAACCACACTATGTCGCCGATTCTCAACAGTAGGCCACTTGGGATCCTGGGTAATTACCTGCCTCCTCTCACTTCCATACAGGAAGTTCCAATGGAAACTTTAATAACAGATGAAGCCTTCTCTCCCCAGTGGGGCATAGGAGTAACCAACAATGAAGTATCACTTTCTCCTGCTATATCAACAACTACAATACAATTGACTTGTACGGAATCCTGACATGAATGCTGTTTACATCAACGTACCACAGATCGAGTCATCTCTCAGTTCTACACAAACTGCCAAACTGCCAAAAACAGATCGAACAGCCTGTGGCTACTTCATCAACTTAGATGACTTCTTTTCTAACTCATCTGATCCACCAACACCTCCACCTTTACCTTTACGAATGGGATGGTACTCAGTCCACATAAACGCTGCTGCTTAATTTCGCCATCCATTACGAGCTAACTCCCGCTAATTAGTGAAGCTGATGGATATGAGCGGCTGGCCCAGCTGCGGAAGAGCCCCGCCGCATGTATGCGGACCCGTGGTGTGTCCAACCGGCTTCACTAATTAGCGGGAGTTAGCTCGTAATGGGTCTTTCCTGCTCTCGCTTCCAAAAACCAAAGCAGAGTTTACCTTTACGAATGAGACTGTATGTTTTCTATCTTTGGCTGAAAAAGACATACTTTGTTCCTCTATGTTTACAACTTTGGAATCCAATTGCATTATTTTTCCTGGTCCTTTGGATTGGTTTTGTGACAATCTTTTTCTTGCCCCTGAACAGACAGTATATTCCAGAACTCTCTGCTGTTCAATTGGTTAACTTGGTTCTAACATCACATTCTTCATCACACAAAGTACAAAGAGACCTTTCCCTGGTGAACATTTCAGCTATTCCAGTTCCTGATGGGATTATTTGGGCTAGGGTATCATATGATGGGTATGGCCCTACAGACCTCTTGCAAATACCATATGTAGTGTGTATTTTTTTTAATGATATTATCACCCCCTACTACTGTCTCTGATGATTAGGACATTGATTCAGTGCATGAAATGCTAGAAGTTCTTGAGCATTCAACTGTTTTTTCTTCTGATGAACTGCACGAAAGGACGACTAATTATGATGAAATGTTCTGTTTTCAGCATTTGAACACACCACAGAATGCCACATTTTGAAAACTGGCAGCAGTTTACAAAGCACACGGAGGAAACATTAGACACCATGCTGTGCAATGGAACATACAATTCGTCAGATACCAAGTGGAAGGGATGGCTAGTGTGGCTGTTAGATACTAATGGATGTCAGACATGGTTCCTGGGCAACACCAAGGGTTTCAAGATCAGCAGGTCTGACCTGCATTACGTGCAGACGGAGCACTCGGGGTGGTAACAACTTACAGTGTTGGGAAGTTGTGACTTGATTGACTAAAAACCTTGACATTGTCTCAGATGAAACAACTCTTGTCCCTTGTTTCTGATGACCTGGAGCTACAGGGCTTCTTGCTAGGTCCTCGAAAATCATGTCAAAAATGCTTCTTGTATGCAAATATAATGAAGTGTTAAAAGTTTCTCAGCAGGAAGCTGCTGAAAGACTGCACAAGATTGGCAGGGCTAATTTAGAAAAGGCTCTAACAGTGGTTGACAATGGTATGACAACCTTGTCCTCTAGAATGTACTCCCTGGGTAACATAGTGTAATCAACAAAAGACATTATACAATATGATGTATCTGCACTACAAAATGAGCAGCCACAACTCAGATCGATAATGCTATTGAGTTGGACACTTCAGAAAGTTCGTTCTGGTCACGTCCCATGGCGACATATTAATGGTACAAGTCTGTTTTCACCATACGACCTTACGAAACAGCAAATATTGATGGCACGCAAAGATTAGAAATACACTATGTTACATATAGAGAGGTTAGAGACATTACCTTTCACTGTTGCAGAAATGCCTTCTGCGGATTGGATAATCCACAGGTTCATTACTCTGCCGATTTCGACATTCCACTTCCAATACTGTCTACAACACCATCATTTGGGCAGATATGAAGCATTAGGGGAGGGGTATGTACATAAGTCTTGGATTTTACCTTTTAAATTCCGTTGTTGGAATGGGAATACTGAAGTTTTTTTAGCGGGTCTGGCTGTGTGAATAAGTTAAGTCATTCCTTAGTGTGCAAGGATGTTTCGCTTCATGGAGCTTGTAATGCGTCCCTGGCAAACTTATCTTGCTACTTGAAAGGTTCCCCAGTGGATGTCTTTTGTCAGGCTTTCAGATTGCTCTCTAATGAGAGTTATTTGATGTTGAGCGATCAAAGTTTCTGTGGTATGAGACTGTGTATAGTCTATCTTGCCACAGTTTCTTCCATTGTGACTTGCTGTACACAAGTATTGTTTCCCCAGGCCTGTACAGTTAGGGAGTCAATGCTTTGACCTTCGATAAAGCTTTCGAATGTGCACTTTGATGCCTTGAGTAGACTGAAAGTCTTACTTTTTCAGAAAGATGTGGCCTTAACACCTGCAATGGAGAGCTTTGATCTTCAAGTTGCAAGATCCTCCTTAGAGATACAGTCGCTACTCCGCCCTTTTTTAAAAGCATAGCCTCTTGTCTGGTTAGCACCTTCAAGACAGTCTTTGGAGTCATTCCATCCTTCATACACTCCGGCTCTGAAGCGTTTTTGGAGGCCTTCTACAGGTCCTGCTCCTGATTGTCGGGACCGTGTTTTTATTTTTTCTGCTCTGCAATGGATGTCTCATTTCAAGATGGAATGGAACTGGCACTACCACATGTGCTCCAGTGCCATGAAAACATGGTACAAGGTTTTGAGGCACCATTGCTTCAGGAACTCAATGAGCATTTGTTCGTGTCCTTTTCGGTCTGTGTGGCTTCACTGCGTGCAGCCTCTATTACGCTGTCTGCTGTGCACTTTCGAGTGTGCCTTGGACATATATATATATATATATATATATATATATATATATATATATATCCATCAACAAAAAGGTTTGCCCCAAGGAAGAGCCACTCAGAAAGGTAGTTCTCTCACTTATTTTAATGAAGGCAGCAGTCAGTCTAACGTGAGACCAGTCCTCGTGCTTCACCGCCAGAAGCGTTTCGGGCTTTGGCCCTTAATCATTGGCGCTTCACTCGAAAAGCAGGGCTCCAATGTGCAACTCTTTTATTCGCCTCAAACCAGCCCCAGTGGGCGTGACTGCTCCTGCAGCCTTATGGTTCTGGTAGTTGCACAACATTTAATCTCCAGTGAGTGTTGCCTTGCTGTTCGCAAATAAAGTGTCCTTTAAAATCCCCAGTGGGATGGTACTCAGTCCACATAAACACTGCTGCTTAATTTCGCCATCCATTACGAGCTAACTCCCGCTAATTAGTGAAGCCGATGGATATGAGCGGCTGGCCCAGCTGCGGAAGAGCCCCGCCGCATGTATGCGGACCCGTGGTGTGTCCAACCGGCTTCACTAATTAGTGGGAGTTAGCTCGTAATGGGTCTTTCCTGCTCTCGCTTCCAAAAACCAAAGCAGAGTTTGCTATGACAGGGCGGGAGCCGTGCTCCCACCCTGCCATAGCATACAGCAATGTCCCGGGGGTGGGCACCCCGGGACATTGCAGGAGCCGGCCCTGGGGAGTGGCAGTCCCCAGGGCCATCAAGGGCTCCAGGAGGGGGGCCGCGCGGGCCCACTCCCTTCATTTTCAAAGCCCCGGGGAGTTGGTGGTCCCCGGCGTTGGGGGTCCGTAGCGGACCCCCGAATTTAAATAAACAGTGCCCCGTGGAGGTGGTGGCCCCCGGGGCAGTGTGGGGGGAGCAGGAGCTCCCCCACACCTATTTTTTTATTGATTTAAGCCCCGGGGAGGTGGCGGTCCCCGGGGCTGCGGGGGGCCATGTGCCCCACCGCACATAATTAAATAAAGCCCCGGGGAGGTGGTGGTCCCCAGGGCTTGGGGGCCGCGTGCCCCCGCACATAATTAGCATAGCCCCGGGGAGGTGGCGGTCCCCGGGGCTGCGGGGACCCCTGCGGGCCCCGCTATTTAATTTTGGCATCGCCCCCGGGACATGGCCCACCCGGGGGCTCATTAAAATGAAGCGCAGGAGCCCACGCTTCTTTTTTTAAAAATTTCAGCAGGATTCGCGCACCCAGTGCGAATTCTGCCGATTCTTTTTTTTTTTTTAAATGGTTTTTTTGCCCCTGGGGGTCCCAGTCAAAAACTACTCGCCAATTTGACTCCTTGACGGAGAAACACGAGCGTGGACCACAATTCTGTGCAGTTATATATATTTTTATTTATCTCTGTCCGCCATAACGCGTTTTGGCCTTTGCCGGCCTTGATCACATGACATATATATATATCAAGTAGCTTTGCTCTGGATTGCTTTCTAGTAGTACTGGATAGCTTTAGCCAACTTATATCCGAGGAGTAGGTGTCACGAGACTGAGTTGGGGCCGGGAAGAAAAATTGCCATTTTACATGCACACTGTTCTTAATTTGCCCTCTTTTCGACAGGATGACTTTTGACACACATTTGCTTGCGTGAAAGTGCAGAATTAGTTTCTCTGAAACCACATCGCTTACATTTCCACTTCGTAAGTACACTATCATGACACCTTGAAAATTTAGTGCAAGGCCTAAACGTACATTGAGCAAATGTTGTTTGTTATTCGTCTGTGAGGCGACATAACTATCACAAGAGTATAAACAATGACAGCCCAGCTGAAACCTTGACACGGAAGCATGTATTTTTTTATTATAAATGCACACGCATTTCCGTGTTCAAATCAGAGGAGCCCTCTGCTGTCACTGCGAGGTCATGTTGTCCAGTCTCATCCCAGTTGATTCCTATTTTCTCTCTGTGAGGAGGGATGTCAAACTTGTGACCAAGATGGGGATCTGAACACATTCACACACAGGTCTCAGAGAGTTATATCATCAAGTAAGGATTCTGGCAGATCACCTACCCTAGGTAACTAGGTTAGGGAGCTCATTGTAGGAGTACACTATACACAGTACTTAAATGCCAGCATATATATATAGCTTTAGCACAATGGTGTAATTGTTTATCCTTTTCACTGTTGTCATACTGCTAATCCCTTTTATCTACTTCTGTCTATTAATCATTGCAGTGCACACATTTTATACTAGAATCACAATGGTTCAATAAATATACTTTTGTGTATTTCTTGTGTATGTCTCTGGGTATGCATGATTGACTGAGAGAAAAGGTCCCAGATCTGTTACCACGATTCCTGGGGAGTCAGGATTTTCATATTCTGAGGTTGTCCACTCTATTTGTTACCATTTCAGTGTTAAGGGTACTTATGGGGGGCACTGTGAGCTAGCAGGACAATAGGCCAACATACCTAGAGGGGGTGCATTGGATCAGTCTGGCACCATCCCTTATGTTTATGTTGTCCAACTGAGAAAGTGGAAACCGTACAACAAAGGAAAGGCTGGAAGATCACCATCACCACCCCAGGTCGAGTTGCCAGAACCATGCTCTGTAGATTTGATGGGGTACACCAAAGTCCACAATGCGAGAGAGGCAGGGGTGAGAGTACAGATAAGAGGTAGTATGTAGTCAAGAATCTGATGCTTACCTTCGAAAGGTGATACATAGCACCATCACACACTACTGGTAACTGTCTGCTGACAAACACTGAAACCCCTTCCCCGGTTCAAACACTGACAATCTCGTGTTATATCATATGGCCTCAATTATGTTATTCCAGTGCTGTTTATGTGTTAGGCTAATCATTTTAAATCCTGCATTGCTAATACAGAAAGGACATATTGCATGGAAATTTGAAATTTTTTATGACATCTGTGTTTACCTCAGGAAAGTAACTTACTTATGTTTGGCATATTTGACAGCGCAACAAATTGTGGCTTATAGATCAAAGTGATATTGAAAGTGGCCTTCATCTCTGGCTCGTCAAAGCAAGGGAAGGCTTTCCTGGCATTGGTCGCTTCCATCTGTGTAGTCGCAATGATCCTGAAATGAAACCGAGTTGAAAGTTAACTCAAGCCCCTTTTTGGGAATTTCACAACCAATGAACTGTACATAGCCATCACATTCAATTTTTATTCATCTAGTAAAATATAAAATTCTGCAATTTTTATTACAGTCACATGCATAGAACGTATGTTCCATGATCTCTACCATTTGCCTTTCATTTTATGCCAGCAACATGGCAAGGTGAGATGAGATGAATGCCTGCTTAGAAACACCAACAGCGCTATATAAAACTATTAATATTACTGTTTTATCATTATTATCATTATTAATGTCATTATTACTAATGATAATATTTAAAATAATGTGACAACAACAATAATAATAATAATAATAATAATAATAATAATTCTGGTCAGCCAGCAGGGCAAGGGAAAAGCAGTAAATATTTATAGGCCACCTGCTGCATAATTTATATCAGCATTTAAATTCTATTGGCTGGAACATGTGATTAATATCCGGTTGTCCTGCTTTCAAGTTTTAGCTTGAACAATCACATTTTGTGTAATAGTGCATGTCCCAATTACTTACTGATAATCTTCATAGCTCAGAGGTCTTGTCATCTTTCTGGCAGTCCTTTCATATGTGAGGAGGTAGGCCTCCCTAGAAGCAGGCAACCTCTTATACTATAGTTGGAAAGAAGGATGTTCCTTAAAGTAAACCCAGGTAGGTAGGGAGAGATGCAAGAGTCCTAGGAGGAGGAAGAGCAGGACTCAAAGTAATGAAGAGGGGGACCAAAGATTTGAATTTTCAAAGTTTTAAATAAAAATAGCACCAAACAATGCAAAGCACCAACCCGGCAAGTGGTCCTGCTAGACCAGTACAAGGGTACGGTTTAAGCTAACCACTAGGGAGCGTGGGTTGGATACACAGGTCGGGTTGGTCCCGGTCAGAAAGTTACCTTCACACTCAGAAAATTTCTTAGAAGGGAGAGTCCTCAGGCAAGTCTGCATGCTGAATCCGGAGATGGGCTCATGGACGACAGGTTGATGACAGACGAGGTCTTGGTGAAGCCGTCTACAAAGGGGGAAAGCTTCAAGCGGTAAAAGTCTGGAGCTCACAACTAGGACATTTTCGACATCAATTAGATGCTGCTCATTGTTCGGACCAGTAAAGATTGTACCTTCAGACTTAGGCTCTTTTGTGGAGATTTTGTGTGTGTGGGGGGGTAGTTGCATTGCTATCCATTCAGGGACTTGAGTGTGATAATGCACAAATGCTGTGAGGGCTTGGTTGCACTGTGGGGAGGTGAATGTTCGGACCTCCACAAGGCAGTGTCTTCTAAATGAGAAAATGTGACTTCAGAAATAAATACACATTTTTACAACTTGTTTCAAATATTGACCTTGTGGGGATTAAATGTAATAAGGCAACCCAATGTTATCCTATGGGAGCTGTGGGCCTCACAATAGTGAGAAATGAATTTAGGAGTTTTTCACTTTCAGGACATTTAAAAGTTAAAAGAATATGTCTAACCTTTTAATTGCAATGCACCCTTCCTTATGGGTGACATAGGGCCTACATTAGGGGGGACCTATACACAGTAAAAGGGGGCTTAAGATTTTGCAAGGGGATTATAGTGCCAAATCAAAATTGCAGTGTAAAACTGCATTCAGGATGCAATGGCTAACCTTGGACATGTTTTAAGGGGCTACTGAAAGTAGTGGTACAATAAATGCTGCAGACCCACAAGTATCATTAAATTTACAGGCTCTGGGTATATGGTATATAACTCTACAAGGGATTCACAAGTAAATTAAATGTGGCAATCAGGTGTAAGCAAATTTTACCATGTTTAAAAGAAAGAGCACAAGCACTTTAGCACTGGTTAGCAGTGGTAAAGTGCAAAGAGTCCTAGAGCCAACAAAAACGAGTTCCAGCAATAAGTGGAGGGTAAAGGCAAAAGGTTTGAGAGTGATGCAGCAGAGAGGACCAAGTCCAATAGTGTTTTAGGACTCTCTAAGAGCAAGGCTCCTGGGCCAGACGGGATCCCGCGTGGGTTGTACTTAAATGAACCCAAGGTAAGGGCCCCTTTACTCACATAGAAGCTAAACCAACTGTCAAGGAGGGTCCCCCACACACCTGGATGACTTCAGCAATAGTTTTGTTTTTTAAAAATGGAGATAAGGATAACAAACAGTGTTATAGACTGATATCATTAATTGACTCAGTTGTGAAGTTTATGGTGCGGATCATCTTTAATAGATTGACAGCATGGGCTGATGAGAATCATATCTTGTCCGACTTTCAGTATGGATTTGGACCTGGTTGGTCTACGAACGATGAATGCTTGAACTTGTATATGATCATTAGTAAATATACTGTAGCCAGACCCGGTTCAATTCATACAGGTTTTAATGACTTACCTTGGCCTTTGACAGAGTAAATCATTGCAAATTATGGCAAACCCTTTTGGCTATGGGAATTGATCAGACACTGTGTTTTTCTTGAAGGACCTCCATACTAACATATCAGCTGTAATGCGATATGCTATGGTTCCGACTGTACTTGGCGCTTTGCGGCCACCAGAGGGGGTCAGTCAAGGCTGGCCCTGTTTTTATTCACCCTGTATATAAACAGACTAGAGAAGGTGCTTGTAGCGACATGCGCAGATTGCGCTTAGTCAGGAAATTACTTTTACTTGCACTACTTTACACGGACGATGCAGTTCTACTAGCTAGAGATACAAAGGATCTGCAAATACTCCTGGATGCATTTGTGGCTTTCATGGATAATCTAGATCTGGCCACCAATTTTAACAGATGCTTTGTAATGACTTCTGGTCCACAATCCACCAAAACCAAGACCTTTCAATTGAGAGGTCATATATTAACGAATGATTTTTACTTGGGAACTTTGAACGAATTGGAAGCCTCTTATTCACATCAGAAATGATGATTTTTTTAGGGCAATCTCTGCAGTTTCAGTTTTTGCATCCTGGATGGGTAGGAAACCTTTGATAGGGTTGCTGAAAATTTACCAAGTAAAATGCATACCCATAATCTTTCATGGTAGTGATATCTGGGAGTATACTGATGTTAAGCAACTACAGATTATTGAGAACACATATTTTAGGTGCCTGTTAAGTATACAGCAAAGCCTTCTAGCGTACATAGTGCATGAGGAGTTGAGCGCAAGTTACTTCTCTGATATTGTAGCCCTTCACCCCCTTTTGTATTGAGTAGCAGTTTGGATTAGGGAAGAAACAAACATTAAAAGAGAGATCTTTCGGGATTGTCTCTCCCTTAATAAAGCTCACCACATCCCTTGACTAAAGTACATTGATTAGTCTTTTGCCCACTTGGGGAGGCCCGACTCATTTGATAACCCAGTTGAGGGCCGGACTGGCCTTAGCGGGCACCGGGCGTTTCCCCAGTGGGCCGGAAGTGTGGGGTCCGGTTTTGGACCAGTGGGGGTCATTTTTGTTACTGGTGGCCGGTTTAGCAGCAGAGCCGCAAAATCGGCCCCTTGTAACAAAAGTGCAGCTGCAGTGTCCTCGCCAGCCCCCGCCTTCCCTCTGGCCGGTCGGACGTATACTATTTGCCAGGGCGGGTTTGCGATCCCAGTCCGGCCCTGACCCAGGCTCATTAGTTAAGCCCGATCTGGGTTAAAAGAAATTTCCTAATGCGTCAAAAAGCAGACAGGGAATGTCAGGAATTACCAAACATTTCAGACCGGGGGTTTGTGTTGTTGAAAACTGTTCTATGTATGGAGCTATACCTTACTTTTGTGACCAATAGTAACCATCACCTTTGCTCAGAAGATTCAACATAAATCTATTTCATTTGTGCTAAGTGGTCCCACAAGGATGGAAAGATGGAAGTGATTTAGGTCCTTGCTGCTGTGACCATGTGTCTCCGCAAGATACCTTGCATTTTGTAATGTTTTGTAGGTTTTATGAGATACCCAGGAAATATTATACTATCCCTCTTTTGTAGGGTCAAAATTATCGCAAAGTAAAGTGTGCCCCGCTTTGTTGCTTTTACAACTACTGCAAGATGAATTTACTGCCTATAGGGCTGCTTGTTTTTTTTTTTATGTGGTTAATTTGATCTGTTCTCTGGGTGATAGATGTTATGCTCATCATTTTTCAATGGTGTATCAACTTTTATTATCACAGTGTGTATCTGTATGTTGCACTTGTTTGAACAAGTCTGTATCTTTTATGGTTACATTTTTTAACCGAATAAAGAAATATGAATGTACTCCCATCTGTGCTGCTGCCAAAGAAAGACAAACACCATACATTATCTAGGTGTCTAGACACTGTAGTAGCAATGCAATGTCATGTGTGTGCCCCTTAAAGTTCAACCTCAGGCAGCTGGGTAACAATTATCACAGCTTTGTGCAGGTTAAGCCTTTTTTTGTGGAATCACACAACTTCCGCCCATTCAAAACATTTTTGGCCAAAGCCCCTCTTATGGTAATTCTCTCATAATTGTCTGGCGTTAGCTGCGCAGTAAAGCCAAACCATAGCTAGACTTCCTCAGGGAGGAGGAGCAAGCAGGCACAGAAGTGATTAGCGCAATATTCTCCCCCAAATCTACTGTGGCAGAATTTCTGCATGTACAGCATGAGCTCCTGCTCTTGTGTAGTTGGGATGAGCAATGCCTCTTCTGATGCATAGCTGCAAAGAGATGGACGTTTTTGCCATTCACCACTACAACCTGCACAATACTCCTGCAAGCTGATACAGAATTTAAAATACATTTAAATAATGGAATGGCTAATGTTTGCAAGCCCAAAACAACTATCGGGTTAATGGAGCACACTCAATCCCTCTATGCATTTTTATTTGGGGGTGGGTGGTTGATGACATGAGCATGGCCTGAAAACGATTTTGATTCAGGCTCTGAATACTTCCTGCCATCTCATCTGTAATCGAAAGAACACAGTCCTTGACTATGGGGCATATTCTCAAGAACGTGTGATAACTACCGCAAGTGTAGCTTAACGCAACCCTACACATGGCAGTCCATCGCGGGAAAACAACTACGTGTTAACGTGGTATTCACAACACGGCGGTACCATGCGATAGTCACAGGACAAAGTGTCAAAGAACGCATTAGAAACAACACGACGCCGCAAAAACGCAGAAACCCCAACGCGAAAAAAGTAGCAATGACGCCAATCGCGATACAAAAATCTACGAAAACCAGCCACAGGCCTGCAATTCCCACGCGTCATGCGGGAAAATGCACCATAAAAGTAGAAAAAAACATACCGACAAAAGCCAAACAGCGAAGCACAATGGAGGCAGCCGGAGCAAGTACAGAACCCCACAAGCCCCACGGAGGACCAGCCTGGGACCTCGGGGTCAGGGAAGGGCAAGGACAAGAAGAAGAGGAAGACGAAGTTCAGTCCGCAGGAAAACAGGATCCTGATAACGGAGGTGATAGAACACCATCAATCACTGTTCGTCACCTCCACTGTGTCACTGGCAACTAAAAATGGAATATGGCAGACCATCGTGGACAAGGTGAATGCAGTCGGAGTCCTGAAGAGGACAATGGACGAGGTCAAGAGGCGCTGGAATGATGTGAAGCGCAAAACCAAGCTGAAACTCGCATACAACCAGAAGGCAGACTGGAGGTGGGAGTCCTGCACCACAGGAGGAGCTGGGCGAGATGGAGGAAATGGTGTCCACAGTCATCAGTGGGGAGACGGTGGCAGGAGTCGGGGGACCAGACACTGCTCAACATGACCGGACACAGCAGCAACAGGGTGAGTAACCACCAGGGACTGGGGGGACGGGGGGAGATGGGCACAATGGCACACATGCACAATTAAGCACAGCACATCTGTGGACAAACCATGTCCCAGACCCACAACTCCCACCAAGAGACCAATGCACAAAGGTATGCAACATCTCAGCACTGCAGAAGCACAGAACCCAGAGGCACACCGCATAGAAGGGAGGAGGGCAGCTAAATCAGAGCTGCAGGGGCGACTCCCCAAATGCGGCACACACACATAACATGCAGAGCACATCAACATTGACAACGAGGTGGTACAAACCGCAACACATCCATAACAGAACAGAGGACACAACAGGTGCCGCATGTGCGTAGAAACTGGCCAATCACATATGGCACTGCAGGGAAATGTGAGTTGACAATGTACAAGTACAAACTCACATCCGTGATGTAGTCGGAATGTCCACTGTCCCGCATCAAATAGGCAGCTCCCCCCAAACAGTCGCAATGTACACTGTCATGCAGTGGAGAGGTGTGGTGCAGCGGCCAGGGCAGCTGACTTCGGAGCACAGGGTTCAGGGTTCGATCCCCGGCTCCGGCGGCAGCTCAGCTCAGCACCATGTGACTCTGGGCAATAGCTCACTTAATTTCCACGACGGCCCCCAGCGCCTTGAGACCCGTAAGGGTGAGTAGCTGCGCTATATAAAAACGGACTTACTTACATTCTTTTTTTTATGCAGACATGTACAATGCGATACAAAAGGGGATGATGGACGGAACGTTTGAGCCAATCAAACACTCACCCCCAGTCAACTGTTCTGGGTTTAATCCATCATCATTCTTTAGCTCACTCCACCACCCCAGTTCAGACATGGCCATATGCAAATCAGTCTGACCCTGTGCCTGGGGGTGAGTGTTTGATTGGCTCAAACGTTCCGTCCATCATCCCCTTTTGTATTGCTTTGTTCGCCCTAAGTTGGCGGGGGTATGCCCAGACGTGGGTCCCTTGCTCACTTTGCCACTGGATTCAAGCAAGCCTGGCTGATGACGGCTGGAATGCCAGAAACCGGTCCTAGGATGCTTGTTTCCGGTCCAGGGAAGACATGGCTTGGCAGTTCGTGCTGGACTGTTCCCATGAGGCACAGGGTCAGACAGATTTGCATATGGCCATGTCTGAACTGGGGTGGTGGAGTGAGCTAAAGAATGATGATGGATTAAACCCAGATCAGTTGACTGGGGGTGAGTGTTTGATTGGCTCAAACGTTCCGTCCATCATCCCCTTTTGTATTGCTTTGTTCGCCCTAAGTTGGCGGGGGTATGCCCAGACGTGGGTCCCTTGCTCACTTTGCCACTGGATTCAAGCAAGCCTTGCTGATGACGGCTGGAATGCCAGAAACCGGTCCTAGGATGCTTGTTTCCGGTCCAGGGAAGACATGGCTTGGCAGTTCGTGCTGGACTGTTCCCATGAGGCACAGGGTCAGACTGATTTGCATATGGCCATGTCTGAACTGGGGTGGTGGAGTGAGCTAAAGAAAGATGATGGATTAAACCCAGATCAGTTGACTGGGGGTGAGTGTTTGATTGGCTCAAACGTTCCGTCCATCATCCCCTTTTGTATTGACATGTACAATGCGTCAACATACATGTGTACACAATGTCAAACTGCATCTCCCCTTCACATTGCAGGGGGAAATCCAACACCTCCTGCAGAGCAGTCCGAACCTCTCTTCTCTGATGACGAAGAGGACCACCACACCTTCGCCCTCGAACAGCTCGTGGAGAGCCTCCGCAGCCCACTTCCAGGATCAGGGCAACCCAGCTGCCACGAGGAGCCCCCCCCTGCACAGTACGCACAGCAGGCAGCACCCACCACCACGGCTGCCTCCCAGGACCCCCACGACGAACACATGGCCTTCCAACGCCGTGTGTTGGGGTGCCAGGAGAAGCTGGCTGAACAGGTGCAGGTGGGGTTGTGAGAAAGTGCCATCTTTCTTACATGGTATGCCCCCACTTTTTGCTGAATGGCTGATGTACTTTGACTGAGTGTGCCCTGGGCTCCTGCCAACCAGGTACCCAGGGCCTGTGTTCCTTCCCTAAAATTGCATTGATACCTACACCCAATTGACATCCCTGGCCACAGGTCAGCCCCTGGTAAATGGTACCATGGGTACCCAGGGCACTGTGACCAGGGAAGGCCCCTAAGGGCTGCAGCACTTGTTGTGTCACCCTTAGGGACCCTGCACCTTTACACACACACACTGCCTTTGCAGGCTGCGTGTCTTGGTGCAGAACAAAAGTGAAGAGTCGACATGGCTCACATCCCTGTGTGCCATGCCTACCAGCCACTGCCCTGGCCTAGGTCAGCCACCCCTCTAGCTGGGTGCACTATGCCAGTGGTGAGGGCATAGAGGCATGAGCCCTGTGCCCCTACAGTGCCCAAGTCCATTCTTGGGCATTGTAAGTGCAGTGCTGCCATTAAGAGTATATGGTGCTGGGAGTCTGTCATTACGAACTCCACAGCACCATAATGGCCCCACTGAAGACTAAGAAGTTTGGTATCAAACTTCTCAGCACATTAAACCCCCACTGATGCCAGTGTGGGATTTAATGTAAAACTCACTCCAGAGGGCATCTTAGAGATGCCCCCTGAAACCAACCCGACCTCCAGTGTCCGGACTGAGTGGCTGCCCAGGCTGCCACCACCAGACATGTTTCTGGACCCCTGGGTCGAGAGCCTCTGCTCTCAGGGGCCTGAAACAATGCACATCCCGGGACGAGGTGCCAAAGCCTCCTCCCCCAGGATGGGCAGGGGGAGCTTCAAAGGCCTGCCGCCTTTGGAGTTTCCCCAGACCATTTGCTGCTTCCAGCAAACTGGTCCCCACTGGTTCTACCCCCACTCCTGGCGGGAGAACCGGCGGGAAAACCAGAAGCAGGAAATGGGTTGTGCCCACCTCTGCCAACTCCACCCCTAAGGTGGGGGAGGCGAGGTGAAGCACAAACTCGAGTCCCCGCCATCTTGAGGATGGGGGGACCTGACCAACCAGGGACAGGCTCCTGCCCCCTCCCACTGGAGAGGAACAGAATAGGGGGTGTACCCACCCCAGGGAAGGGACCCATTGGTCCCTGCCCTTACCTACCTGTAACCACCCCTAAATTTAGTATTTAGGGGCTCCCTGAACCTTCCTTCGGGAGTTCCCAAATCCGAAAACAAGAAGAGAAGACGAAGCAAGAAGACCAGCCGTGCAGCTGCTAAAAAGGAGGCGACAACAACTGACTTGGCCCCAGCCCTACCGGCCTGTCGACCTCTGAACCTGCTCCTGCGGAATCCCGGCCTCAGCAACCTCACAAACCCCGGAGGACCTGACTTCTGTGCTACAGCCTTCGACCCAGGGACTCCCACGAGCAGTGGTACTGCTCAAAAGAAAACCTACCAAAGACCCGGCCCTGGCACGGAGCCGCGAAACCTGCACACTCTGCACCCGCCGAGTCCAGCCTGTGCCTGAGTGACCAAAGACCTCGAGGACGTCCCCCGGCGATTCTGACCTGGAATCCAGTGGCCAAGGACCCTCCTCGACGACCCAGACGACGCCTGCAGCCTCAGGACAAGGGACCCCTCCAACCGCGACCAGCAGGGGGTAAGATTTCCCGACCTCAAAAGACACCCCTGCACCCGGCGCCCCACGGCCCCCTGTGCCCAACTCCTGGGTGTCAACCTATCCTCCAAGACCCCAACTTACCTCCTGAAGTGTTGGTCGTCCCTGAAGAATCACCGTCCCCGAGCCTGCAGCCTTTCTTCACCTTTCACGACCTCTATTGTTTAACATTGAGCGCCCGACGGCTCAAAAGCACCCTGCACCCAGCCGCCCGAGTGCCCCTGGAAGTGCAACCTCTATCCTAACCTACTTCCCTACTTGCCCTGAGCAAGTGACCAGGAGCCCAGCTCCCACAGTCGCGTGGCCTGCTTGCCAGCAGCCACCAACCCGGGGCCCCCCGCCTGCCATAGGATAACATTGGGCCTTCTCACTCTGCACCCGGCCGCCCCTGTGCCGCTGAGGGTGTAAAAACTGTACTTACCTGATCCTGGGGGACCCCTGAGTCTTACCCAGAACCTTAACCCTGCCAGTCAAGTACTTACCCGAAATCCGATAACTCACTTTTCTTCCATAGGGTTCCATTGACTGGTTTTCTGCGAAATTTCTTCTAAGTGTGGAGTTCTGAAACTTTAGAATATTCACCAAAAATCAACCGAGTCACGAAAACGAAAATACTCACCTAGTATTAGGAGGGGCCTCAGTGCTGGACCCGAGTGCCCAACACTGGCCCTAAAAAGTAATCGCAACGTTACTTACCGTTAACTCACTTTTCTTTCATAGGGATCCATTGACTGGTTTTCTGTGAAATTTCTTCTAAGTGTCGATTTCTGTATTTTACAAATATTCTTTAAAAATCGAACAAACTACAAAAACGTAATTACTTACCTGTTTTAAGTAAATGTCCCAGTGCTGAACCTAGGAGTCCAGCACTGGATTACAAAAGTAACGTAAACATACTTTGCTTGCACACTGTATTTCCTTTCATAGGATAACATTGGTAATTTTACCCAGAAAAGTTTCTAAGTGTCAGCTTTTGAAATATAGTAATATTCTTCAAAAATCACTACAATAACCAAAACGCTTTTTCTTACCTGTTTACAGGAAGTGTCCCAGGACTGAATCCAGGATCCAGTCCTGTGGTTAGAAAAGTGCTCTGCAAAGTAATCAATTGTAATTAAGTATAATTTTCCATTGAGCTCAATGTTGCATTGAATTTGACCCTGTGTTGCCTCTTGCACCAACTGTGATAACCACTATCAACAAAGTCTATTGCCTATCTGTAAGGTGAATAACCAAAGCATCTCATACTGAGAAAGTATATTTTGATCCTATTGTTGGTTCTAAAATAAAACAAGCATATATTTTTTTATATACAAACCATTGGCCTAGAGTTCAGTTCTTGAGTGTGTGGCTTCATTTGCTGACTGAGTGTGTACAACAAATGCTTTACACTGTCCTCTGATACTGCCTTACTGCTCGACCAAGCTACCACTTTGGAGAGTAAGGTTATATCTAACTTTAGCCTCTGTCAACCCTCTGGGGACTGTGGACTCTGTACACCCTGAACCTTACTTAGGTACAGTATATACAGAGCCACTTTCCTACAGGGGTTCTACCACATGGCAGCCAAACTAGACTCCATATGTGGGTGACTTAGTCCCATCAGGGACCACTCACAGTCCCTAACGGACGCCCACAGTCTGCTCCATGCCCTCCAACAGACCATGGCGGACATCGCCAGAGTCCTGACTCTGCGACAAGAACGACTGTCTAGCCAGAGTCCCTCCAGCGATCTCGCCTGGGAGTTGGGACACATGCGGAGGATCATGGAGAACATGGCGCGGACGCAGGCGGAAAGTGCGGCTGCCACGGCTGCACACCAGCGAGAGGTAGCTAGGTCCCTCAATGCCCTGAAGACCTTCCTCATGGCATTGCTGCCACAAGACCTGGCGCTGATGCATGCTGCTGCTACCACCCCATCCACATCTCTGGCCCCTGATTTGTCTGTGCCACACAGTGCTGGGGACAGTACACCACCACCCACATGTGAGGCACATGAAACAGCAGAGGATGAAGATGCGGATGAACCCACCCTCGTGGTCAGGAGGACGCAGTAGCATTCATCTCCGCCATGTGGCCTGTTTCTGCTTGGTTCTGCCCTCTTCATCATCACCTTCCATAGTCCCCCGATGCACTCTGCGACACTCACCTCTGACCTCGACATGGACTGCCATATTCTGTTTGGTCACCAATGACACAGCTATCAGACTGCAGACTGAAGTCCTCCTCTCCTGATGTACCTGTCATTCCCTGAAGGACTCTGGCTGGCCCTCCACGGGCCGACAATGTGAAGTGGGGTTGGCATGGCCCTGTACTGCTCCAGCTGCAACACTCCCTTGAATGTGTAATAAACATTCATATCCACACAGATGTGTCATGTCTATGATCTTTCAAGTGTGGAAGTATGGATGAATGTAGGGTCAGTGATTCCCCCTTACGTCCATGTTGCCCATGTTGTGGGACTATTGTCACAGGGTGACAGATTGCCGATTCTGGTCTGGGTGGCGCCGACACTACAACGGAGACACATCCATTAGTCACTTCCTTGTCCAGCCCAGGACGGAACCACGCCCAGAGCCCCGGGGTCATTGTTCACACCCTTACGCTGGACTGGCATACGCCAGGACAGCCCACTCCGATTACGCACACAGGGGGGGACAACAGTGCTACATGTCCTAGGTCTTCACTGTGGGGATCTGCAGCTCACAGGTCTAGTAGTCAGCATGCCACAGCCACTCCTTCACGGCTGGTGTACACCCACACCACACCCATCCAGCACTGGCGTCACAGGACATGTGACCCTGGCAATAAAAATGGCCTGGCGCACGTGCTGGACACCATTTCCACTCTCTCTGACTGGGTGTCTCCATGTAGTTCTCATGTGTGCATGAGGGCCTAGGGCCCTGCCACCTCACATTGCCCAGTGCCGGGGGTGACATGATGGTGTCCGCACAACGGGACTCAATCATTCAGGGTCCATGGCTAGCGGGGCACAGACTTGGTGGCACCGGATACACTGCGGCAGGCACAGGCACCCCGCCACGGGACGGTGTCTTGCGGTGCAGTGAGATAGGGGCACCTAAAGTGCTGAGCGGGTGTGCAGCCTGCGATGATGCGCCGTCCTGGCGGACCGGACTGGCAAGGATTAGTGTGAGCCCTGCTGGGCCGCAGTGTAGGCCTGGGCCAGTGGGCAGTGCAGCCCTCCCGCCACGTGGCGTTGCGTCGCGCTTCACATAGTTAGTGGCACCTCAAGTGCTGAGCGGGTGTGCAGCCTGCGATGATGCCGTGTGCACTGATGTGGTCTATGCCATTGCGTAATCAAGACCCAGAGTCAGGTGTGTGACCTGGTGGCCCGCGGTGTGGGGCTGCATGATGTGGAGGGTACCATGGTCGCGGGCACCGGGCTTGGAGATCCCTCCGGAACGTGGTGGGCCCTCTTGGAGACACGCCGGTGACGGAAGGTGAGCAGTGAGGCCTGGTTGCACTGGGGCGGGCAATCACCGCTGGGTGGCGGGAGGGGCTGGGGTGCAGCAGCCTGTGTGCGCAGGGGTGGGCAAGCGATGATGGCGTGTGCAACTGTATGGACTCTGCCATTCATGTCTCTGGAAACTGTTTCAGATGAGGGACCTGGGGGACTGCTGTGAATATCGGCACGTGGTTGGAGACACACCGGTGGCAGCAGGTGAGCAGTGAGGCCTAGGTCCGCAGTTTCGGCACTCTCTCCCTCTCTCCCTCTCCCCCTCTCTCTTTCTCTCTCCCTCTCTTTCTCTCGCCCTCTTTCCCTCTCTCTTTCTCTCCCCCTCTCTCCCTCTCTCTTTCTCTCTCCCTCTCTCCCTCTTTTTCTCTCTCCCTCTTTCACTCTCTCTTTCTCTCTCCGTCTCTGCCTCTCTCTTTCTCTCTCCCTCTCTCTTTCTCTCTCCCTCTCTCTTCCTCTCTTTCGCTCTCTCTCTCTGTACTTTGATGGGCGCATGGCACGCCTTCTGATCCAGATTTCTGTTTTGCAGGCTGTGACTTACAGAATGTCCTGAGACGACCCGCCATGCCTCTTCAGATTTTCTTTTTTTTGGTTTGATCTGTAATAAACGTATTGTTTGGATATTTTGATATGGGTGTATGATTTCCCTTTTTCTGGCCACACATGTATGTTGGGTGTTGTGATTGTGCGACTTCAGGCGATTTGTTTGGTTCATGATTTTGTGGAGTTGATGTGCAATATCTTTGTCCATGGGGGGGATGTGGAGGGTGCCCGGGGTAGGGCCCGGGGGGAGGGGTGGGGGTGGTGGGGTCCTGGGGGTGGTGGCGGTGGGTGTTGCTGACCTATTGGGGCTCAGGCCTGCATGATGGGTTGCTCCAGGGCATCTGTTGTTCTTCATGTGTGGCTTTGGGCTGTGCTCCCTTGTCTGGTGCCGGTTGTCAGCCGACTTTACACCAGGTAGGAGCAGGTGTTAGTTTCCTGCTGCTAACGTGCCTTAGCCCTTGTTTTGTGATCTTATTGCCGATCTGGCTGGTCGTTGAGAATGTTGTGGAGTGGTGTTGTCGCGGCTTTTTGCAGGGTAACGCCTACTCTGCATATCATTAGCGTTAGTTGCCAGGCTCCTCTGTGGCGATGTTTTTTGCGACTGCTATCGCAGGTAAACTGGTGTTATGGGCTGTTAGCACCAGCTTGGGAATGGGGTGATAACTTTATCGCGGATTTGGCTGCGATAAAGTGCTGTTGGCTTGGCGATAGCTCCTTGAGAATATGCCACTATGTGTTTTACTGTTGTATTTTTTGTCTCTAAAGTATGTATTGCTTTGGGCACTTCTTCGGGTTCATTACTATTTTTCTCAAAATTCTATTTTTAATAACTTTGGGGCCGATTCACAGAACTAATCTGAGATCAAATCCTAAACTTACTACTTTTGGTATTCACAGAAGGCATTTAGTAGTAGTAAAGTTAGGACTCCTAACTTTACTGCTACTAAACTGAGATAAAATCCTAAACTTACTACTTTTGGTATTCACAGAAGGCATTTAGTAGTAGTAAATTCCTAACTTTACTACTACTAAATGCCTTCTGTGAATACCAAAAGTAGTAAGTTTAGGATCTTATCTCAGTTTAGTAGCAGTAAAGTTAGGAGTCCTAACTTTACTACTACTAAATGCCTTCTGTGAATACCAAAAGTAGTAAGTTTAGGATTTGATCTCAGATTAGTTCTGTGAATCGGCCCCTTTGTTACTTGCTTTAACTATATTTTTGAATGAAGGAAAATAAGTGCAGATTCTTTGATATTAACTTTCAACACTACATTGAATTTCACTGGATAATTTACTTTTACTTCAACTTTTAGCTACAGAACTGCAAGATGGAGCCTCCTCTGATCTTAGAAAACGTATTGCATGCTTGGTGGCAGGGTTTGAAGATCTTTTAAAAGGTACAATACAGTGCACCAATCAATCCGGTATATGAAGGTGTGACTATGAAAGTGTGCCATGTGTAAGAAAATAATTTGTTTTAGCAGTGAACAAATGTTAAACATGTAATTGGCACAGTTGCCTAAAACTATGCATCTGTAATGTATACATAAAGAAATATGAAAATGTAATAGGGTAAGAAACAAAATCATAAGTCACCAGTGTACATGGATATCATAGGGTTATGCACATTCTTTGTTTAATCCTACACAACTCTTGTGTCACACACTGTACAAGAATTAGAAAATGTTTGTAAATTATAATCTAGTTTATGCATCAAACCTATTCTTCATTAGTAGTTCATATTTGCACACATGCAGCTTTGAAGTGCAACAAAAAAGGTGTACTTTAATAAAGGTATATTATTTTACTGCGGGGTATCAGTATTATTCTTATGTCTTCACTGAGGGAGTGGTTAAGAACATTACTGTTTCTAAAGGAGCATTTTATTTGTTTCATTTATATAAAACATTTATCATACAAAGACAACACAAGACAGGAAAAGCTGTAATTATGCAGTTAGTGCTTCTCCTCTTACACCCACCACTTCTCGTAGAATGTCGCATTGATCATCCAAACCCGATCATTTGCAGACCTCGCTGACAACCTCAATTCCCTAAAAGCCATTTCTTATGAAGATTAGGTCTTACCCTCATCCTTCATCAATACGTTCTCTAGAGAAGCTCTCTCGTTGCTACTCACCATTGTTAATGTCTACCTGACTCAAGTCATCTTCTCAGAAGCTACAAAGACAGCCAGATATTCCCACTCCTAAAGTAACCTACTCTGGACCATGATGACCTCACCAACTACGACCCATCATTCACCTATCCATCTGAAAGATCATTCAAAAAGCAGAGTATGTCCAACTCAAAGAACACCTCAATGCTTGCAATTTTCTTCACAACGTCCAATCAGGCTTCAGATAAATCTATATCATGGAGACTGCTACCTACCACACCGTAGAAACCCTCCTCCTCACAGAGGAAGATGACCCCTGCCTCTTAATATTGCTTGACCTCTCATCTGTCTTTAGTGCAATCAACTACCCCACCCTCATCCACACTCTGAAGTCTCATATGGGATTCACTGGCAATGTCATTCACCGGTTCTTCTCCTTTTTTTTAAACTGACACCAGTTTGTTCATATAGACAAATCAGATCCTAGAAGATCCCTAGCACCTTTGGAGTTCATGCTATCTATCCCTTGTCACCTTCAGCTTCTACAATGAGGGCTCTACTCACAGATAACAGCATCAAAAATCACCAATATGCCAATGATACACAATTGAAGTTCAGAGTATTAAACACACCAGACATCCAATGCCTCAAACACTGATTACACCTCATCCAGAGCTGGATGTCCAGGGCCATCTGCAAGCTCACCAACACATAATTCCTGTTATTTGCCAAGAACAACAGGCAATAAATAGTACAAACCTGCCTCAGAGACATGACCCTTGGAGGTTTCGAACCACAACTTTGACCAAATGCCAAGTCACTTGGATTCACTCTGGACACCAGCCTCACCCTCAGAGGAACACATCGCCAAAAACACAGAGACCCTGGTACCAGTTTTCGCTTCTAAAGAAAGTGAAACAATTTCTTCCACAAAGCGACTTCAAAACTGAGGTTCAAGCCCCTGTACTCTTGCATTTGAATGCTGATGATGCCCTGCTCCATGGCTTCCCAGGCTCCACATTTGTCCCCCTTTAAGGCATCCTACATGCTGCAGCTCATCTCATTCAGAAATATGATCACATCACCCCTAACCTGATGGAACTCTTTTGACTCCCTTTGCTGGCCCACACCATCTTACAAACCAGCTGCATCATTTACAAAACCATCATGACCAGCACCCCTGCTTATCTTGTAGAGAAGCTCACCATCTATAGTGGCTCTCGGGTCACTCACAGCCAGGACACCATCAGACTGGAGACTGAGAAGTGTAAAACCTAAAAAACAAGACAGCAAGCCTTGTCCATCAATGCACCCAGAATCTAAAACAAAATTCCCGTACACATCTGGACCAAACCTAAGCTGCTCCAATTTAGAAAAGAGTTGAAGACGCATCTCTTGAACGAATACTTCATCACAGTGCGGCACAGTACACTTCAGTGCCAAGGAATTAAGGGAAATCTCCTATCTCTGGATCACTGCATCCTTGCCCTTAACCCTGTACAGAGTTCCACTGCCTTTTGCCTGGACTTGCACATTATCAATACCACATACATATACAAATTAGTAACACATAAAACCATGCATTTGAACTTTACGTGAAAACTGTGTAAAAATTACCCAAACGCTCATATATTTCACAATTTGTGCAAATTTTTTAAAACTAGGCAAACAAAATTGTTGTTGACTGCATATAAAAATATATAGGTTGCGCTCTAGCAACGATCCCGTTTGTTACACTCAATTGAGGAAATCAAGATTTACTAATAATAAAAAGTAACCTGGTAGCTTAGTAGTGAATTTGCTATCGATACCAGAGCATGATTCCCTTGCACAGTTGACCCTCTCACTCTCTTTAGGCACAGTAACGTTGGGGGACTGTTCAAGCTAGAGGCAAGATTGACACCTCTACAATGCAGTTACTTTTCATACCTGATGAACTCAAAATGTTTATAAACTTGATGTAAGACCCCACTAACAACGAGTTGAGGGAAATAAGATATATCAACGAGTGGGCTTTAGCTTCCCGTGGAACCTTCATTATTTGATTTCAATGTCGTCCATTTAAAAAAAAAAAAAGTAAGTACCCAATTGTTCAAGATGTGATATGATTTCGAGCCTTTTGTATTGAGTTCTAGCTTTCAGTGAGAAATTCATATAGTTAACTCGATTTTACAGTTAGACCTTTTTTATTGAAACATATTTGAAAAGCCCGTTTATATCGTTTTTTTCACAAGACTGAGTTAAATGCAACCGACATAATTTATTTGCACATAGTTTAATTTATTATGTATATTATTTTAAAAGCAAACAAATAGTTTTACCGTTTTATGGACTTTAGTCATTTCTTTGCATCTATTACAAGAAAACATTGTAATGTCTCTCTTTCTTAAGATTGTTATAATTTAGTAATTTAGCTATATTTTATTCCATTAATGCTGAGGATTCAGATTTCTGCTACGGATTAGTTCAGTATCCACACAAAGTATAATATAATATTTGTGAGCACATTGTAATTTTGCTGTTTTTTTACATACAGTGCGCTCGCCTATAAGAACATACATGTGTATTTATCTTTGGGTATGCTGCAATTTTGTGAAGTAATCTGCACTGGAAATCAAATCAGTGTTTTTAGAGTTTTATAAATAAAATTATTTATTTACTCATAAAGAGATATTTGATAAAGAAAATATTTCTGAAGCAGTTGTGATATATTTATTTTTGGAAACTAACAGTATGCAACATTAGCTGATTAGCGAAAGGAAAGCATTTCAGCTACTAAGCATCATTTGTATTACACGTTCTGGCAATTTTGAAACATACCTGACTGTGGAATATCATTTTCAGAAAGGGATAGTGGAGTTCTTGCAATGCTTATGTGCAGGCCGTTTCTGGCCTTAGTAAAGTAGAATGACCTGTTTTCATATACATCATGCCATACCCCCACTGTGTCGAGTCCAGTACATCGCAAGTACAGTTGGTATCACCAACGCTACCTCTGGGACATTCCATCATTAAAGGTAACATAAATAACTTAAAAGTAAGAGTTAAATAAAAAAGTAAGGGTAACTTGAATACATTTAAAACAAGCATTTGCAATGCAATCGGTCTCGCCTTTGGGACCTTATATGTATTTAGCTATGCCGCACATTAGTCTGTGTGCTGAAACATCTACTGTTCTTTAACATGGAGGGAAAGTAAGCACCAAACTGTGTGACACGCCAGGTATGGGAACACATGGAGAGAAATATTGCCTTTCAGCAGGAAATGGTATAGCTCTGTTTTTAATATAAAATCAGGGCCTTTGGTGGTCATATCACTGAAAATACAAGATTTGAAAAAAATATTATTGTCTACGGGTGCTCGTGGAAGACAATTTCTATGGACTGGAATCTAGAGAATGCTGAAGCGAGTCTGGTATTTTGCTGACCTCTGCTGGTCGTTTTCTATCAAGAAAGTTAAATAGAGGCAGTTGCCAGAAAAATAAAAAAAAAGTCCCTCAGCAGAAAGCACTTCTGGTATTTTACTGACCTCTACTGGTCGTTTTCTATCAAGACAGTTAAATAGAGGCAGTTGAACAAGCAGAAAGCAATTCTGGTATTTTACTGACCTCTGCTGGTCGTTTTCTTTTAAAACAGTTAAATAGAGGCAGTTGAACAGAAAAAAAAGTCCCTACGCGGAAGCAGACAAGTCCTCGGACTGATCTTCAGAGCCCACAAAGTACATACACATATAAGTATATACTAAAGTATATACAAGAGGTCTCGAATGCTCGACCTAAAAAGGGACAAGCAGTAGCTGCCACTCAATATAGTGCGGTCCGACGATTTTTCATTCTTGAAATACCCCCTCTGAAAATAGCAAAATTTACTTGGTTTCCTACCTGGTTTCATTTCCTTCCATATATTCACTCCTGTAGAACCCGGCCAGGTCATCCGCCAGCTCTCCCGTGAACTCAGTGTGCATTGAATAGTTTTTCCCATTCTCCAGATTGCCATTCAGCTCCACCCCCATGTACTGAGTTAGTGCCTCAGGCCAGGTTCTTCTTATGGACGGAGGATGCGAGCCATCAACTGAGCTCAGAGATACATGGAATGAACTCTGCATGGTGTAGTTTAGCTTCTTGCTGTGGATCAGGATAATGTTAGTTGCATTTGTACATCTGAAATATACAGTGCTTTTGCCTTTAAAGATGTAAAGACCACGGGAATCTTTCTCAAGGTAGGGCTGTAGCTCCACGTCATAGTGATGTGGGATCAGGCTCTTCGGAAGTCTATATCTGTTCCAAGGATGGCTTGGTGGTGGAGTGGAGGCAGCCGGTGTGATGGGTCTGGAGGTAGTTGTGGATCCTGCCTCGGATGTGGGTACCAAAGTGCTACTGTCAGGAAGGATGGAGTTACCATTCTTGGTCTTCTCCTCGGAGTACACCACTGATAGTGCTATGATAGTTGCAACAGCAGCTACTGAGAGCAAGACGCTGATGACCATTAGCAGTGGACTGACCAAGAAGCCTTTAGCCATGTTCAGGATCCAGTTGTAGGTCTGTGTATCTGGAGGACAGCCGAAAGGCAAGTGTAGAGATCTATGCACGCCTTTTATAATCCCACAAAACGTGGAGGAGGAACACATTGTAAAACTATTAGCTAGTAAAATATTAATTGGTGTTTATCAGGGCCAAGGTTTTATAGCTCACATCACTTTTAATCTGTAGCCGTTTCTAAAAAGACTTTAGCATGGCCGTCCTCAGATTATCTAACTCACAGTTTTCCAGGAAAGATAGAATCAATGGAAACATGTTGTAATTACAACTACATTTCAGCTCTGCGTGGAAATGAATATCAGATCAATTAGCACTTCTAAAGGTTATGTGATGGAGCAGCCTATCTACCTGAAAACCTGATGAAACATTCTATATAACTCGTTTTCTTAACTGTTATGCTGTTGTTATCTTACCTGTTCAATTTAGCTATTGATCTGTCATTTCAGTTACAGACTAATCATTTACATGCGTTATGTACTTTCTCACTGACTCTTGATTTTTCGCCGGCCGGGTGCTGAGAAATAATTTGACATGCTTTTTGAGCTGTTTTGCCAATCTGGAACGATTGCTGTTCGAATATCTTCCTGGCTGATGTCTGTGTGATATGAGAGGTGGAAATGGGCGAGAGAAGAAAAACCTCAGGGCACTGAAATTGGGAGACACTTCTCCTAAGAGAGAAGATATGAGCCTTTAATGTTTAAACAAGACAGTCAGGACTGAATAGAGTCTTCATATTCAGCAAATCTACCTTGCTGTAATTCCCTTGGCACATCTCACTAAGGCTGTGATTACAAGTCATGCGCTAATGCCAAAACCGCATGTCTTGGTAAATGCTGCATGTCCAGCCATCTAGTCAATTGTAGGTTGGAAACTGCTAGCGGTAACGCATTTCAAGTTTATCGATAATAATTCATTATTACAAGTGATAGTCACTGCATACAGAATTCAGCAATAGCGCTAAATACAGCATACAATACATATAGTATGAGCATTTTAAAACGCAGTTACAAGTTTGATGCTTTACTGAAGAGTAGCAGAATATAGCCCTGAAACAATCCCTCTACCTAAAAGCAGAGTGGTAAATAAGGTCACCTCGGTTTCCTAGAATGCAGCTGCAAAATAACTCCAATCATTTTCTCCCTGTTGTTTATTGACAGGTTTTAGCTGCGGATATGTGCCTAGAGTAAATAGCAGGGGTGTGGAATTTGTCACACCCAGTAATTGTTGGTGTTAGACCTAGCCCTCTCTGCAGGGTCACCATGAACGTTTTGCCTTTACCCTCCACTTATTTGATGAATTCGTTTTTGCTGGCCTTAAGACTTTGCCCATTACCACTGCTAAACAGTGCTAAAGTACTTGTGCTCTCTCCTTAAAACATAGTAGAATTGGCTTACATCTAATTGACCTATTAAATTTACTTTTAAGTCCCTAGTAAAGTGGTACTACATGTACAAGGGCCTGTAAATGATCCTCTGGCTCTGAATAGTAATCCCACATCAATAACACCAATACTGAAAATCCTGCCATTACTCCATTTTGTAGCCACTGGATCATTTCAAGACATTGTTGCAGTATCTGGTGCAATGTCACAGCCAACATTAAGTGATGTGATACAAGACGTTCTTTCTACGATGATGAGACACATCAACAGCTTCACACACTTAACATAAAATTAGGATTTAGCCAATGTGAAGGGAGATCAGTATGCTTGGGGTCGCATAACACGTGTGGTTAGAGCAATTTAAGCAGCACATGTTGGCTTGGTGGTACTATTCAACAGAAAACAAGTGTACTGCAATTTTAATAACTTCAAATCAATAACTGTGCAAGTTGTCTTTGAACAAGATATGTACAACCAAAGTGTGTGTGTGTCTTTCACAGGATCAATCCATGTTCCCTTTGTACTTTGCAACAACAGCATATAACTGCAAATGTCACAACTTTGAAATGTCCAAATGAAGATGACATTGTGAAGGGTCCTAAAACAGATATAAACAAAAAGATTCATTAAATTACATTACAATTCAGACACCTTGCAAATGATTAATTTTGAAGACACAAAGATAAACAATGTAAATGAACCCAAGAGTCAGTGTGTCAAAACGTTGATCAACAAATATATTTGGCCTAGATTTCATCAACTTGTGCTTTCTAAAAAATGTCCAGCAGAGACTGTTATCCTCATTAGATTAAAAGTTGTTTTAACCTTACTGTCATACATATGTTAATTTATACTTACACTCATGTGAAGAAGTTGTCAATAACATCTTGAAGTAAGTCAATTCCTTCCTCTTCACCACCATCATCTTTATTTGGCATTTCAAAATACTCACCCAAAGGCTCTTCATGGTCTTCATCCTCTGTGATGTATGTATTGTTCCGTTGCAGGGCAATGTTGCGCAACATGCGGCCGGCCATGGTGATTTGGCACGCCTTATCGGGTGAGTAGAGAAGGGCTCCACCAGTCTTATCCAGACAATGAAATCTGCTCTTTAGGAGCCCAAAAGCCTGCTCTACTGGCCTCCGTGTTCTTCCATGGCCCAATTTGAAGTGGACTTACCCTGGCGATGTTGGAATCCTCAGCGGTGCTAACAACCATGGTTGGGTAGGATAAGCTGAGTCTCCTATATGGTAGGGAAAAAAAAGAGAAAAAATTTGTAACAAGCATTTTAGATTATTCAATTTGAAATTACCCACAGTGGCGTAGCAAGGGGGGTGCGGGGCTCCTCCCAGTTCTTCAATGCAGCGGGTCGTGGGGTGGCAATCAGAGGATTCTCGCCAGAACCCCCCCGCTCTTCAATGTGGCTGCCGTGGGGCAGCAAACGAAGAGACCGTCAGGGAGCTAGCTATGCCACTGATTACCCAAGCAACATAATGACAGATTATACTTACCAGCAAGCCAGGTCCAAGTTGTGTCATTTGCAGGAGTATGGTGCTGTTCTGCAGAACAAACAAATCATTGGTTGATCCGAGGAAACATGCACCAACGCTTCCTCAGGCGAGTTATAAAGGATAAGGCGAACTGACTCAGTGTGGTTATTTAGAAAGGAGATGATCCAATCTAATGCTGTGCCCCTAAGTCCCGCAGCTTTGACATGGTCGACCAAGAGGTTGTGGTCCATTGTGTCAAAGGCCGCAGACAGGTGTAGGAGGACCAGTGCCTGGATAACCTCATTCTCGCATTCTTTGCGCAGGTCATCTCTCACAGAAAGGATGTCTGTTTCTGTGGAGTGAGCTGGATGGAAACCTACCTGGCAAGAAACCAGAAATTTGGTTTCTTCCAGGAAGGTGCAGAGATTTATTGCCACGTGTGCCTCTAGTACCTTGGCCAGAAATGGCAACAGGGATATAGGGCTGTAGTTTTTTAGTATTAATGGGTCATCTCCTATTTTCTTCTGGAGGGGTTCCACAATAGCTTCTTTAAATGTACTCTGAACTGACCCTGTGCTAATAGAATGGTTTAGGAGTGAGAGGGCAGTATCTGGGAAATTCTAGAATACTGTTTTTAAAATGTTAGGTGGGCAAATGTCATTAGGGGATCCTGATTTTACTTCGATCAGCAGGTCCGTGAGGCAGTCCTTGCTGATGGAAGGAAATGAATAACCCTGGGCAGAGTAGGCGGACTACCACTACGCAGCGTTTCCACTGAGTTAAAAAAAAAACTCCGCTCCGCTGCACCCTCCCTAACAAATGACAATAAAAAACAGAAAACAAAATCACTTACCTGCTCTGGCGTGTCCGGGCGGCCCACCTCCTTGCCGTGGTCTCTCCTCCTTGCCGTCCTCGCCGATCGCAAGCCCCTACTTTGTACGTCTTGCGAGGACAACGTAGGGGTTTGCGACCTGTGAGGACGAGGACAGTGAGGAGGAGAGACGACGGTGAGGAGGAGGGCAGGCCGCAGACGCCAGAGCAGGTAAGTGTTTTCATTTTTTGTTTTTGTGGGCGTGGGCAGGGGCACGGGTTAACTCCGCTCCGCCACAGAGTCGGAGTTTTGCCTGAACTCTTTCCCAATGGAGCACAGAGTTTGCAAAACTCTGCAAACTCCGCTGACGGAGCGGAGTTCGCCACTCGGGCTTAGAAATGAGGAGAGGGTGGGGCAGTCCGTGTCTGCCTGCATCAACTTGATGTGAGGGGGCTTTTTGGGATGCTTTCTTTAATAGTCTTTATTTCATCAAGAAAGAAAGTGTTGAGAGTAGTTAGCTCCTGGGAAAGTAGACTATGTGAACAACACTGCTGTTTTTAAATATGGTCTTAATGAAATGCTATATAAGAGCTCAGAGCACTAGTCCTTATGTGTATGATTGCTTCTGATTTCTTTAAACTGGATTGGGGAAAAATAAGTGGTGTTTTCCTTTCAAGTGGTAGTTTATATAGTATTACAACCCACATAGTCTGTAATTAGTGATAAGTGTATAGTTGATGGAGCCACGCAGTTTAATGGGAAACAGAAGAGATTATACAATTGAAGGACACTGTACTGATAATAAAATTGGGCCCAAAAATGTCTGCATATTTTTTTGTGTTTAAGAAGAAACCCATTTGTGAAATAAATTGGAGAAAAGCATGCTTTGCTTCTGTTTTTCATGTACGTCAATCATATTTTGTTCAATCACCTCTGATATGAACACTAGCCACTCTTAATGTCTTTAAATTATATATTTAATGAGTGAGGAGATGGGGCCCTGTGGCTAGAACTGCTGCCTTTCCAACATGGGAAACTAGTTTCAAATCCCAGTACCAGCTTAACATCCTGTGGTTCTGGGCAAATCACTTAAATACTCTGGAGCTTATTTACAATACCCTTGCGCCGCCGGTGTGTCACTTTTAAAAGGAGAAAAATTGATGTACCGGCAGCGCAAGGGGCTTGTAAATAAGCCCATCTGTGCCTAAAATTTTTAAAAAGTATAATGCTCTGTTGTTCTTTCGTTAAGTGCTGTAATTATGTTTTTCGGCTAGTTTGCTTTTATAAACAAAATTCCAAAAACATGATTATTTTAAGATTGCTCATGTTAAATTGGACTCCCCGGTTTGTAACATTAGCATATATTTAGGAAATATGAATTTGACGTTAAGGGGTTATTTTTAAGAACCAAAAGCTCTCCTAATATGGATATCCTTGGTTCTGTGTCATTGTACGAAATTGAATTATTAGTTGAGGGGAAAAAGTACCGACCTCAAGTAATAATAGCAATCCTCAAAGTCATTAAATTAACCTGTGCTTAACCCCTGGTAGCTATGGCACAGAACAGAAGGCTTAACGTAGAGCAATGTGTAAAATATTCTTGCAGCAATAAAACTGCAATAAAGTCAAACTGAAAAGCAATAAAAATCTCAAAACGAGTTAGAAAAATAGAGTCAAATGTAATAATTAAACAATGAAAATGGCAAAATATCCAATAAGAGGAACCAGTGATTTGAATTTATAAAGTTTTAGGTAGGATTAGCACCAAGAAGTAGAACAGGGCCTAAGCACAATTTTAAGCTGACCGTAATGGAGCATGGGCCAGATGCACTAGCTGGGTTCAGTCTGGCCAACGATTTTACCTTCTGACTTTTGCCCTTTAACTCCCAATCCACCACATGCGTACACTTCTAAAACATCCCAGGACTTCAGAGGAGGCACTCTGAGACTCATAGGGTTCAGTACAGTCCAGGTCCAGTTGACACTATCCAACTGAGAAGTAGCAGGAAAGGTCTCTTGGAGCTTATTATAACCCTGTACCTTGAACAGAAGGACAGCCTTATTGCTCTTGGAGTCCACTTCTTTGTCCAAGAGAGAGAAATCAGGTCAAGTTTTCTAGGCTCTTCCGAGGTCTTAGACAGCAGGTTAAGTCTTCTTCTGATCTTCCAAACATCCAGGAGTGTTTTGAAGTGGGTGCCTAGAGATGCCACATTTATACCTGGCACAAGCTAGTGGGTGGTAATGACCCCTGGGGACACCCTACCCAATGGGGTAAAGGTTACTGGGGCTCACGCTATACACTGTGGGCATTTTCAAAATGGGCAAATACTTCGGCCACTCTAAACTTCGGCTCTGAGTGCTGGGTGTGTGTGAGGAGTGTCCTGTGTGGTAACGCTAGTGTCATCAAAAAAATATAACACTAAATTCCAGTGTTAGGCAGCCCATATACCCCCACCAAAGTCAAAGACAGCAATCTGGAAGAGCAAAAACTGAGTTCTGCAATCAGACACTGAAAACACATACATTCATTTAGAATCTTGTGTCCCTCCTTTGAAATGCCCCCCAAATGTTATATGTAAACCCAGCAGCCTTGTCAAAAAGACTATAACACTGTAATGTCAAAAGAAGGCCCACTGTGATTGGAGCATGTCTGGCTGGAGGAGACAAAAGAAGACCCCTGCCCAAGTGTCAGCTATCATTTGCTTGTAACAGGGGAGGCCTCTTTGAAGTGTGCCACAAGTTTCA
Organism: Calotriton arnoldi; assembly: GCA_963921515.1. Classification (NCBI taxonomy): domain Eukaryota; kingdom Metazoa; phylum Chordata; class Amphibia; order Caudata; family Salamandridae; genus Calotriton; species Calotriton arnoldi. The sequence goes on from CAWUFW010012282.1 coordinate 491,909, forward strand.
TAAGATAAACCACAGCAACCTGTCAAGCAGATCTTGACGCTCCAGCCAGATCTGACACTGTAATGTCAACAAGAGGCCCACTGTGTTGGGGAATGGTCTGGCTGGAGGGGCAAAAGAAGGGTGCAGGCTATATGAAGTTAATCAAGTCCTTGACTCCAGCCCAAAGGCCATCCTGTCTAGGGCACAAGAACACCTTCCTACATAGAAGGCCTTTTGTCCCTGTACTGGGGGCAAGTTCAAACCTCATTCATGCATATTCAAATGCTAATTACTGGCTGGCACAAGTGGGAGAAAAATATGCAGGTTTAGCTTTGAGGGACTTCAGGCAGGGTGAAGGCGACTTTTTAAAAGTCATCTTTCCAAAATATTTATTATAAATGCAACTTCACCAGGAATTGGACTTGTAATAAATATTTCAAAAAGTCCAAACACTAAATTTGTAGCTGTTTTCTAGGTAAACATAACATTTATTAAACGTAATACTGTATCCCAATGCTTTCCTATGGAACAGCAAACCCTGCTACAATGAAAATAGCTTTTACTGCCTTTTCACTCCAAGGACATGTTTAACATTAAACATTTACATGTGCTACTTTTGAAGTACTATGCACCTTGCCTTATGGGCAATAGGACCTACTTGTGAGTGACTAATTAATATTTAAAAGGAAGGTTTAGGCCTAATAAAAGGGGCCATTTTCACAGACCGTATTTCTAGTTTTAAACCTTCACAGCCAGACTGCAGTGGTAGACATGAAGACATGTTTTACAAAGCCAGGGCAGTGGAGGACACAATGAGTGCTGCAACCCACGGGTAGCATTTAATTCACAAACCCTGGGTACACTTGGTACCATATACTAGAGACTTCTGGGTAAATTAAATGTGTCAATCAGGAATATACCAATTTTACCATGTTGAAAGGAGAAGCATAAGCTCTTTAACACTGGTTAGAAGGGATAAAGTGCACAGAGTTTCATAGCTAGCAAAAGTAGAATTCAGCAAAAAATCCAGAGGACCTGCAGAAGGAGCAGCTTTCTAACACATCATCATCAAAGAGAGCACCTACAGCAAAGCAACCTTACTGCAAAACTACAATAGAGAATCTTCGACATCTTCCAATACTTTTTGAGGTCTTGCTATGGATGGCTTTAAGTGCCTATCTCAGACATCTTTATAACCAGTATGGAGAGGATGTAGCCTTAAGGCTCGAGCGGTCGACTTTGAAGCTGGGGAACTGGGTTTGAGTCTCTGCAACGATGCTCAACATCCTGTGATTCTGGGCAAATCACTTAATCTCCCCGTGCCTAACAAAAATGAATGTGTCCATCTCTAACAAAACTGGTGCTCATGTAAAGCGCTCTGATACCCAATTTCTCGGGTCTAGTTCGCGCTATATAAAACTCTAAAAAAAAAAAAACATATATTTCTAGTTTGGCTTTGGGACAGCCCCTTTTCTCACAAGTAGTTGGCTTTCTTGTATATATGAATTCACTGTTTCTGATTTGATGGCTTTCCTGCTATTCCTGTGTTTGTCCTGTTCAGGAGCATTTCGGTCTCACTATTATTTGATTGAATGAGTTGTATCCTTAAACTGCTGTTGCCAAGGAACTCTATTTCCTCCTGAATTTTTCCATAATTTTTTACTTTTAGCACTCCAAGGAAGTGCCTGGCGCTTTCCCTTTCCTTATTTTCTCTCGTCCTCCACTCTTTCACCTGTTTGTCTGCTTCCATTGTTCATTCCTCTGCTGGGCTTAATTCAATTCCTCCGCCTTTTTCCCCATTTCTCCTGATGCTGCTGCACCTCCCTCTTTCCCCTCCTCTCACCACTGTGGTAGCTCTCCTAGACTCCCACCATATGCCTCCCCACTCACCTCCTCTTCATCCCTGCAACCTGCCTGCCCTGTTTCTGATCTGTCACAGCACCCCCTGGCAATCTCCATTAACACAATGTAACCCAAAAGCATGCAGTTTTAATCCACTGCAGAAGTGTGATGTATTTTGTGGTATTATTCTCAATCTTATTTTCACTCCAATATGCTTCACCTGGTCCCGAGAGAAAGGAAAGAAGCAGCCCATTGTTCCCTAATGGGATTTACCTTTTTTGCCATTGGAGCAGTTCCTGGCCTGTCGAGTTATTTACCATTTTTCATTGAGTCCTTTCTGCCAAGCTGACAAAGAAGCTATATAGTGGGGTTGGTGTGATTGTTTGCCAATGTCCAGGATGATCTAGTCCTAAGGTCCATCCGGGGCCTTCATTGAAACCTACTGTGCATATAGTGCTGGGAGGTGTAGCCACATAGCAAGGAGCAGTGGATTTTCTGGTGAGGTGATTTACTTGATGTTATACAGCACAAACTGAAGCACATCAGCTCTAATGTTTTTTTCTCCTCAATTGAGTTATAGGAATGTTACTTTCACTTTGTCATTTCTTATCCCAGGATCTCTTTGGATGTCAGATGTATACCACCTACTTAGTTCAACTCTGTGAAAGTATGTGCATCTGAATCTGCTATTCTACATATTCCACATGTTCTATTTCCATGAACACTCAGGGCCAGCTTTAGCACTGGTGGTGCGTGGTGCAATAATCTTTTATGGCGGCCCTCTCCTTCATTACCTCCTCCTTGGATTCCCTCATTACCACCCAGCAAAAGTGCCCCTCATCTCTCCTAAGCCCCTCTCTCACATACATTTAATTTGTTTTAAAGCACTGGTAAAGACTGGCTTTACTAATCCGCCCAGCTATCCACATAAAATACAGATCTGTTCTTTGCAGCAGGCAAATTAAGCCTCTGCACTACTTTATGGCGAGTCAAAACTCCCACTAGACAAAACTCCAATATCTCTTTCTGGCAGGAACATTAATCACAAGAGTTATCTTGAGATTGTTATTGCTGCCTGAAAGCTGGAAGCGCAAGGAACTCTGAAGCAGGTACTTTTAAATTGTAAGTTATTACTAAACGCAGTGCCCCCTCCGAGGTCAGTGCCCCCCCTCCGAGGTCAGTGCCCCCCGTCCAGGTCAGCTCCCAGTGAGGCCCCACCAGTCGCACCACCCTAAAGCTGGCCCTGTGCACACTGTACCCACTCACTTTGTTTCTAGGCAGACTATTCCTCAACTCAATTTGTTTGCATATTGCTTATTAGGATGTGGTATGTAGCAAGGCTCAGACAGCTGTGTAACGGCCATCATCTTTGTTCTTTATAAACTGATGTTTTGCTTGCTTTTGTGCATTGTCACCATGCCCGCAATAATATCCTGCCTACAGAACGCTGCATCCTAAAACTTCAAGGTGGTCAGTATGCTGGGTGGGGAAATTATGCATTCGGAGCCTCTGATCCTTAGTTCCATTTCAGGTCAGCCTGGCTTATCAGCTAGATTCCCTTTTAGTCTCCTTTAATGGATAGTGCAAATGGATTGCTGTTAGTAATGGGGTTTTTAATTTGGGAGAGGTACCCCTAGCTACAATCCACTCTAGTTTGGAGAAAACACAGGTCTGAGAGAATCTCTGCTCAACGCCTGGTGGCTATGGCACATGCAGCTAGAAATCCACAGAGAAGTGTGTGTTAAGTTCAACCAGTACCATCTAATTCCTCATCTAATTTAGGAAAATAGAGAAAATTTAAGTTGTGAGAAGAAAGACACCAAGATCATTAAAATCTGTTAAGGAGAACCAGAGATATGAATTTTTAAACAGTTCACGGTTGAGCATGACCAAGGTGCAGTTTCAGGCTGATCGTAATCGATCAGAGGTTGGATACACCAAACGGGTCAGTCAAAGATTTTACCTTCAGATGCAGACCCCAACTGCTCGGAACATTCTTTCTGGTCTCTTGGGGGAGGACAGCATTTCAGATGAGGAACTGCCTATCCATTATGTTCATGAGTCCAAAGAGAAGTAGGCACTTGTCCTTTCCCACTGACAGCACTGCAGATACTCACCTGTGGCTCTGCACTCGTAAAAGCTACAGCTCATACATAATGTCTTCAGCACTTTCTTCATTACCTCCTCCTGCACAACATAATCATTCAAAAGTCCGCCTTTCTTTGTTTTGAACTGGATATTACTCCGGCTGTTTTCTTGCCATTCCATACATCCTGCGCATGACACTCCATACCATGCTGTGTCACCACAATTCCTACCTGAGGTCATATACTTTCAATCTTTGATTGACTCAAGGACAATGCTTCCTTCTTCAGGACCCTGGCTAACCCGTCAGGACTGATCTTTCTAAAGGTACTCAAGGCTTCTTACAGATAACACCCACATCAGTAATTGAACTGGGATTCTTTCAGGAAATCCACTGCTTTAATCAGAATAGTGGCCGCCAACACCTTCTCCACCCTCCTCTCAGCCATCCCTAAGGGTCCTATGGGCATTGTGAAAACATGCAGTTCCAAGTGAAACACACCCACCTGCATTCCCTCCCCCCCGCCTCCCAGCTCAACAGACAGGATACACCTAGCGGACTACTCCATCCTCAAATGGAGGCTATTATGCCAGTTGTGCTGTTCAGCTGGCCATCCCTCTTGGTCAAAGCACTGTCCAGAAAGATACATGAAAACCATTGGTTCCCCCATGTAGAACACATCATTCACTGTGGATGAGTTAAAGCAAAAGAAAATTAGCACAACACATTGCCACCAAGACCATGCCCGATCATGCTTTTATAACCCCCTACATTCCACTGTAGCAGCTTCAAAGAGTGAATCTAAATGAGGACGAATGACCTTCACAATAATGGGTATCAAATTCTCAAAAAAAGTGGAATAATGATGAGTTGGGAATCCTAAAATTAAACTCTTCTGCAAAGTTGTTTTCAGTCTATCTGAATGAGAAGTGACAATTTCATTGAGGTCATATGGTGAACAGTTCTAGAGTTGGAATCCAACATGTCCAATGGCATGGTCTCCGAACTTTGATTTCTGATTTTTGGGGATTATTAGTTGTAAGTTGGAGCATGCAAGTCTGGGTATTTTGCAAGCGGTGTAGTCATGCAATTTCTTCTAAATCTATGTTCTATCTTTTTCATGGCAGTGCTTTGGGTGATGTACTGGGACGTGCTGAATTCTGAAGTTGTTTAGTCGGCAGGTTAATCAACTTTAGCTAGTTTCATGAGTATATTAGAGTTTAGAGTGACGTTGGCTGTTGGTGTCCATATCACGGGAATGTAAACAGAGAGCCAAAGTCTGGAAAAGTGAAAATATAAGAGCAGCAAAAGTGACAGAAAAAAATATTGGCTTCTATTATTTCCTATGTTAGAAATTTTGAGCTAAATCCGTCATAGGAACATAAAAGGAACCAGTAACAAGTGTTGCTTCTACAGGGAAGTTCTTCCAACCTGTTATAGAGCAGAGGAATAAATGACCACTATAGGAGGGGAAAAACATGTGATAAGAGCAGTTTTGCAAAAAGAACTTGACAAGTGTCTCAGACCCATGCACAAAGGTGTGCTTGAGAAATTCAGTATGCATCTCAAAATGGGTTGGAGGGGGTTTCATAAATCTGGTACTCTATTCAGCAAATTGTGTCCTCCCAGATGCCAGATATAATAAGATACATCCGTTTAGATGTATATCTGAGGATCTCAGAATCACCAAATGAAACAGTACGGCTGGGGTGTATGCGTTTCAAAACCGATCCTCTTGACCAGTGTTAGAGCAATTTGGTCAGAATATAACCATACTGCACAGGAAATGTAATAGTGAAAGGACTTGTTCCATAGTGTTTTCCCATCCAGCCAGTACTCTAGCCCGTGGAGCGTTTGTATGGGAGCTAGTTGGGGAGCACTAGGTGGGCCGGCCAACATGGCACAATGATTACAAGATGGCGGCAGCTGCAGGCTAGAGTGCTAACATAAGGCAGCATAATGGCATCATAATCATGGGACAGCATCATACGTTGCAGCCTAGATGCATGGATGAATGCCTGGCCACTACCTATCAGAGCGCCCAGGTGGAAAGGAAGGATCACACCTTATGTTGAATGCATGCTGATTGTCTTTGTGCTATTGGGTCCTGCTGTACGACATAGGCTGGGTATATAATGCTTCAGGGTGGGGTTAAGAGAAGGTGCAGCAGTGTCCATGCGACCATCAGAAGCAGCGCCAGGCCTGGCCTCAGCCAAAGTACAAGGAGGTTCATCAAGCATTAGTTTTCTGTTTGAACAGTGAATGTTCTGTTGTGGTAGCCAAACAGGAAATCAAACAAGATATATTAGGTCTCGGCTAGACAGTGCATGCACTGTCTTGAAAAGACATGCTGTGCTATATCCTTGGGCTTTCAGGCCGCCCATCTCCACCACTAGTAAACTTCAGTGTTGCTCTCATTTTCTTTTATGCCATTCATTATGGCATGTGGGCGCCATGCCTTCTTCCTGTGTTTGGCTCTCCCATAGCCATGGTCAAAGTGCACGCCTCCTTACACTGCTCCCGGTTTGCAGAGCTATTTGTTTCTTTGCTTTTAAGCACTCCATATGAGAACTTGTGCCTTCAGGCCGTCTCCCTTGTACACATACACATATACCACTAAATTACATGCATGTGTACATAAACTAATGCATTTCTTAAAAAGTTGTTAAAACAAGAACAGCACTTGTTTATTTATTTTTTCTTGCACGATCCGATGGTATTGGAGCACTCGCTCCGTCGTAAGTCTGCCAAAGCGCGAACACAAGCCAATGGTGTTGGAAGGCTTTAGGTACTGACCAGTTGCATTACACAATGACACCTTCATTTTTGTCACTGATCCTGCTTCAATTAAGGTTTTTTTTCCGTCTTTGCTTGTCCATCTCTTCATCTCTTCATCTCCTCCTGCTTCCCTGCTTGACCCATTACCTCCCTTGTCGCTGCTGTTTTTCTTTTTTTGCAAGATCCGATGGTATTGGAGCGCTTGTTCCGTCCTCCATCTTGCCATAGTGCTAACACCAGTCCATGATATTGAAACGCTTTCTGTGTCCGCCAGTTACATTACACAATGACACATTCATTGTCGTAGGCTAGGGGAAGCGTAAGTGATTTTCCCAGAATCACAAATTGTTCAGCCGACGTGAGATTCGAACCTGGTTCCCCAGATCCCCTGTCGGCAACTCTGGCCATTACGCCACAACCTCGCTTCATTTCAAAGCTCCTCAACTGTTTCTCACTATCGCTTCCACATTTGTTCAGCAAGACTATGTCAACACGGAACAAGTATCGGCAAAGCCAATAGATCTCGGTAATGCCCAAGCTATTGGCCGAGTAAATGTGAATTTATTTTAGCCATGTTGTCCAGCTGCACATCTGCTGCTCAGCATGGCTGAAAGTGACTGTAAAAAGTGCTGTGATACGGCCAGCACAGGCCACGTCATAGGGTTTTTTTCTTTAAGGAGGGGCAATAAACTCAACATGGGGGGCGAAAAAACTAGGCGTCCGCTCAACATCTTATGATTCTGGGTCTTTCAGTGACTTTCAGCCACGGTGAACAGCAGATGTGCTGCTAGATAACATGGCTAAAAGACATTCACATTGACAAGGCCAATTGCTCGGACATTGCCTAGACCTATTGGCTTTGCCAGTGCTTGCTACTTCTTCTCTTACAAAGTTCATGAACACATTTTACATTGTGTGCAATTTTTGCGCCCTGGACTATGATTAGATAATATGTGTTCATGTCAGTCACCATGGAAACTGACTTTATTACAGTATGATGAAAAGAAACAGTGCAATATATGATATGCCTAATTGCTAGATAAGCTAGTTTATTGTCATAGAAATTAGCCAATGATCAACGTTAGTGCAAAAAATTCAGCACACTATGGTCTTGAAGAAATATTGTGCTGAAATAAATATAGTTCGTCCAAGGAGTGCTTTTTCTTGCAACTGTATTTAGTTCTTGCTTAGAAACGTCAGCACAAATCCAAGACTGAAAATGGAAGAAAAAAGTTGTTGCAAGTGTCTGTTTTTTAAACAGAGGATTAAAGATTGTTTTAAATGTAATAATACTTGAATTGAGTGTTCTTTGAAGAATCATGGAAGGGCCTGGTATATAAACTTTCCTGAGCATTGAAATGTCTAAAGCACAAACAGCCGACTTTGCAGTGGTTGATGGTTAGAAAGTGATGAACGGCATTGCACATCTGGGGCAGCTCCCTACTCTGCTCACATTTGCCATCGTGGAGCTACACAAGGGTACAGAGCTACACTCAGATGTGACCATCTGAACCGAGATGGACAAACCCTTGACTTTTATAACAATAAAATGGTGTGGGTGTAGTTTTGGACTTTGTGAGAAATTGGGTTGTTGGTTGAGTGGGGTGTCAACTATGCTGAAACATCAGTCACAATCCCCATCAGTGTGATCCACAAAAAGTCACTAAATTAATTTGTACTTAACCCTCTGGTAGCTAGGCACAACAACAGTCAGGCTTAACTTAAAGGTAATGTGTAAAGTATTCATGCAGCACATAAACAGCAATAAAGTGAAAACTCAACACAAGAAAAGTCCCACACCAATTTAGAAAAACAGGGTAAATTTTAATACATTATTAGACACCAAAATGACAAAAATTGCACGACAGTGCAGTAAGAGGGGGGCACAACATGTGCTCTCATGCATTTTGCCCGATTGTCAAAATCTCCCTGTTCCCTGCCTTTCCACCAACATTTTCCTGGTAGGGTCCCCGTCATGAAAAGGTCAGCGGAAAGGTAGGTTGTGATTGGGACGGGGGTGTTGACATCACCACCGCCTCCCATCCCCGCCGCTTTCCCCGCCACCACCGGATCAGGGATCCTGGCTCTGGCGGCGGTCTTGAGGTGGTCCGACTGCCATGGTCATAATCGGGCGGTCAGACCGCAACCATGAATATGGCGGTCTTCAGACCGCCGTACTCATAATGAGGCCCTTAGTCTCTTTTTTGGAAGTCAAAAATCTCCAGTGGGATTAAGCTGAAGGCTGTAGCTGATGGGAGATCCACGGGGCTGGATACCCCTTTGGCGAAGGAACGCTGAACAAGATTTGCTGCTGCGCAGAAGAACATAGCAGGAGCTGCTGTGAAGTCAAGCCAATCAGCGATGCATCTTGGGTGGATAGATGAGCAGGCTGGTCCCAGTCTCCTCTCGGTCCTCAGAGCAATTTTCAGCCACATTTTTTAATTCCCAGATTTTGGCTACAAGGGTCTAGGACTGGAGATGCACTACTTGGGGTGCTAGGACTCACTCAGGCTAGGTCCAGGTGCGGGTTCAAGATGGCTGGAGCCTTTTCTTTCCCTGAGGCTCAGATCAGGGGGCCAGCCAACTAGCCCTTGAAGTCACTCTGGTAGTCCTGAGTTAAACAGCAGAAACAGTGCTCTGACAGCAGGGCAGGCCTCTAAGGGTTCAAGCCAGGCTCCAGGCAGCAAAGCAATCCTTCCAGGTGAATCAAAGCAGTCTTGTGGTTCACAAAGCAGGCCACAGCAGGAAGCAGTCCTCCGAAAGTACTTCCACGGGTTCTGAAAGTGAACGGAAGAGTGGGTCTGAGGGTCCGATCTATATACCTGGTGCGTTCTTTGAACTAGGATAATTTTCTGGGGAATTCCCTTTCAAGTGCTTGAAGTTTCCTGCTCCCTCTGCCCTGGGTTCAGGCTAGCTGCATGAGCAATGCAATGATGACAAGTCCTTTGTGTGAAGGCATAGACCAGCCTATTCAGTTGCAGAAGGGGCTGTGCCCAGTTCGTCCCCCGTTCTGCCTAATCTCTCTATTGTGTGGTTCTTTGGGAGAAGTAAACATAGCCCACTGCCAACTACACCCAGTCATGTGACAAGATAAAGAGGATTTTAAATTAAAATTTCTCAGAGACCAAACATGAAATCCTTACTGGCTCCCAATCAAAAATGAGCATGTATTAAATGTAAAGGCAGCCCAATGTTATCCTCTGGGAGAGATATGCCTCACAGTAGTGAAAAATGAGTTTAGGAGTTTTTCACTACCAGTACATGTTTAACATTTTAATTACAATACACCCTGCCCTTTGGGCTACCTAGGACTTACTTTAGAGGTGACCTATATAAAATGAAAGGGGATTTTAAGGCTTGGCAAGGTTATTTTTTTTGCCAAGTCGAATTGGCAGTTTAAAACTGCATTCAGACTGCAATGGCAGAGCAGGTACATATTGTGCTACCCACTTAAGTAGCTCCTTAAAATAAGTGCTACAGGTCCACTAGTAGCATTTAATTTACAGGCTCTGGCATGTGATGTACCACTTTACTAGGGACTTATAAGTAAATTAAATATAACAATCAGGAGTAAACCGATTTTACCATGTTTTCGGAAGTGAGCACAAGCCCTTTAGAATTGGTTAGCTGTGATAAAGTGCACAGAGACCTAAGGTCAACAAAAAAATGCAACAAAAATAGGAGGGGTGAAGGCAAAAAGTCTGAAGGTGACCCTGCACATAGGGCCAATTCCAACAGACTTCACTAGACTCACTCTTTGCGGCCCAGTATGGTCAGTCCAACCATTCTGATCCATCCTCTGTTACACCTTTCTCTGGTGTTAGCATAATGTGAACACTGCACTACTTTTAGCACTGCTAGACAGTATGGGCTGGGTAGGGGAGCAGCAACATTTTAGCTAGAATATTAAAATACACAAACACAAAAGGCCTAGGATTCTGCCATATGCAAATGAAATATGTCTTTTGTAGGGGTGCGCCTGTGCTCAACAATGTGATATTACTGAAGGTTTCCCAAGTCTTCATTTTGCCTTACCCTATTTAACTAGTGGTTTATTTTTTGCCTAACATTGGGGCCTTTTCACAAAAGTGACTTTGGCCAGAAGCTTCCATTTACGACCAAGTGTACCTCAGTTACACCTTCCAGGATTTCGGAGATTACTGGTAAGTGTAAGGCCATTTAACTTGTAAGGAGATCTGTGCACCTAAAAAGACCTCGGTAGAGGTTGGAGAGGGGGCAGCATGGTTAGTCTTGGCAGTTAGTGAGTGACCACAATCTAGAATGTTTGTGGGTATTCACAAACTACTACGATTCTCTCTGTCCGTCCTGGAAACGGTTGTATTTTTACTTCAGCCAAGGACTGGCATAAGAAGACTATCCAAGTTGCAAAGGGAAAATGATCACCCCTAGATTTGGTGACTATGTAGAGAAAGGAGTATTACTATGTGTAAAAATATTTCCCTGGTGGAGAAAAAAGTAACAAAATAAATAGTGCCTTTAAAGAAGGGGAATCTATTTCCCTTGCTGAGTTCTCCAACAAGGTGAGCTGCGGACAGTGGGAATGGATTCCAAACTTTGAAATCACATGATTTCTCAAGAATTCCACATCCACATGGAATGCCGCCATGTCGATTGCTTAAGTTGTTTGTGAATTCCACTGAATAGAAAAATTACACTCCGAATTAGAGGTAATGGTAGAGTATAGTTTTACGACTTTTTAGATCCCATGGTCTTAATCAGATGCCATGCATAAGATGAAAAAGGGTATTCTCAACATTGAGTTGTGTCTTCCTACGGAGCAGTACTGCTGCTGAAGCATTCCTTTCCTTGTCTTCTAATTGGCTAATTGATTTCTTTGTATGATCTAATACCCAAAAGAGGAAAGAGGAGGTTCTATAGATCAGACAGTTCAGACCTCAATCTAAATGGCTGTGCTACCCCTCTGCAACAACCTTCTACGAAATACAAACAGAATGTTATAGGCTTCTTCTTATTTTAGGTAGATATCATGCTGGATACTTCTGTTATTATTTACTTAATTTGATCCGGTTATCATGCCTTAAAAGAACCTTCGACGTACACATACAATATTTTTGAATATCACAACTGAAGTTACCCCGCATATGATTATCTAGGCGATTGAATAATTCATTTCATATTGGGGTGTTGTGTTTCAACCAGACGATTGTGAAAAAGGTTCTGGTTTTGAACAGTATCAAATTATTCTCTGGTCCTGATGAAGCGTCATTAGCAGTTGTGAAACACGTGTTGGCCTTTGTTTCTGAGTGAAAAATAATTTAACTTGTGGTGAATTCATTTTGCAATAAAATAATCAAATTAAGTGTAGAGTAACAGAAGTCTCCAGCATGATATCTACCCAAAATATGAAAAGGCCTCTATATTGTCTGCTTGTAATGCCCAAAAGAGATACACACTCCTTACCCTAAATATGTGTCTTTCATTGTGTAAATGTGAGGTTGCAGGCATAATGGAGAGTTCTACAGTCTTATAGGGCTCTTTTTGTGAATACCTGAAGATCAGTCTTATGGCCATGGAGATGTTGTTCTAATTGATCTTCCCCTTTTAGCTGAAATTGTGTATGGCACCATTGTTTAGCCAACATTTTTGTCACCACCATTTTCATTAACCTCTTTTTTGCTGACATATCTTACCTTCAATTTCTTAGTGCTACCCATTTAGTGTATGTGCCAGTTTAGTGTATGTAGTGTGGATCCTTTAATAAAAATTGAAAGCATATCTTCTAACAATGATGTGCCCAACAAACTAAAACAATCAGAAGAAAATGGGTTTTGATCCACCTGCCAAGCATACGGATTGTGAATAGTCTCTCAATCAGCTAAGCCTTTACAGCATGTCCAGTATTAGTCCAGAAGGACCAGAGCCTAATCAAACTTTCATGGCATGCACATGTGATAAATGTATAAACAGTGAGTAGAAATAGGATTAATTTTCCTAGTCAGTGGTTATCCTGAAAATGAGGCATGGCTCTCGCTCTTGTAGAGCAGTGTCAAACATCTCTGCTTTATAGTAGTACTAAATTAATCTGTAAGATTCCATGTAACAAAATATCTGATACAGTATAATGACATACATTTTAATTGGTCAGGTTTACTGCCTCTGGTGAGTATATTAGGTATTAATGATGTTTATGTTGAATCCAATGCGCAAATAATGAATTACTATGTATGCATTTAAAACGAGCTTATTGTGAGGTTTAAGAAGTGTGTTTACTAACATGATTTAGATATGGCACATTTTGGTGAAAACTCCATATTGGATAAAATTGATGCTGTTTCTTTATGTTTCTACTCCTGCATTTACCCCCTCCCACCAGGTTCCCCTGTGCACCTTTTCTCCCCACAGATCTCATTTGTGAATCGCCTTTGTTAAATGTTGCATATTTTGTTCAGAACATCTCTGGGTGACAGTGATGCAGTAAAACAGGATTTTGTTTAGGAAATGGGATAGTTCCATTGTATAATGCTGTTGATGTGGATTATTCTAATTTGCCAAAATAATTTAACATGGTATCATGCCATTATGAATTTGTGCTTTTAGCTAATTTTCTATGCGAGAATTGTGTATAAGAACTCCTTGATTTTGGGGTGAGAGAGAGACTTCTAATTTTCTTATGAGAGATGCTGTTCAATTCTTTCTGAGTTTTTTGATGCTCACTTGGAACTTAGAACTATTTCTGATTTTGACTACTCTGTATAGCCTTGCAATTTCAGCCTTCATGGTGCTTATTTGCACTGATTGAATTTCAGATTTCTGTAATAAAACCTTTAACTTTTTCCTGATTTATCATGTTATGTAGATTTAAATGGAGCAGTTTATCACCGGTAAGGGTATCCAGGCACTGAAGCAGGAGCTTAGGTCTGGTGGTGCTCCTAGTTGAACATCTAGGTCTTAAGCTTCTTACGGAAGTTGAGGAGTGGAGTGGAAGTCCATATGTGTAGAGGGAATTCATTCCAGCTTTTGACAGCGATGAAGGAAAAAGCACATCCCCTCTCTTACTTCTGCAGATGCAGGGGATTCATGCAAGGGAGCTGAATATGCAGTATTTCTGGATGGGTAGCCAGTGCAGTTCCGCGAGGCAGGGCATGATGTGTGCTCTACTGGGGATGTCTAGGATGAGTATGGCGGTGATGTTCTCGATAGTTTGGAGTCTTTGAGTGAGTTGGTTGGAGATCCAACATAGAGTTCATTGCCATAGTCGAGTCTGCTGGTGATGAGGGCATGGGTGTCCATGCACCTTGTGTATGTGGGGAGTCATTTGAAGATTGTGCGAAGCATTCTGAGGATGTGGCAGCAGTAGGCAACCACGGCATTGATCTATTTGTTCATTGAGAGCTTGTCGTCAAGGATGAAACCGAGGTTGCTGGCATAGTCTGTGGGGTGGACGTGGGGTCCAGTTTGGGTGGCCACAAGGAAGAGTCCCGAGGGGAGTTCTTTTTTCTGAAGATCAGGATCTCTGTTTTGTTTGTGCTGAGTTTAATGCAGTAATAGTATTTATAGTGAGGACCACGTTTCCTTGGGAAAAAATGCCCTTTCTTTTCCTACTAACTTCAGCGCCGTTTTACAAATCTTCACAAATCCTTCCCAAAAAACTACTCTTCCACCTCATCTCCAAACTGGAAAGTTTCAGGGTGATCCGTCAAGCAGGGGCTGAGAAAAAGGGGGTTCTAAAAGATATTTTCCCCATTAATTTTTCTATTTGAAATTGAGACACAGATACAGCCCAAACTACTGAACGGAATTATACCAAATTTGTCAGAAAGCCAGATCTTGGTCCAGAAATTGCAGGGCTGATGGATCTTTGAGGAAATCTGATTGGCTGACACCACATCAACAATGATGCAGCAGCAGCCATCATAGGACACTGGGCCCAGTCCTGAAGGGGGCAGGGTAGGGATACCCTGCCACTCTAGGCCTGGTGGGGGGCCCTTGTGGGACCCCCACAGGTCAAAAAGTTTTGTTTGATTTTTAATTCACTTAGACACCGCAAATCCACAGCAAAATATATTTTAAAAAAGCACATCCTGTTGTGCTACTTAATAACACAAATACCCCCAGGGTGGATCAGGGCCTGGGGGCAGCACAATAACGTATTTAGGGGAGGGAGGAGCATTGGCTTCCGACCCCAAACCTCTGGGAGGCCCCAAGGACCCCATTGCCTGTGCCTGTGCCTGGCACTAGACCCGTGTCCAGCTAGGTTCTTTAAACTTTTGGCCCCACTATTAAACCCCCACTTAAATTTTCTTTGGAACTCTTCTTTGAATACAGGTATTTATCCTTCAATCTGGAAAACTGCACTTGTTCAACCCATCCTCAAGAAAGAGGATGCAGACCCGGCTGAATTGAAAAACTGTAGGCCCATCTCCCTCCTGCCTGCTCCGGCTAAAATCCTGGAGAAGGAAGTTCAGAAACAGCTATCTGAATACCTAGAATCTAACAAACTTCTCCATGACTCCCAGTCTGGCTGTAGGTCTGGATACAGCACCAAGACAGCATTGCTGGAAATAGCTGAGACTGTCCGGGAGACCTTGGATAATGGTCACTGTGCAATGATCGTGCTGCTAGATTTGTCTGCAGCGTTCGATACGGTGTCACACATGATCCTTCTAGATAGACTCAGACAACTGGGAGTGACAGGGACTACTCTATCGTGGTTTGGCTCCTTTCTTGAGGACCGATCCCAGAAAATATTGTTACATCCTCACATTTCAGCCCCGCGCCCCATAGTTTGTTGAGTTCCCCAAGGCACGGCCTTAAGCCCGACCCTTTTTAATGTTTACCTCGCCCCGCTAGCCCCGCTAATTGAACAGCATGGGGTAAGTGTCATCTCATACGCTGATGATACACAGCTTGTGTTTTCCTTTAGGGATATTTCCGAGGCAGCATTCTCTAACCTTAGACATTGTCTGATCGATATTTCAGCCTGGATGACCGACAACTGTTTGAGGCTGAATACTGACAAAACGGAGGTTCTATTCTTTAATCAGCCATCTCCTCCTCACTCGGACTTATGGTGGCCATCTGAGCTCAACCCCCCTCCTCAACCTGTGTCCTCGGCCAGGAACCTGGGGTTCAAGTTTGACTCGGCCCTCTCATGCAAGACTCAGATAAGCCATGTTTCCTCTTCATGCTTTTGGAAAATGAAGTCCCTGCGGAGATTCCTTCATCTCTTACCCATGGACTGTAGAAAAACAGTGGTTCATGCGATGTTCACGTCTCAGTTAGATTACGCCAATAGTTTGTACTTGGGTCTGCCAGACTACCTGATTAGGAAGTTACAGACTATACAAAATGCAGCCGCCAGGCTCATTAGAAATATCCCGATACGTCACCACATATCCCCCCATCTGCATAGCCTGCATTGGCTGCCAGTAAAAAGGAGGGTAGAATTCAAGGCGCTAACTTTCGCATACAGGGCAACCAGAGAAACGGGCCCTCATTACTTGAGGAAAAGACTCCGTAAATACCATCAGACGAGGAGCCTGAGATCCAATCTTCAAGTACTCCTTGTTACTCCCCGCTTTGCAAAAGCCAGGTTAGGTGGCCAGTCATTTACGGTAAGATCTGCCCATCTGTGGAACTCCTTACCCGAGCATATCAGGAAGGCCAACTCTGAATCTGCTTTCCGCAAACTCCTAAAAACCTGGTTTTTTGGCCTTCCCTAGCACCTGTAACTCTCTGTAGTCTGCTTCCACCTCCTGATCTCCGCAATTAGTGCCGGGACACCTCCGTTGGAGGTAGCTGTGCGCTCTACAAGCTTCGAAATAAATAAATAAATAAGTGCGGAGCCCTGTTCCGCCGAGCCTGAAAAGACCCAGAGGACCCTATCCCCTGGGGCCCAAAAGAAAAACAAGGGCAGGGGGCATGTGGACCCCCCTAACCAAGCCTGAAAAGGCCCTGGAGACCCCATCCCCCGGGACCAACATTAAAAGAAAGGGGAGAAAAGTCCCAAGGACCCCCATCCTCCGTGGTCGGCTCACTAGCCCACTCCCACGACTCAGTAGTTTCCCAGCCCACAGGAGCATGGGCAGGAAAGGCACATCTGCTTCCACCTGCCGGCAGGCTTAAAAATGCCTGTGGTGTTGCTGCTTGCAAAGAGGGTGATGAGATTGATGAAGAACCTGATTGTGACTGAGTTATGCACAAGAACAGACATTAAAGGAACTCCTTTGAAAGTGACTTCTCTGACATGATTTGTTGATGGTTCTTGATAAGAGGCCAATATGCAGCACTAAGAGCATCCTATGCAGTCTATTCCAATACTGAGAATCTTGAAGCATCCTATCTGCTGAATGTATCCTCAACACAGGTGGCAGAATTAGAGACATTAACAAGAGCTTACTGCTTATCAGTTGATTTGCACATAAATGGTTTTGGAGTGGGCATGATAACGGTCAACAGTGGTCTCTGAAAGGATTATGACATCTTCTGAGCCCCTATTAAAAATAGTGCTTACATATAGCGGGAGCATGCAAAACAGCTGATCCTGCTGGGCGGGATCTTTGCCGGCTCTAGAAGCACCCAGGGATTGGTGCATGTGGGGGGCCTGGGGCTCTCCCTGCAACCCTCAACATAGTGTTTTGTGGGTACCCAGAGTGGGCACTGGGGCACCCACGTAATGCTTGGGGATGAGGTCCCCGGACCACTATTTGCTCAAGAGGGAGGTGAGGCTGTGCATCTCTCCAATATTTAAAAAAAAAAAGAATTGCCGGATACCACCAGCACCCAGAATGGGTGCTGGCAGTTGAGCTTGCGGGAGTGCCAAGGCTCAACTGCAGCCTTTACCACAAAAAAAAAATATCTGGTAGTCCTGGGTAGACACCGGAACACCCAAAATAAATTTAAAAAAACCAAAATAAATAAAGGAGCGGCAGGAGCCGTTCGTTTATTATTCACTGCTCCTAGGAAGTAGCATCCCATAATGGCCAAAGCCATTTTAAAATAGCATATTGCATGCTTGTGGTGTCCTTAGAAGAAGCAGGGGCATTTGTTTATGATCTGGGGTGCTGCAGGGAGTGCAGCAACACCGCAACAATGTTACAAAAATAAAGTTAGTCTCCTGGGTCATTAAATCCATGACCCCAAGAGAACTTACCATATTTTTTTAAAGCACACCAAGCTGGAGCTCTATGCTCTTCAGCAAGAGTGCAAGGCCCTCTTGTGGTTGTTTTTATGATTGCATGTTGTGGGCTAATAAATGTTAAAAGAAAGACTCAGAGACGTGTTGGTTTTATTTAAGAAAAAAACAACAACATCTCTGAGTATTGCTTTTAACATTTTCCAGCCCACAAATGGAATCATAAAAACAACGTTAAGAGAGAGTCCACAGACATATTGAATTCTTTTTAGCATTAAAACTTTATTAAACATTTTTATAATAATCACTAATAAATATTGCCTTGTATGAATTACTGAAATGTATATTTTTTCAAAATATTGGGGATTTTTTTTGAAAGATGATAAATCTAATATATATTTATATATATATATATCCAACAAACAAGGTTACTCCCTAAGGGAGAGCCCACACAGGTAGGTAGAGCTTATCAATTTAATGGAGGCTGCAGCGTAGTAGGTAGGAAATTTAACATCCTTTCTCTCACAGCTGACACGTTGGCTCTCGCCTTGTCATAGGCATTGTTTCTGCAGACGATACATGGCGATTTGTGCACCTGAATTTATTACTGATACCCGCCCACAATGGGCATGGCCTGCGCGACCTTCTGGTATCTGTAGTGCCTCAACAGTATTCCTCCAGTGAGGTGTCATGTACTCCATGAATAAAAATCCATGAAACCCCAGTGGGTTGATGTAAGTCCCGCTCATACTCGCTGACTCTGGAACCTCCATTATAGCACCTGTCCCGCTACTGGTGTCCGCCGGACATGCCACAGGTCCGCTTCATGCAGCGAGTCCTCCACGGCTGGCCAGCAGTACAAATCCAACAAACAAGGTTACCCCCAAAGGAAGAGCCCACACAGGTAGGTAGAGCTTATCAATTTAATGGAGGCTGCAGCATAGTAGGTAGGAAATTTAACATCCTTTCTCTCACAGCCGACGCGCTTTGGGCTCCGCCCTTTGTCATAGGCATTGTTTCTGCAGACGTACATGGCAATTTGTGCACCTGAATTTATTACTGATACCTGCCCTCAATGGGCATGGCCTGCGCGGCCTTCAGGTATCTGTAGTGCCTCAACAGTATTCTCCAGTGAGGTGTCATGTACTCATGAATAAAAATCCATAAACCCAGTGGCTGATGTAGTTCCACTCATACTCGCGGACTCCTTGGAACCTCCATTATAGCACCTGTCCGCTACTGGTGTCCGCTGGTTAGCACCACAGGTCCGCTTCATGCAGCGGGGTTCTCCATGGCTGGGCCAGCCGCACAAATCCAACAAACAAGGTTACCCTCGAAGAGCCCACACAGGTAGGTAGAGATTATCAATTTAATGGAGGCTGCAGCATAGTAGGTAGGAAATTTAACATCCTTTCTCTCACAGTCGACGCGTTTCTGGCTCCCGCCTTGTCACAGGCATTGTTTCTGCAGACGTACATGGCGATTTGTGGACCTGAATTTATTACTGGTGCCCGCTCACGGGGCGTGGCCTGAGCGGCCTTCTGGTATCTGTAGTGCCCCAACAGTATTCCTCCAGTGAGGTGTCATGTACTCCATGAATAAAAATCCATAAAACCCCAGTGTGTTGATGTAAAGTCCCGCTCATACTCCGCTGACTCCATGGAACCTCCATTATAAGCACCTGTCCCGCTACTGGTGTCCGCCGGTTGGCGTCACCACAGGTCACCTTTTCATGGAGGTTCCAAGGAGTCAGCGGAGTATGAGCGGGACTTTACATCAACCCACTGGGGTTTTATGGATTTTTATTCATGGAGTACATGACACCTCACTGGAGGAATACTGTTGGAGCACTACAGATACCAGAAGGCCACGCAGGCCACGCCCATTGAGGGCGGGTATCAGTAATAAATTCAGGTTCACAAATCGCCATGTACGTCTGTAGAAACAATGCCTGTGAGAAAGGGCAGAAGCCCGTAATGCGTTGGCTGTGAGAGAAAGGATGTTAAATTTCCTACCTACTACGCTGCAGCCTCCATTAAATTGATAAGCTCTACCTACCTGTGTGGGCTCTTCCTTTGGGGGTAACCTAGTTTGTTGGATTTCTATGACTGGCCCAGCCGTGGAGGAGCCCCGCTGCATGAAAAGCGGACCTGTGGTGACGCCAACTGGCGGACACCAGTAGCGGGACAGGTGCTTATAATGGAGGTTCCAAGGAGTCAGCGGAGTATGAGCGGGACTTTACATCAACCCACTGGGGTTTTATGGATTTTTATTCATGGAGTACATAACACCTCACTGGAGGAATACTGTTGGGGTACTATAGATACAAGAAGGCCATGCAGGCCACGCCCATTGAGGGCGGGTATCAGTAATAAATTTAGGTGCACAAATCGCCATGTACGTCTGCAGAAATAATGCCTGTGACAACGGGCGGGAGCCAGAAACGCGTCAGCTGTGAGAGAAAGGATGTTAAATTTCCTACCTACTACGATGCAGCCTCCATTAAATTGATAAGCTCAACCTACCTGTGTGGGCTCTTCCTTTGGGGGTAACCTTGTTTTTTGGATTTGTACGGCTGGCCCAGCCGTGGAGGAGCCCCGCTGCATGAAAAGCGGACCTGTGGTGATGCCAACCGGCGTACACCAGTAGCGGGACAGGTGCTTATAATGGAGGTTCAAAGGAGTCTGCGGAGTATGAGCGGGACTTTACATCAACCCACTGGGGTTTCATGGATTTTTATTCATGGAGTACATGACACCTCACTGGAGGAATACTGTTGGGGCACTATAGATACCAGATGGCCGCGCAGGCCACGCCCATTGAGGGCGGGTATCAGTAATAAATTCAGGTGCACAAATCGCCATGTACGTCTGCAGAAACAATGCCTGTGACAAAGGGCGGGAGCCCGAAACGCGTCGGCTGTGAGAGAAAGGATGTTAAATTTCCTACCTACTACGCTGCAGCCTCCATTAAATTGATAAGCTCTACCTACCAGTGTGGGCTCTTCCTTTGGGGGTAACCTTGTTTGTTGGATTTGTACCACTGGCCCAGCCCTGGAGGAGCCCCGCTGCATGAAAAGCGGACCTGTGGTGACGCCATCCGGGGGACACCAGTAGCGGGACAGGTGCTTATAATGGAGGTTCCAAGGAGTCAGCGGAGTATGAGCGGGACTTTACATCACCCCACTGGGGTTTTATGGATTTTTATTCATGGAGTACATGACACCTCACTGGAGGAATACTGTTGGGGCACTACAGATACCAGAAGGCCGCGCATTCCACGCCCATTGAGGTTGGGTATTAGTAATAAATTCAGGTGCACAAATTGCCATGTACGTCTGCAGAAACAATGCCTGTGACAAAGGGCGGGAGCCCGAAACGCGTCGGCTGTGAGAGAAAGGATGTTAAATTTCCTACCTACTATGCTGCAGCCTCCATTAAATTGATAAGCTCTACCTACCTGTGTGGGCTCTTCCTTTGGGGGTAACCTTGTTTGTTGGATTTGTATGGCTGGCCCAGCCGTGGAGGTTTCCCGCTGCGTGAAAAGCGGACCTGTGGTGACGCCAACCGGCGGACACCAGTTGCAGAACAGGTGCTTATAATGGAGGTTCCAAGGAGTCAGCGGAGTATGAGCGGGACTTTACATCAACGCACTGGGGTTTCTTGGATTTTTATTCATGGAGTACATGACACCTCACTGAAGGAATACTGTTGGGGCACCACAAATACCAGAAGGCCGCACAGGCCATGCCCATTGAGGGCGGGTATCAGTAATAAATTCAGGTGCACAAATCGCCATGTACGTCTGCAGAAACAATGCGTGTGACAAAGGGCGGGAGCCCGAAACCCGACGGCTGTGAGAGAAAGGATGTTAAATTTCCTACCTACTACGCTGCAGCCTCCATTAAATTGATAA
This sequence comes from Calotriton arnoldi, assembly GCA_963921515.1. Lineage (NCBI taxonomy): Eukaryota > Metazoa > Chordata > Amphibia > Caudata > Salamandridae > Calotriton > Calotriton arnoldi. Next base: position 513,625 of record CAWUFW010012282.1, read on the forward strand.
GCTCTACCTACCTGTGTGGGCTCTTCCTTTGGGGGTAACCTTGTTCGCTGGATTTGTACGGCTGGCCCAGCCGTGGAGGAGCCCCACTGCATGAAAAGCAGACCTGTGGTGACGCCAACCGGCGGACACCAGTAGCGGGACAGGTGCTTATAATGGAGGTTCCAAGGAGTCAGCGGAGTATGAGCGGGACTTTACATCAACCCACTGGGGTTTTATGGATTTTTATTCATGGAGTACATGACACCTCACTGGAGGAATACTGTTGGGGCACTACAGATACCAGAAGGCCGCGCAGGCCATGCCGATTGAGGGCTGGTATCAGTAATAAATTCAGGTGCACAAATCGCCATGTACGTCTGCAGAAACAATGCCTGTGACAAAGGGCGGGAGCCCAAAACGCGTCGGCTGTGAGAGAAAGGATGTTAAATTTCCTACCTACTACGCTGCAGCCTCCATTAAATTGATAAGCTCTACCTACCTGTGTGGGCTCTTCCTTTGGGGGTAACCTAGTTTGTTGGATTTGTACGGCTGGCCCAGCCGTGGAGGAGCCCCGCTGCATGAAATGCGGACCTGTGGTGACGCCAACCGGCGGACACCAGTAGTGGAACAGGTGCTTATAATGGAGGTTCCAAGGAGTCGGCGGAGTATGAGCGGGACTTTACATCAACCCACTGGGGTTTTATGGATTTTTATTCATGGAGTACATGACACCTCACTGGAGGAATATCTGTTGGGGCACTACAGATACCAGAAGGCCACGCAGGCCACACCAATTGAGGGCGGGTATCAGTAATAAATTCAGGTGCACAAATCGCCATGTACGTCTGCAGAAAAGCTCTACCTACCTGTGTGGGCTCTACCTTGTTTGTTGGTTGTTGGATATATATATATATATATATATATATACATATATATATATTATCTACTGGCGGTCGCCAGTAGATAGTTATAGTTAGGACCTATTTTGAATAGGAAATTCACAACATTCTATTTCCAATAACTTTGGCGCCGGTTGAAGAATCTTCGCGACATTTTCAAAACTCGTGGAGCGCTCCAGTCTGCTCCTATCCTGAAAGTTTCGGGGTGATTCGGCAAGCGGGGGCCGAGAAAAAAGGGGGGTCCCAAAACGTGTTTTCTCCATGTTAATTCCCATAGGAAATTTTAGACACGGCTACAGCCCGAACTGCTGAACGGAATTACACCAAATTTGGCAAAAAGGTAGCGCTTGGTTCAGAAAGCGACCTTTTTTTAAATGGTGTAAATCCGTTCAGTAGTTGCGGAGAAATTAAAAAAATAAGAGTCAAAAAATCAATTTCCCATAGGAAACTTTATGCAAGGCTACAGCTCGAACTGCTGAACGGAATTACACCAAATTTGGCAAAGAGGTAGTTCTTGGTTCAGAAAGAACCCTTTTTGTTAAATGGTGTAAATCCGTTCAGTAGTTCCTGAGAAAATCAAAAGTAAAAACACATATATATCTGGGCGGAGCCTAACCACACATGTCATCGTGAGATCTGATTGGCTGTCAGCACTTCATCCTGGAATTGCTGGCAGCCATCTTGGGACCAATATAAATGATAGTACCCCATTGAAATGCATTGTAGTGAATCGAAGATTTTGAGGGTTACCAAAAGGAGAACTATAAAGGGTGATAACAGACTTTAGTTACATTAGAATTCATTTGTTGATGGTACCATACTAATTTCAGGAATTGTGGTGTGTTCTAAGGTGATTTTACCCTGTGAAAAACCTTCTGCTGGGATATCATGAATCATGTTTGAGAGAAAACTATTTTCACATGCTTGTCCCATACAGTTTTGGAAGGTGCTCCAGAAGCTAAAATGAGAGCATATTTTCTGTAAATTCACATTATCTTTCTCAGTCATGTGAGAATGAAGTCTGACATTCTCAGTAAAACATGTACATCCAACAAGGGCAGAGACTGTCAGTTGATTCCTTTGTGTTCTACTGCAGCTTCCCAGAGTGTTCTAAAGAACAACTAGAGTGCTAACAGCCATACTTATGACAAAAGTATGGCACACCTGAAGCCATCTTGATTGGAATAAACTGATAACACTTAAAACATTTAATTTAAAAAGGAACAAAATGATGGGGTTCATTTTGTCATAGAAATTATGGTTAGTGCTGTAGAAAGAAAAATTAGGACATGTTTCAAGTGTGATCTCAAATATCTTCCTGTTATATTTCAACAGGAGCAGCCTGTCAGTTGATGCCTTTGTGTTCTACTGCAGCTTCCCAGAGTGTTCTAAAGAACAACTAGAGCGCTAACAGTCTTACTTATGACAAAATTATGGCACACCTGAAGCCATCTTGATTGGAATAAACTGGTAACTCTTAAAACATTTAATTTAAAAAGGAACAAAATGAGGGGGTTCATTTTGTCATAGAAATTATGGTTAGTGCTGTAGAAAGAAAAATTAGGACAAGTTTTAAGTGAGATCTCAAATATCTTCCTGTTATATTTCAACAGGAGCAGCCTGTCAGTTGATGCCTTTGTGTTCTACTGCAGCTTCCCAGAGTGTTCTAAAGAACAACTAGAGCGCTAACAGTCTTACTTATGACATAAGTATGGCACACCTGAAGCCATCTTGATTGGAATAAACTGGTAACACTTAAAACATTTAATTTAAAAAGGAACAAAATGAGGGGGTTCATTTTGCCATAGAAATTATGGTTAGTGCTGTAGAAAGAAAAATTAGGACATGTTTTAAGTGAGATCTCAAATATCTTCCTGTTATATTTCAATGGAGCAGCCTGTCAGTTGATGCCTTTGTGTTCTACTACAGCTTCCCAGAGTGTTCTAAAGAACAACTAGAGTGCTAACAGCCTTACTTATGACAAAAGTATGGCACACCTGAAGCCTTCTTGATTGGAATAAACTGGTAACACTTAAAACATTTAATTTAAAAAGGAACAAAATGAGGGGGTTCATTTTGCCATAGAAATTATGGTTAGTGCTACAGAAAGAAAATTTAGGGCATGTTTTAAGTGAGATCTCAAATCCTCTTCTATTTCATTAGAAAATTCTGACAGGCAGACTGAAACAATCACTTTCAATACCAGCAGTAGACTTCCAGTTAACTCCCTGGTGAGCAGTAGCTTTACTACAGTGATCTAATGAACAACTAGAGTGCTAACATTCTGAATTTATGGCAAATGTGTGACACATCTGAATGCCTTCTTGATGGAATCAAAGTAAAAAACTGAAAGCATTTCCTACTGAGGAGACTGCAGTAAATGACGAAATTAGGAAACTTCATAACAAATAAGTCTCCCAAGATGGCCACCAGAGAATAAAGAGCCCAAATGTAGCACAAATATCACCCAGATGTAGCCCACATATAGCCCAATGACAGAAGTGTGCAAAACACTTTTTATTTTTAGTTTTTCTGCAGTTTTATATAGTGCAAAATGGTCAGGTATTGGAGCGTTACATCTTACTTGGACCCCTTATTGCGTATTTTGCACGAAGTACATGAGATTGATCTTGCGAAACATTGACCTTTACGATTCTGTTAACCTGAAGTTGCTCTGAACCGGGCTTTGTAACACCCGTTTTTACCTACTGGTTTTAATTAATTCTCACTGTATTGTATTAGGAAAGAGGATTTACTGTTTTTATGTACACTTTTATGATCTATGTTTCTAAATCAGATCAAATAAAGTTTAATGAATTCTATGGCAGGACGGAGGCGAGGATTATGCATATCTTTCCTCACTTTATTTGCATAGCAGTTCAAAGAAAACGTAACACAACAATCATTAAACAAAAGACTACACAACCCATGAACCATTAGGGGGTAGTCTCCAAGGCAACTATAGTCCAATCATATCACAGTCCATCGTATATAATATCGTGACGTCCCTTCCGCTTCCTCTTTCTTCACTGCTCGTCAGTTAAGTGCATTCCTTACATTCTTGGCTTAATCTGACGTTGTTGCTGTTTGTATAGCGGTTTCTTGTGCACGTTTTTAGCATTATTGCCTTGGTATTGTTTCATATTCCCTGCGCAGCAGGCTCTTGCCCGAGCGCGTTCTCCCCCTCGCAGTTTCTCCCGCTGTGTGCTCTGCGCGTGGTGAGATCCTGTCAGGCGCGTCTGGTCCGAGCGAGGCAGCTCCGTCGAGCGCTCCCGCTGGTCTTTACGCGCGTTTGGGAATCCGGTCACTCCTTTAGTGTCCGCTTGATTCCCGACTAACCCTCGCCTAATTTTGACACCGCTACGCGGTGATTTCCAAACACGGCCACGTTAGTGACCAGCGCCACCTGGTGGTGGTAATTGGTATTGCGCCTCAGTCTATTCTTATAACAGCTTCGGGGAAAGCCCAGCTGTTGGAGCACCGGCGAGGGGGCTGCCTTAAGGATTTTAAGGGCATTTGTTCTGTGCTCACACCCTCTGCTATCATGTCTTCTCCAGAAGACCATTTTTACTCCTCCTACCAGGAAGTGGAGGAGGAATGGCCCCCCAACTTCTCCCTCCAGCAGTGGACCAAGCCCTCTCTCTGGCTATTTCTAGGGCGCTGGCTCCTCTTAGTGATCAGGTTGATAAGCTGGCGAAAAGCATCCCTGGGGTGTTCAGTGACCCAGATCTGGTGGTGGCGGGTCCCAGTAGCTCCCAGATGGGGAATAAAAGGGCCGTTAAGCATAACGCGGGGCACTTGGAAGGATTTGATAAACTTACGGAGACCTTCCTCAAGAGTGCGCGAACGCTAAATCATGCACCCTGCCGGGAGGAGGAGGGGCCCGGAGAAAATTGCGAAACTGTCACCACTATTGTAGACCCCGACGGCGGGCTTTCCTCAGAGGGAGAGGGTGTATCGGAGGACGATTTCTCCTCCGATGAGGATAAGGACTCGGGGCGTCCCTGGCATCCAGAGTCCCACTCCTCTCAGTCCCCGGTTGGAGACGGGGTCCACTCGGACATGTTCGAGCCTACCCAAATTTACCATCCTAGGTCAGCGGAGTGGACACCTGACGCCAAAGTGGCAGAGTATGTGGTGGGGAAAATCCATCAACCCCTTGAAAGGGAGGTCAGTAATAGGATGAGGGGAGAATGCCCCAGGCCCTCACTGAAGGGGAAGGTGGCACACACGCCTGAAATTGATGAGAAACTATGTACCTTTTTCTCCAAGTATATGAGGGATCCCAAGAAAGGAATTGATAGGTCTTGGACGTGGTAGGGCCCTTGACCCAAATTATTCAATTGACGGAGCGTTCCAAAGAGTCAGGATCCCCTTTGTCCACGGATATTGTGGCTGGTTGGGCGCACTACCCTAAACCCTAAAACACTATCCCCTCCACTACCCAAACACCACTGCACTACCCTAAACCCTAAAACACTACCCCCAGCATGACACCCTACACTACCCAAACATAACTGCACTACCCTAAACCCTAAAACACTACCACCAGCACGACTCCCTACACTACCCAAACACCACTGCACTACCCTAAACCCTAAATCTACCCACAGCACAACCCCCTACACTACACAAACACCACTGCACTACCCTAAACCCTAAAACACTACCCCCAGCACGACCCTTTCACTACACAAATACCACTGCACTGCCTTAAACCCTAAAACACTACCCCCAGCACGACCCCCTACACTACACAAACACCACTGCACTACCCTAAATCCTAAATCTGCCCCCAGCATGACCCCCTACACTACACAAACACTACTGCACTACCCTAAACCCTAAAACACTACCCCCAGAACGACCCCCTTCGCTACCTAAACACAACTGCACTACCCTAAACCCTAAAACACTACCCCCAGCACGACCCCCTTCACTACCCAAACACAACTGCACTACCCTAAACTCAAAAACACTACCCCCAGCATGACCCCTACACTACCCAAACACCACTGCACGACCCTAAACCCTAAAACACGACCCCCTACACTATACAAACACCACTGCACTACCCTAAACCCTAAAACACTAGAACCCAGCACGACCCCCTACAGTACACAAACACCACTGCACTACCCTCAACCCTAAAACACTACCCCCTACACTACACAAACACCACTGCACTACCCTAAACCCTAAAACACTACCCCCAGCACGACCCCCTATACTACACAAACACCACTGCACTACCGTAAACCCAAAACACTACCCCAGCACTACCCCCTACACTACCCAAACACCATTGCACTACCCTAAACCCTAAAACACTACCCCCAGCATGACCCCCTACACTACACAAACACCACTGCACTACCCTAAACCCTAAAACACTACCCCCAGCACGACCCCCTACACTACCCAAACACCACTGCACTACCCTAAACCCTAAAACACTACCCCCAGCATGACTCCCTACACTACACAAACACCACTGGACTACCCTAAACCCTAAAACACTACCCCAGCACGACTCCCTACACTACCCAAACACCACTGCACTACACTAAAGCCTAAATCTACCCCCAGCATGACCTCCCACACTACACAAACACCACTGCACTACCCTAAACCCTAAAACACTACCCCCAGCACAACCCCCTACACTACCCAAACACCACTGCACTACCCTAAACCCTAAAACACTAACCCCAGCATGACCCCCTACACTACCCAAACACCACTGCACTACCCTATACCCTAAAACACAACCCCTACACTACACAAACACAACTGCACTACCCTAAACCCTAAAACACTACCCACAGCATGACCCCCTACACTACACAAACACCACTGCACTACCCTAAACCCTAAAACACTACCCCCTACACTACACAAACACCACTGCACTACCCTAAACCCTAAAACACTACCCCCAGCATGACCCCCTACACTACACAAACACCACTGCACTACCCTAAACCCCCTACACTATACAAACACCACTGCATTACTCTAAACCCTAAAACACTACCCCCAGCACGACCCCCTCACAACACAAACACCACTGCACTACCCTAAACCCTAAATCGACCCCCAGCACGACCCCCTACACTACCCAAACACAACTGCCATACCCTAAACCCTAAAACACTACCCCCAGCATGAACCCCTACACTACCCAAACACCACTGCACTACCCTAAACCCTAAAACCCTACCCCCAGCACTACCCCCCACACTACACAAACACCACTGCACTACCCTAAACCCTAAAACACTACCCCAGCACTACCCCCTACACTACCCAAACACCACTGCACTAACATAAACCCTAAAACACTACCTCCAGCACAACCCCCTACACTACACAAACACCACTGCACTACCCTAAACCCTAAAACACTACCCCCAGCATGACTCCCTATACCACCCAAACACCACTGCACTACCCTAAACCCTAAATCTACCCCCAGCACGACCCCCTACCCTACCCAAACACCACTGCACTACCCTAAACCATAAGACACTACCCCCAGCATGACCCCCTACACTACACAAACACCACTGCACTACCCTAAACCCTAAAACACTACCCCAGCACAACCCCCTATACTACCCATACACCACTGCACTACCCTAAACCCTAAAACACTACCCCCAGCACGACCCCCTACACTACTTCACTACCCTAAACCCTAAAACACTACCCCCAGCACGACCCCCTACACTACCCAAACACCACTGCACTACCCTAAACCCTAAAACACTACCCCCAGCACGACCCCCTACACCACCCAAAAACCACTGCACTACCCTAAACCCTAGAAAAGAAACCCCCACCCCATGCCCAATCCCCCTTACCTCTCACTCCTCGTGGTTCCTCTCTCCTCGTGGTTCCTGCTTCACGTCGTCTCTGAGGGGCAGTGCACGTCGTTGTGAGGAAACGGAACAGCCTCTGTTTCCTTACAACGACATGGATTGTCTACATGTTTTTTAGAACGCATGGTCAATTACCATACATACCTTTACAACAAAATTAGTTGTAATGACTTCGTGATGTACAACGCATGCGTGGTAATGCATGCGTTGTAATAGTATCGCAAAGTAAAAAAGTCGTTGTAATGGCTGTTTACCGATCGAAGCTGGCCCCTGTTCTTCAGTGAGACGTTTATTTGATTAATTAGGAGGAAGGAATGTGGTTTTTTTACCGAAAAGTGCATTCCCGGCTGTTGTATTGTGAAAGTGTCCGCGTGGCCTGGTTTAACTTCCAGTGAGAGAGTGGAAGAGTCTGTTTGGATCTAAAGGAGTTCTGTTGTTGGACGGGGCCGGCGCGACATGTCATCAGAAAACATAGCTAATGGAAAGCGTCCTCCCTGAAGTGTGGAGCAGTGCCATGAGAGGTCAACGAGTGTGCGTCCCACCGCAGTATGACCGTACCGCGTGACCCATGTGCCACCTCCAGGGTACCGGAGGCAGAAGCGGCATCGCAGGTCCTCTTGAAGACCGGTGTAGCACTAATTCTACATTTTGGTACTTGGGCATTTTAACTTCGTTGTTCCTGCCAGATACAAAGAGAAGATCCTGTGTTATTCAGTGCCCTCGTTACCTTTTTTGTGGGTTGTGGTGCTTGTCACTTCGCTGCCCCGCCGGTGCACACGACTGGGCACTCCACCTCGTGTGCCATCTGTAGGGCCTCTGCCCTCGGATCACTGGTTTCGGTTACTGGAGTGGCAACATAAACAGTTGCTCCCAAAGGACTAGCCTGAACACTTAGGTGAATATCCCCTGCACCAGCATTCCACGGAAATTCTTTCCTAGCTCTCCCATGTCAACGAGGACGTCATAATAGCACGGCTCTGCTCGTGACACCGTATGACGTCATCGGAGCCATAAGAGGACCTCGTCGGCGTGCTGACATCAGTTCCACCCATTTTTTCCGTGCCACCGAGGCAAACAGGGGACCGAGACATTTTCACATGTATACATAGTATAATAAATATATATATATTCACTGAAAAAAACCATAGGTTTCAGGCACGTTATAGTTAGAAATTAGCATTTAAAAAACCTTAGAAATTCACTGAAAAAACCATTGGATTCAGGGGCGTTATAGTTAGTTGGACATTTCACTCGTACAAAACCATAGAAATTCCCCCGTTATAGTTAGTTCAGCTAACTATAACTCGGGCGCCCGCAATGCACTGCTGATGACGTCACATATTACATCACTCATGACATGGTCAGTGACATCACTCATGACATCACTGATGACATCTCAAATGACATCACTGATGACATCATCCAGTGAATGTGTGTTTTTCTGAAAATTAAATATGTTTTATATATGTATATCTCAAGGTCGATGGAAGAATAAATGGGTATATAAGTGTCTAAATGGATGATCTTTTTGTAAAATTGATTGTATAACTGACTAAGTGTATCTTAGTGAATACATGGGTTAGTGAGTAATGTTTAAATATGAAAATATCTGTATCAGTCTCTCACTTTGTGTATAAGTGGCTGCATGGGTTAGTGAGTAGCTACATGAGTGTCTATATGGGTTATTAGTTGGTTTTTTGAGTATCAGTATGAGTGTCTGTATGGTTCGGTGGGGGTATTACTTAGTGCATAGATGCATGAATGAGTGACTCACTGTTTGTATGTGTTGAAGACAGCATGTGTGCAGGACTGTATAGGTGGATGAGTATGTGTATGGGTGTGTTAGTAAGTGAATGACTGTCTCAATAGTGTCTTTATAAAGTCCGTTTTATATAGCGCAGCTACTCACCCTTACGGGTCTCAAGGCGCTGGGGGCCGGAGTGGAAATTAAGTGAGCTATTGCCCAGAGTCACATGGTGTTTAGCTGAGCTGCCGCCGGAGCCGGGGATCGAACCGTGAACCCTGTGCTCCGAAGTCAGCTGCCCTGGCCGCTGCACCACACCTCTCCACTCTTATGAGTAACTACATATGTTTTAAACTAGTATATGTGAGTATTGGTGTATATAAGTGAGTATATGTGAGAGTGAGAGATTGGAAGAGTTCCTGTACAAATAAGTAGGTGTTTCTATAAGTGATTGTTTAAGAGAGTAAGTATGTGTAAGTTTCTGTAGAAGTAAGTGTGGTAGTGTGTGTATAACTGTATATGCAAGTAAATGGATATTTGATACTTTGTTTGCATGTGTGACTATGTGTGTGAGTAACTCTATGGATGAGTGGTGGTGTGTAACAGGATGTATAGGTGTATGAGTACATATGATGAGTGAGTACATGTATGAGTGACTGTATAGGGACTGTTGGTGAATGAGTGGATGTGTGTGTAGATCTTGGAATTACTGAATAGGTGTGTTGTAACTGGTATTGGTATGTCCATTGTTTTGAAAATGTTAGTTTGTATTTTTGAGTGTGTGTATCAAAGGTTATATTAGGGTGAGAGGAGGTCTGCCACTCTATCACAAGGATGATGTCATCAGTGATGTCATCAGTGATGTCATTTGAGATGTCATCAGTGATGTCATGAGTGATGTCACTGACCATGTCATGAGTGATGTAATATGTGACATCATCAGCAGTGCATTGCGGATGCGAGCGAGTTATAGTTAGCTGAACTAACTATAACGGGGAATTTCTATGGTTTTGTACGAGTGAAATGTCCAGCTAACTATAACGCCCCTGAAACCTATGGTTTTTTCAGTGAATATATATATATATATATATATATATTGTACCAGTCCTGATATCACATACAAAGCAGGCGCTGACTCCGTGGGAAATTTGTCAAAGAAAGATTCCTTTATTCTACAATGATGACCTAGACGCGTTTCGGCGGCGAACTGCCTTGTTCACTACATCAGGTATCTCTAAACTGTGCTACTTATACAAGAGTGAGTCAAGCACATTGGTTAAGTTGTCACAGCAACCATTTGTGTTTAAAGGACATAGAAGAAATTCTTTTGCAACCATGATAGTGCAAAAAAACAAAAGTGATTTAAACGAAAACAAAAACAAAATTATACTGTTTTTAAAGCTACATTTGCTAACATCACAACAGTATTTACATGTATTTTAGAATAAACTGTGACAATAATTGAAACCCATATATATATATATATATATATATTGATATGCTCACTTCTGGATAAAGCTAAATGGCCCATTTTGTTTAAGTTTCGGTGTTATGAGTCTTTGAAAAAGTCAGTAAGTCTGACTGAGTGCAGCCAGGATCTGCCAGACCAACCCCATGCTATGCATGCCAGAAGGCTGTGCATGGTGGGGGTTGGCTGCTCAAAACAAAACCAAGAAATTAATTAAAGAAAACAAAGTTTAAAGGGACGTTATAGATAGGTGAAAATGGCAGTTTAAACACACTGTTATAAATTTACAAAACCATTGAAATTCACCAGTTATAGTTATCTTAGGTAACTATAACTTGTGCCCTAAGGTAGCTATAACTTGCACCCTCGTCATGCACTGCTAATTACCACTCCACTCTAAGCTATTCCTCTCTACGCCACTCAACTCTATGCCACTCTAGGCCACTCCACTGTACAGTATTCCACTCTATGCCACTCCACTCTATGCTGTGCCACTCCAATTTATGCCAATCTACTCTACACCACTCCATTCTACAACACTCCACTCCACACCACTCCACTTTATGCCTCTCCACTCTATTTCACTCCACTGTATGCTATACCACTCTACACTGTTCCACTCTTCACCACTTCACTTCGCACTATTCAACTGTACACCACTCCATCCTATGCTCTTCCACTCTATGCCACTCAACTCCACTCCACACCACTTTATGTCATTTCATTCCACACTCTTCCACTTTATGCCACTCAACTCTAAGCCACTCTAAGCCACTCCACTGTATGATATTCCACTCTATGCCACACCACTGTAAGCCACTCCACTCTATGCTGTTCCACTATGTGCCACTCCAATCTATTCCAATCAACTCTATGCCACTTCACTCTGCGACACTCCACACCACTCCACTTTATGCCTCTCCAATCTGCATCAATCCACTCTACGCAATTCCTCTGTACGCCACTCAACTCTTTGCCACTCTATGCCACTCCACTGTAAGGTATTCCACTCTATGCCACTCTACTTTACTCCACTCTCTGCTGTTCCCCTATATATCATTCCAATCTATGTCAATCGACTCTACACCACTCCACTTTACATCTCTACACTCTACGTCACTCCACTGTACGATATACCACTCTACGCTATTCCACTCTTCACCACTCCACTTCATGCTATTCAACTTTACACCACTCCACTCTATGCTATTCGACTCTACACCACTTTACTCTATGCTACTCCACTCTATGCTACTCTACACCACTCCACTCTATGCTATTCCACTCTACTCCACTCCACTCTACGCCACTCTGCTCTACACTATTCCAATCTATGCCACTGCACTCTACACCACTCCACTCCTTGCCACTTCTAAACCACTCCAAGCCACTCCACTCTAAGCCACTCCACTCTATGCCACTCTACTGTATGCCACTCCACTCTATGCAAGTCCACTCTATGCCACTCCACTCTATGCTAGTAACTCTATGCCACTCTATATAACTCAACTCTACCGCATTCCACTCTATGCCACTCTACTATACTCCACTCTATGCCACTCCAACCCATGTTATTTTACTATATGCCACTGGACTTCATGCCACTGTTCGCCACCTCACTCTACGCCAATCCACTCTGCACCACTTCACTTTATGCCACTCCACTCTACACCACTCCACTTTACAGCACTCCACTGTGCACTACTCCACTGTACGCCATACTACTCTACACCACTCCATTGTACGTCGCTCTCCTATATGCCACTGCACTCTGAGCCACTCCACTCCATGCTATTCCACTCTATCCCACTCCACTCTTAGTCACTCCTCTCTACACTACTCCATTCTTCCCTATTAGACTCCACGCCACTCCACTCTACACTACTCCACTCTATGCTATTCCAATCTACACCTCTACACCTCTGCACTCTGTACCACTCCACTATATACCACTCCATTCTATGCCACTCCTCTCTATGCCACTCCACTCCACAGCACTCCACCCTATGCCACTCCACTCTATATTATTCAACTATATGTCAGTCCACTCTATGCCACTCCACTCTATGCAAGTCCACTCTACACTATTCCATTCTATGCCACTCGATGTCACTCCACTCTACAGCATTCCACTCTATGCCACTCCATTGTATGCCACTCCACTCTAAGCTATTCCATAATACTCCACTCTTTGCCACTCCACTTTACGCCACTCCACTCTACACTACTCTACTGTACGTTACTCGACTCTATGCCATTCTATGCCACTTCACTCTACACCATTCTACTCTATGCCACTCCACACCACTCCACTTTATGCCACTTCAGTGTGCGCTTTTCGACCCTAAGTCACTTCACACCATGCCACTTCACTCTAGGCCACTCCAATCTACACTGTTCCACTCTATGCCACTCGACTCTATGCCACTCCACATCCCCCCACTCTAAACTAATGTACTCTATGATACTCCACTCAATGCTGTTCCACTCTACACCACTCCACTCTACTCTGCTCAACTCTAAGCTATTCCACTCTAAGCCACTCCACTCTATGCCATTCTGCGCCATTCCAGTGTACGCCACTCCACTTTACACCACACCACACACCACTCTACGAAACTACACTGTTCGACACTTCATGGTTTGACAGTCTCCTCCACTGTACTTTATGAAACTCCACTCTCAACTCGAGGACACTCCACTGTATGATATGAAACACTTTTTTATTAAAAAATAAAAACCAATGAAATTCAATTAAAAAAACAAAGGTTAAAGCTTAGATATAGTTAGGAAAACTTTATATGTTCTTTTTATACAAACCTAACTTAAACTGCACAACATTAAAAATTTTACAGTTATACTTATACCTTAAATTTATAATTTTCGCACCACCTTCAAATTCTATAACTCGCACTCCTCCGTACACAGTGTTGTCAACTCGCTAGCCACACTTGTGAGCCCTTCCTTCCCTAGCCTCATTGAGGCCCTGGGGACCCCATCCCCTGGGCCGATAAAGAGTTGAAGAGAAGGAGGTGTATGACCGCATAAGCCTCTATAGGAGCCAAAATGAAAAAACATTTTTTTTGCTGTGATCCAGCGGGATCTCAGCAAAATAAAATAGTGGGCACCGTTATTGTTTTTTATTAAATGACCCCTAGGGTGGGCCAGGGCCTGGGGGTCAACATATATTCAATTATTTGGGGATGGGGTAGTGCGTTGACCCTCTCTCTTATGAGTCAATTTTGGCCCTTGGGACCCAATCCCATGGAGACCTCCAAATTGTGCAAAGGGGAGAGGGTGCGTGGCTCCCTCCCTGAGCATTGTAAGACCCCTATATATTTAAAAAAGGGTAGTGTGCGCAACGCCGCCTCCCTTGTCCTCATAAGGCCCTGGGGGGGCACGTGGCCTCCCTCCCCGAGCCTAATGAGACCCGGGCACCCCATCTCCTGGTGCCCCCCATATGAAAAAAAGGTGGGGGCTTAATCTGCTTCCATGACACTCATGAGGTCCCAGGGACCCCATCCGCCGAGGCTGACTCCAAAAATGTGTCCCCGGCAGTGCACACCCGGGACAAAGTTTCCTTTCCCACAAGAGCTCAGCCAGGAACAAAATGTGCACTCTCACCCAGCGGGTGCTGCAAAAATACTCCTGTTTGTTGGGAGCGCACATTCAATAAAGAAAGGCTCCCACCCGGTGGGAGCAAAGAAAAATCCCTGCTCTTGTCGGGCGGCAATAATGCCAGCTCCCACTGCACCCAGTACTGGTGCATGCCGGGAGCAGGCGAGGCTGTGGGGGCATGGGCTCACCCTGTAGCTCCCAACTTTCTATTTTGTGGGTGCCCTGGGTGGGCACTGGGGCATCCACCTAGGGTCCATCGGGATGGAGTCCCTGGGGCCAGTATTAGCTCAAGGGGGAGGCTGTGCTTCCCCTCCACGTAAAACAAATGCAGCCCAGGCGATGGGGTCCCCGGGACCTGTAAAGACTTGGGTTGGAGTTACGTGGGCACTCCCCGTAAAAAAAAATACAGCCCAGTAGGGCGGGCCCCCGGGATCTTTAAAGGCTTGGGAAGGGGTGGCGCATGCCCCCCTCCCAATAAAACAAATACGACCCCATGGGATGGGGTCCCAGGCCCCCCTTCCCAGTATCATTAAATGTTTAAAGAAAAGAATAGCTGGCTCCCGCCGGCACCAAGGATGAGTGCTGGCAGGGGAGCAGCGGCGGCTGGGGCTCTTGGGCTCCCTCCATGGCTCCCAACAAAAAATAGACATCTGGGTGTCCCAGATGAGTACTGGGACACACAAAATATAAAATATTCTTCGTAGCAAGGAGCCCCCCATAATGCCCAACAGAATTTTACCATAATATATTTTCATGCTTGTGGTGCCCCTAGAAGAGGCAGGGACGCCACCAAATATTTGTGTAACGTTGTGGGGTCTGTAGGGAGTGCAGCAGTCCCCAAACAACATTAAAAAAACAGTAAGCTTCATGGGTTATTGAATCCTTGACCCCAGGAGAGCTTACCATATTTTTTAAAGCACTTCTCACTGGAGCTCTATGCTCTTCAGCTGGCCCCCTTGTGGTTTGTTCTATGACTGCACTTTGTAACTTGAAAAATGTAAAAAAAAAAAACAAAGACATATTGATGTTTTTAATAAAGCTTTATACATGTTTCATTCCAACCACTTGTATTAAACATTGAACTGCGACAATTAATGATGTATATATTTCATGATAATTATTGGTCATCTTTTGTCAAAGACAATATATATGCTTTATATATGTCGATGTTCTGACCCCCTTCATGTAGCCATAGGCCCACTGTTTATATTTTAGTATTTTTACCTTTTGGCAAATTCAATAGCTCTGCATTCCTTAAAATGAGACTGCCTATATTTAGCCATGTGCACCCCGCAGGAGTATGAGTTTGAGGTCCTGCACCCAAACTCCCACTGCACACAAGCCATATGCAGCAAGGTTTAGATGTAGGGCCTGGCCCATGGCCAACCTCACGGAGTGCATGGCCGAAGGCTGTGCAGGGCATGGGGTTAGCTGCCTGTGGGGAGTTGGGGCAAGGAGAAAATTGCAACATAGGCAAGTCATACCAGACTGAGCTGAGTACCATGATTAAAAGAGTCTCCACAGGGTTTATCAGAGAGAGAAACCAAATCCCTTGTCTCCTACAATGTTCTGTGAGAATCCATATAATACAATGCTTGTTTACTTTAAGACAGTGTAGTAACAAGGCGCACTTAACATTCTATTGGCTGTAACATATTATTTTCACATTTAAATATGTCAGGCTTACTGCATTTGTCATTGGTCATAAATCTTCATAATAAAGAGATTAGATGTATGACCTCATATATAAAGGTTTTAATGACCCAGTCAGGGCTATAGCCTTTATCGCTCGCTTGTCACCATAATCACCTCGGGTCAACTGTATTCTACATAAGCTTTTCCGCAAGGCAACTATTATTATACAGTCATACATTTCTAAATATGTACAAAATTAAAGTTGGCAAAATGCTTTTGCAACTCTTTCAAAAATGGCATAACAAAGATTCTTAAAGTACAAATCTTCTACCCATAAAGTTTGGCATGGGGGTAACCATCATCAAAACTCTAGAGTAATCTGTGTGAGGCCTACTGGATTTTGCATATGCTTTTCACAATAACTCAGCCAGGTCTATAGCCCTTGTAGTGTCTTGTTACAATGAACAGATCAGGCCTGTAGCCTTGATCAACTGCTTGTCACCATAACCAATTCATTCTTGCTGTGTTGAGTACAAGCTTTCCCATAAGGAAAAAAGTGCTATTCAAGCTTTCTCTTTCAGCGGAAGCACACAGCTTCTGCCCAATCAAAATCTGTACTCAGGGGAATCAATATTTGGACAGAGCCAAAGAACGTCTCTCAAAAAATAATAAATATGTACAAAAATACAGTTGACAAACAATATACAACCCTTTCTTAAACAGCACAACAAGGATTCTGAAAGTGCAAAGCTTCAATCCCTGGAAATTTGTCACAATGGGTAACTAACAAAAAACACTTCCTATTATGGCAATATGTGCCTCTGTAAGAAAAAACATCTGTCTACAAGCTTTCAAACAGCCCTATCATAATCCACCCTAAAAGGCCTAGTGATTGCATATATGATTTTTACAGTAAAAAAATCAGGGCTACTGCATGTGTAGTAATTTACCATAATCAACAGATCAGGCGTAAAGTCTTCACCAGTGACGTGTCACCATAACCAACTCACTCCTGCTCTGTTAAACATAACCTTTCACATGTGGCAAAAAGTGCATTGGACGCACCATTTTCCAGCATAGGTACACACCTTCTGCCCAATCAAAATCAGTACTCATGGGAATCAACATTTTGGCAGGGGCTCAATGGGGCCCTGAATGGATGGACTTCATCATGACAGCAATTTTTCTGGGGTGATGACAAGTGAAGTGGTTAGCATTGGTTCTTTGGATAAGATCAGGAGGCATTTGGTGAGGTCTATCGGGTCCGGTTGCGGGACAAAATTGCTGTAAATAGTGGTGATTTTGTTGCTGAAGAATTGAGAGAGATTGTTGCAGAGGTTGTGAGGAAGTAATCGAGTTGGAGGCGGCCGATGGTGAAGTGAAACCTTGACAATGGCTTAGATATTCTTTACTCTTTAATTCTGTTGGTGCTGGCAGTGATGCTGTCCACCAGAGTGGTAAGTTTGGTGGTTCAGATCATGTGGTGGAAGTGTCTCAGGGCGGATTTGAACATGCTCCTGTCTGTATTGTTCTGGCTCATTTTCCATTTGCACTCCAGTTGTTTGCAGTGGCAATTCATCAGTCAGGGCTCCTCCATGTACCAATTGGCCTGGATTCTGGATCTTGTTGTATTGTTGTTTTTGAGGGAGAACAGGGAGTTGGCGCAGGAGGTAATACATTTGTTGATTTTCTTGATGGCTTTGAGATGGCTGTTGCTGTGTTTGGGTCAGTGGATGTTGAGAGCGGTGTTCCAGTCCTTGTCTGTGATGCTGTTCCAGTTACGGTGGGCTGGTCTGGTGATGGTGCATATGCATTGGAGTGGGACGGAGAATCTGAATTTGTTGAAGGAGTGGTCTGTACAGGGAACTGGTGTGGGCTTGCTGACTCAGATGTTTCTGAAGTTGGTGGAATTAGGGTCCAGGAGGTGTCCAGTGCACATGGGTAGGTCCCTTTACTCACTCGGTGAGGCCCAGGCTTCCAAGGTCTTTAATGAGTGCTCTTGAGTTTGGGTCGACATGGTCTTCCAGGTGGAAGTTCAGGTCTCCGAGTAGGATGTAATTGCTAGCATCAAGGGCGAGTGGTGCAACAAAGTCCAAAGTCTGTGATAGTGTCAGAGAAGTTGGTGCATGGTCCCAGTCGTCTGTACTTGAGAGTACATTATTGGCTGATTTTGCACTAACATCCACAGATAAGCTCTCTCATAGCCATTACAGACTTACAGGAACACATAGGTCAACAAACATTCAGGCACCCATGTACACAGAACAGCAGTCCTATATAACCCTTGCAAGTAGGGGGAATGGACTAAGGTGCAACAGTGGAAAACTGGGTGATGTGTACCCAGAGAGCACAGGGTGATTTACACCAGAGGAGTACACAGTGATGTGCACCAGAGGAGTAAAAGTAATAAGCACCAGAAAATCATTGGATGATGTAAACTAGCGGAGCACCGAGTCATGTGCACTTGAGGAGGACCTCAGGGGGACACTATGTAGTGTGCCTCAGCAGTGTGTTGGAATCCTCATTGTTAGGTGGCACGTATAGCCAGATAGAGCCGGTAATGGAATTTACTGCACCCATCAGGTTTCAAGTGATTTGATATTACCAAACTTGGTATTCCCAAGTGCAGCAATTCTCCATGTTTTACCAGTGACAAATCCTTAAATGCCATACCTAGAGGACTTTGTCCCAGCAAATAGATTGGAATTATGCATTTACATGTGGAAACTGGTACAGTTGCATCCAGGAGCTCTTTTTGCTTGTCTCAAAGGAGCTCTGGATGATACTCTTAAGTCGGGTGCAGCTTGGTTTCAGTGTCCCAGTGACCAAGGGACCCACATCTGGGCATACACTTGGCCACTTAGGGCGTTACATAAAAGTTATACGACTGAAAATCTGTCTTGGTTTACTTGTGTTCCAGTTCAAGGAGGGTGTGGCCTGGCAGTTCGGGCTAGACTGTTCCAATTGGAGAAGGATCAAAATTGATTTGCATATGGCTTGGCTCAAACTGCAGTGGCTAGGTGGACAAAAGAATGAGTTGGAATGCTACCTTGAGTGATTGTCAGTGGTTAGACGTTTTGCAAAAGTTCCTCCCATCACCTTTTGTGGTTTTGATTAAGCCTAAAGTGCCCTTGGCTACATTTCTAAGAGATGCTGCAGCAGATTACAAATAGGTGGCCCAGAGGCATGTCAGATCTCTTAGGTTAGGACTAAGACTTTTCCAGGCCTGGAAAAGTTGTCTGATGGCTGGTGCACATACCTCTGTGTATCTGCGGTAACCATCAGATACACTCACTGTCCATAGCTGTTTGACCCTTGCTCACAGCGAAGGTGGGCACTTTCTAATAATACAAATAGTCAATAATAGGCACAGATTCACTATTTATCCAACAAAAAGGGCAGAAAACAAGGAGGGAGCAGCCCCAGCATTTCAAAGGGCAAGCAACCACTAATTGCATTATTGGATCTGTATCTATAATCCCTAGACCACCCTCTCAGTTTCTAAAAATTCCATGTTGTTACTCTGCCTTTCCATATCACCGACTCTTCAGTATTTTCCTACTACAGCCAGAAAGATGTTGAATGGCTCATTCCGAGTCCTATTGTAATCCCAATCAGGTGGAATATGAATTTCCTCTTAAATTAGGATTATGATTTGTGTGGAAAAACCTGCACATCGAGTAATTGTGCCCATTTAGAATATGACCTGGGAAACTCAGCTAAATGTGATCAGAGAAAACTGCTCAGAAAAAGGCGAACCATGTGGGAATCAGTGCACAATTCACACTTATATTATGCCTCATTCCAAATGTAAAGCTTGAAGCAATGAAGTAATATTGCTCGTAGTAATTACCACTCCACCATGGTAACGATAATAACAGGTGTGAAAATATTGCAATATGATATTGGGAAACTCGTAATGAGCCACAAGACAGATAAAGCTCAATTCTGACATGGCTGAAACTTGCGGGTCACAAGATGTCCAGTAGGGCCAACTGAGACTCCCATCCTTCCACGGTCAGAAAATTGAATGCCATTAAATTAGATAACTATAACACTTATGATTTGTAGCAGTTAGAAATGGCCTAAAATTAAGAACTAGGGGGCGTGGCCAAGATGGCGATGGAGTGAGTTGCCTTTCTCCTCCGCTCCGTCCTGCCGAGCCCAGACCTACCTCCCGCCTGATCTTTAGCGTGGCCTCGACGCAGCACAGGGTCCGGCCAACAAAGCGTGAATGTTGGGGGCAGCAATCGCGACTGGCGCCGCCGATTTGGCGGATCGGAGCGCCTATGAGAGCGGGGGAGGCGGTCCTGGTTGGAGGTACGGCCTAGCCGGGTCCTGACGCCACCAGGAGTGGCATGTCGGCAGAGTGTCGTGCCCCTAGGCGAGGCACCCAAGTGACGAGAGGTGTCAGGACCCCACGAGAGGGACCGGATGGCGGGGTGACGGCCCTGGTCTGGTTTCTGTGGCTGCTGGTAGCTACCTGCCCTTAAGCGGAGGCCCGCCCTCCGCGAATACCAGCACGGGACCCGGGGCCGGACTTGGAGAGACACAGCCATCGGGCAGAGACGGCGGTGGCAGGCACAGCAGGAACAAAGCGTGCTGCACGGAGCTGGCACGCAGGAAACCCCGAGCAGCACCAGAGCCTGAGGAGGACGGCGACTTCAGGGGCTCCTGCCGTGGCCTATGACTTATGGTGCAGCAATTAAGGCCATCACAACTTCGCGGCCGATATCAGGAGGGTGGTGCCTGGCCCTGAGGACACGTGGTTGGCCTGGTGACGTGGATACGAAGATCGACGGGAGGGCAGCAGAACGGTAGGCCCTGCCCGGTGTGCGCAGAGACATTGCGGGGCCCTCTGGGACCAGGAGGTTCGCATTCGTCCTCTCCCCCCCTCTGAAATCTGTTAGAGATGGGCAGGGTCTGCGGGGATACCCCCGAATAGGTGGAAGAGGGACCACAGACTAGCACGACTCCGGCAGAGGAACAGCGGCCTGTGGGTCAGTGGGTACAGGCATATTCAAACTGTTCAGTGTCCCTTGTCGTGCTGAAGGGGGGTACAGGGACCTGACTGGCCACATCAGAGGCTGGCAGCAATTTAGTAGGCGGAGGAGGGCAGGATCACACCTCATACCCAGCGCTAGTCCCACCTTTTTTTAAAATATCTACAGAGGAGTAACTTATCATAGACATAAGAACAATGATCTGAGTACACTCCAGATATGCATTACATTCGACCTACACAAATAACGTGGCTACCGCCATGCATGCTACCTCGTCAGATTCCAACCCCAAGGGTGTCTACCTTGGATCATGCCTCCACACTCTAGAAACCCTCCAACGTTTACTAAACCCCCTTCCTAACTCCCCCCACCCTCAACTAAAACCCCCCACCCCGCCATGTCTGATGTACGTCCCTAGCTTTCATTTACGTCCATTTCGCTCACCGCCCAGTCCGCACCCATACAACTTCTGGTGTGATGTTAAGGACCGGTCAGCACTGGCTCCTGACCACCATCCGGATCAGCCCCTGCCTGTGCACTCCCCCCAGCCTCCTCGTGGGCGTCGTTGTCACCCCCATCGTTAGTCAACTCTCCCATCATTACCCTCCAAGCCTGTACGTCGTCCTCTACCTTTTCATCCCGCCTGGTCTGCTGCATCCGGATCACCTCTGCTGTCGCCCATTCCTTGACGTCTTGTACCCATTGTGCCGCTTTGGGTGGGCGGCGGCATAGCCACGAGATGGCGATCCGTCGCTTCGCAAGCACCAGTCCTAGGAGGACAAACTTCCTACTAAGATTTTTATTCTTGGGACAGGGTAACAACCCGAGCAGTACCACCCGAATCTCTCTCCTGCTATCTCCCACTCCGTCACTTCCCTCAGCGCGGTTAGGACCTCCGTCCAATATCCCTGAAGCTCCTGGCAAGTCCAGACCATGTGGATAAACGTTGCTTCCGCCTCCCCACAGCGAGGACACTGCCCTGATCGCTCCGGGTAAAGCTTTTGTAGCAACTTGGGGGTCAGATACGTCTGGTGCACATAATTGTATTGAATAAGTTTGAACCTTGCATTCGCACTCACTTGTTTAACCCCCTCGTGAATTTTGGCCCAATCCTTTACAGTAATAGAGTCGCCGGTCAATGCCTCCCATCTCGCCTGAATGGGCAGTACCCCTTCCGCCCTGTCATCTCTTATCGCCCGGTAGAGATGAGAGATTAATCTGCACCCTTTAGCCATCGTTAGCAGGGTTTGTAACACTGAGGAGACGGGAGGTTCATCCGGTAACATAGGCCATAGCTCCCTCGCCACCTGCATTATCTTCCCGTATTGAAGGAACTGACCCGGACCTAGGCTTCCACAGCCTGCTCGTGCGTGAGGTACTGCTGGTTAGTGTAGAGATCGCCCATGGTCAGGCATCACCCCTCCCGCCACTTCCGGATGGACATAGAAGCGGAGATCTGTTGGAAGGGTCGAACAACCCATAAGGGCGTGTCCGGAGCGTATGGCGCCCTCTTCAGCACTCTCCGGACTACAAATTCCCACATCTCCGCCACATGTCTGACGATGTATGGACATGCCGCAGGCGCCCGTGCTCCCATCATTAGCAATTCGGGCAGCTCCCTGTCCCCCAAGGTCCCCGCCAGCAGAGCCTTCTCCCAGTTATCATCCCATTCCATCCAGTGAACCGCGTGCTGTAATTGTGAAGCCGCATAATAGAACTCAAGACACGGAACCTCAAGACCTCCGCCTTGCCACGTCCATTGCATAGTAGCCAGACTGACCCGCTTATGCCTGGGTCCCCACACTAAATCTGTCAGAAGCCTGTCCAACGTAATAAAAAAGTGTCAGGGGATCCTTAAGAAAGAATGCTGGATTACATATAGGCATCTAGGCAAGATCACCATTTTAATCAAAGCTATCCTCCCCAGAAGCGACAGAGGCAGCTCCCGCCACAAACGGACAGACCCCCGTATTCCCTCTACTACCCTTCCGATGTTAAGAGCCAAATATTGGTCAGCAGTTTCCGCCAATCTGACCCCCAAATAGCGGGGTGCGGTTCTCACCCACGGAAACCCCACCTCCGGCAATTCCTCACCCGGGCGCAAGGCCAATCTCCCCACCGGAACCAATTTGGACTTCCCCGGGTTAATCCGCAGGCCCGACACACGACCAAACCTCTCCAAGATGGACAGCAAAATCGGTATTGCAGAAGCCGGGTCCCGGAAATACACTAAAGTGTTGTCTGCATACATGGACACCACATGATTAGTCTCGCCCACTGAAATCCCGTAAGTGGCCATCTCTGATCGTAAACCCGCCGCTAAGGGCTCCATTGCCATAGCAAAAAGTAGAGGCGACATTGGGCATCCCTGCCTGGTGCCCCGATGTAATCGAAAGGCCCAGAACACCAGCCTTCCTACTCTAATCCTGGCACTTGGTTCCGCGTACAACAGCCTCACCCATTGCAAGAACTGTACCCCTACCCCCATTGCCCGCAGGACTTCCCAGAGATATACTCACCCAACGGAGTCGAACGCCTGTTCGATGTCTAGTAGAGCCAGGGCACAGTCCCCTTGCTGCTGCGCGGGTGAGTGCCAGACATGGGCTAATCTCCTCAAGTTAAGGGCCATGCTACATTTGGGAATAAATCCCGCTTGGTCGGGGTGAATAAGCCGTTGCATACACGGTTGCAGGCGGGCCGCCATAATCCCACTGAGGACCTTGATGTCAATATTGAGCAGGGATATGTGCCTGTATGACCCTGGGAGCTGGGCGTCCCTATCCGCCTTAGGAAGCATAACCACCAGAGCTTCATTCATGGAAGGTGGGAGTGCCCGATTTTGAAATGCCTCATTGTACACCTCAAGAAGGCGCTCAGCAAAAATATGTGCTTATTTCTTTTAGAATTCGGCAGGTAGGCCATCATTCCCCGGGCTCTTGGCTGATCTCAGGGACTTAATTCCTCCCAAAATTTCTTCCTTCGAGATCGGTACTTCCAATGCTCGAATAGCCTCATCATCTAGGCGAGGGAGGTTCAGAATAGTGATGAACCTCTCCATCTCCTCCAATACTGGAGTGGCACACCCCGCATATACTCCGGCCAGATGATCCGCCAAAGTATCCAAAATTACCTGTTGACTGAAGACCGCGCGGCCATCCGCGGTCCTCATCTGTACAATAGGAGATGGCAGCATCTCATTACGGATCAACCTGGCTAGCACTGCTCCCGAGTGGTCGCCTTCCACGTGGAGGCGCTGTCGGTATGCAGTGTAGTGGGACTTTTCAAGGCGGCAAAGCGCCGCTAACAATTTCTCCCGTGCCTCGTGCCATTCATTCAGATGACCAGGCGCTGTAGGCAGCACCACCTCAAGGTCAGCCAGCCTCCTCTCCGTGACCTGGATATCCCTCTCAAGTTGTTTCCGACCACCATAGGTCGTGTTAAGGCAAAACCCACGCACCACCACTTTCATCGCTTCCCATTCCACACCCCTCGACGATGCCGAGCCCCAGTTTATCGCGAAATAATTAGAGAGTTCCTCCACCAGCTGCCAGGTGAAGGGCGGGTCCGTGAGAGCCTCTGTTGGGAGACGCCACATGGGGATTGCTGCCCCATGCCTGCTTGTGCTAAGAGTCATGAGCAACGGGGAGTGGTCCAAGATATGTCTTGGGAGATATACTATCTCCTCCACTCTGGGCAGCAAAGTCTGCGATACAAGGAACTGGTCCAACCGACTAAACGTATTAGACGCGGGGTGTGACAGGAGAACACCCTGGAGTCTGGGTGTCTAACCCGCCATACGTCTATAAGTCCCAACTCCCTCATCACGTCCAGCAACGCTCCAGTCATACCTGGCTTGGTATGTGCCCGTGGGGGTTCCCGATCTAGGGTCCCGTCCAGGACACAGTTCACATCCCCAAAAAAGACAACGTCCGCTCCCAGGTAGGGAGTCGCTGCCGTCAGTACATCATAAAAGAAGGTAGGGGCGTCCGAATTAGGAGCATACACACTTATGAGACACAGCTCCTGACCGTCCTACCTCCCATACAGTATCACGTAGCGTCCTTCAGGGTCCAGTACATGATGAAGGTGTTGAAAGGGAGTCCCCGGGGCCACCCAAATTAATGCCCCCGTGCAAATCCAGAGAATGAAGTGGCATACAGTTGCCCCCGCCATCTGCACCTGATGTATGGTAGCGCATCCCCCCAAACGTGCGTCTCCTGCAGTCCTGCAATAGCAATTTTGTACCGTCGCAAAAAGGAGTGTACCCTTCTACGTTTTTCCAATGACGCCATCCCCCTTATATTCCATGTAAGGAATTTCGTCAAGGAAGGAGCCATGAGCCAAGCAGCTGGTGTTCCCATTCCGTTCCCATCCTGCCATTCCAGTAACAGACTGAGCAATCAGTAGTAAATCACAACCCAGACACCATGAATAACAATAATAATGAGTTGAACTCCCAACACCTCCCCCCACCCACTGGGCAGTGTGATAAGACTATCCCTCCCGCCATCATAGCGAGTGAACAGCGCCACCCTCCGCCCTATACCGCCCCCCTCCGGATCAGTCAATGTATCAATCAAACATTGCGTCATTACCCCCAATACAGTATTTAGAGCACGGCCAACTGGGTCATGCACTAAACAGGTCACCCAATCCTACCTGGGGGCTCTCTTTATGGGGCTCAAGGAAGATCTCCAGGCGCTTAAACGGGATCTTGCCAGTGACCTACAGGGAGTTCGTAAAGACGTGAAGGACATTGGTCAAAGGGTGGATGATCTGGAGGAACAGGGCTCCTCACGAGACGAAGAGATCCAACAACTGCAGCAGGAAGTTATCAGGCTCTCGGAACAACAACTGGACCTCCAGTCTCATGCGGAGGATTTGGAAAATCGCTCCCGGAGGAATAACATCTGCATTAGGGGAGTCCCCAGGAACGTGGAGGGCGAGGATATAGAGTCCTTCATGATCGACCTGTTCACGCACGTGTTGGGGGGCCCCCTGACTACACCCATCCGACTCGACAGAACGCACAGAGTGGGGAGCTGGGATTCGGGGAAGGCACGGATCTTGGACATTCTCACATGCGTGCATAATTTTCAACTTAAAGAAGCAATTCTGAAAAAGGCCCGTGACCAAGCGGACATTCAATTCAGGGGTCATACTATCCGTCTGTATCAGGATCTCGCGGTCTCAACACTGTCAAAGCGCAGAGAGTTTCGGCCAATAACAAGCTTTCTACGAGATCAAAAGGCCCCCTATTCCTGGTGCCATCCCTTTCGCTTAATCTTTAAATGGCAAGGCCAACTCCAGCAAATTTGCTCCCTCATGGCAGCTGCTGAGCTCCTTCACATCGACCTGCAGGAGGGTTCCCGGAATGGGCCCCGTTTTGACCTCCAGAGGTGCAACACTAGAGAGTGGTGGAAGACGGTGCCTATGAGTGGCAAGGGGACAGGGCCGGACCCGGCTACCATGCGACAGAACGGAAAGCACTGCTGGATAAGCTCTCGGAAGATACGAACAGTACAGACCCGGCATGAGGCAACTGAGCATACAGGGTAACAAGGCAGGAGGGGGCTGGGGCGGAGCGGAGGACTTTTAGTGAGTCCACAATGTCCTCTAGTGTTAAATTCTTCTGTTGGGTAGGGATGACCACTTGGACACTGTTCCCAACCCAGAGACTTTGGTTTATTACGGGGTTCGTTTTGGGGTTCAGTTTCGGGTGCCTGATAGTTGCACTATTTCAAAGCATTCAAATTCATCTAATCACGCCTGCGGGGTAAGGGAAGACGCCCCGGTGGCCCAATGCATTGGACTTGGCTTGTCTTAAGATACACATACCTACCAGGCGGGATCCACGAACCTTACGGGTTGTCACATTAAATGTTAAAGTGCTGAACAACCCCACCAAGAGAAAGGCGATCCTCTCTTATCTGGAAAATACTGGAGCAGATGTGTGCCTTCTACAGGAAACACATCTATTGCGGGGGGATTGGCACAGGCTAAAGACTAGGGCCTTCCCTCAACAGTTCTTTTCCTCCCTAGCTACGAAGACTGCTGGGGTAGCCATATTGTTCTCTAGGTCCTTTCAGGGGAAGGTTGGCACGAAAGTAGTAGAAGTTAAGGGTCGTCTTCTTGGATACCACATTCACATAGGCGCTGACACCTTCCTTATTGGGTCAATCTATGCTCCTAATGAAGGGCAGGAACGCTTTCTCATTGAGGCCATGCAGGGGGTGCTAGAGGCTCAAAGTAACAGGATACTGGTTGGTGGAGACCTGAATATAGTATATGATAATGCCATGGATTGGTCGGCGCAGAGACAGGGTGGGGTCGATTAGCGAGGAGGGGGCCCAGTGGTTGGGAGACATGGGCATTCGTGATCTGTGGCACGAGGCCCACCCCATGTCGAGAGACTATACTTTCTACTCGCACGCACATAGAACCTATGCGAGGCTGGATCACTTTCTAGGCACTAGAGAGACACAACAAGTGGTGACGGCGATAACCATAGAGCCTCGGTCGTTATCGGAACACTCGGCGGTGGAGGTGGACCTGACCCTCCCACCCACCCAGAAACCTCCGGGGGTTTGGCGACTGAGGGAATCCATGCTCCGCCACCCAGAGACAGTTCAGCAAGTGGGGAAAGCCATTGCAGAATATCTGGAGTTTAATGACCATCCAGATATGATCCCTTCTGTTGTCTGGGATGCTTTAAAGGCTGTTATTAGGGGGGTTCTCATAGGTATCTCAGAGTAACAATTAACAGGAGTCAGGCCCGTTAACCCAGGTGAGACCGGGCGAAGTATGCAACAAAAAACAATGTCTCAGCTTCACTCGTCCCTGCTCCCGATTGCAGCTTAGAGGATTCGTTCCTCTACTACTACAAGTCATTTTCCACTTGCAAGCGTGCAGTGCCGACTCTCTGATGTCTTCCTAACTCACAATTCAGCAATTTCGCCCATTAATCGGGCCGTTTCTGGACATTTTGCAAAGACCTTTCCCCGGTCCCTCCATTAATGCGGACCTCGTTTTTGGACAGTTCTACCTGGACTTGACCCTACTGCACTGATGCCTCGCGGACCCTGATCTCTTCCGGATCCTTTTGTACTCTAAACCATTAGAGCACTACCCAGAAACTAATGACCATTGTCCTGATGATGACCTGTAATCATCCAGGTTGAAACGCCGTCGACTATCCAGCCTAGAACTCAGGCGCTATTGTGGTCAATCTATTTATCTGATTAACGTGTATAACACTGTATATAATAACTGCATTTTTGACCACCTTAACTTATCTTCTTTTTTTCGCCGTTCACGCTGTATTTCACACTTTATGTCACTGCGCCGTCCACGTTCACTAGCACGACCAGTGCTCACTCCGTGTGTTATGGTCATTGTATAATTATGTACTGTAGTGCTTCTTAACTACTTATGCAATTATAGTTTAATTTACTCTACCTTACCCTTACGCTGTGGTCTCCTTTCCTTTGTTCCCTTTCCCAATTGTGATTTATTTCACTGTGTTTGAATTGTTCCTCATAGGTATCTCAGCAGCAGATAACAGGATCATACGGGTGAAGTGCGAGGAATTGCAGACAAGAGTCAGGGAATCGGAGCGCATACACCATCGCACTGCAGCGCCCCGAATGTGGAGACAACTTAAGGGGACAGCGACAAGCCAACACAGTTGAAGAGCTGAGGGTGGACGGGGGGGGACAATTACCAAAGACGAAGACATTGCACACAGGTTTGGTACCTTCTGTAGGGACTTATATACGGCCCAAGATGTCCCTTTCCGTTCCATAGACTCCTATTTGGAAACCGCTACCACGGCTAAGTTAACGTCCGAGCAGGCGACCTCTTTGGATCGTCCGATACAAATACAAGAGATAATAACTGCCATTTCTAAGCTGAAACTTAATAAGTCCCCGGGCCCGGATGGGTTTTCTGCATTATTTTATAAAAACATATTGCACAGTCCTGGCTCCTCTCCTGACCAAAGTTTTTAACGCAGTAGTAAGCGCAGCCACACTTCCACCTTCTATGCTTCGGCCTCTATCACTGTAATTCCGATACCGGGTAAAGATAAAATGGCATGCAGGTCTTACAGACCCATTTCACTGTTAAATGTGGACGCTAAGCTACTCACTGGGATTCTGCCGACCCGACTCGTCCCACTCATGCCAGGTTTAATTGAGCCGGACCAGTCGGGCTTCATCCCCAATCGGCAATGCTCAGATAACACCAAACGCCTCCTCCATTTGATTGACAAGGCACCACGTACTCAGCAGGAATGGATGTTGTTAGCAATTGATGCAGAGAAGGCATTCGACAGGGTGCACTGGCCGTACCTTACAGCAGTGCTTAAACACTTTGGGCTGGGGGACAGGTTCTGCTCAAGGCTGCTGACTGGCTATGAGTTAACCACAGCCTCGGTGAGGGTTAATGGCAGGTCATCGAACACTTTCCCCATCAGGAGAGGCACAAGGCAGGGATGTCCCCTCTCCCCGTTGTTATTTGCCTTGTATATGGAGCCCTTTGATCAGTGCATCCGCGATAATCCAGCGGTGAGGGGTATTCGCTTCGGGGGGAAGACCATAGCATTACCCTGTACGCAGATGACGTCATTGCCTCGCTGGATGACCCGAAGACGACGTTGCCCCCCATTTTTGCGGAAATCGAGCAGTTCGGCGAGGTGTCCGGCTTTCGCGTTAACATCTCCAAATCACAGGCGCTGAGCTTATCGGTCACCCCAGAGACTCAGGCTTATCTGTCTCATACATTTTACATTGCATGGCGGCCAGACATCACATATTTAGGGATCCATTTAGCTCCAACCATACTAGAAACCTCGAAAATTAAAGTTTAGTAAAGTTTAGTTTAGTAAATCGCATTAAAGCAGACTTGGCCCGGTGGAACCCTTAAGCACTTTCGTGGTTGGGGCAGGTTGCAGCGCTGAAAATTAGTGCCCTTCCCAAGATTCTGTATGTATTTTTAACTTTGCCACTGTGGCCCCCGCCTAGGGTGTTGCAGGAGCTCCAGAGGGCGTTCCACTCTTTTGTGTGGGCGCATAAAAAGCCCCGAATGCGGAGGGAGCTTAGTTTCAGGGACCCCATCGAGGGAGGCCTGGGGATTCCATCTATAGCCACTTACTTTCAAGGCGCGCAGCTACGATTCTTGGTCGAGTGGTCCAGACCGGAATCGGAGAAGACATGGCTATTTATGGACAGGGCTCTGGCCAGTACATCTTTGTGGAAGGTCCCCTTTCTGGATAAAACGAGCCGCGTGCCTAGTCTATATTCGTCTGCTGTCGTGGCTCCTACTCTCAGGGTTTGGGACTTAGTGGGGGTGAAGAAGGGGCTTACGACGCAGCCGTCCCCCCTGACCTCTATTGTGGGGAACTTAGCTTTTACACCCGGAATGCAGCAAAAGGAATTTGGGGCTTGGCAGCAGGAGGGGTGCAGATCCATAGGCTGCCTTTTTGACGTGGATGGGCCCATTCCGTTTAGTTCCTTGAGGACAGAGGGGATACTACCAGAAAAAGAAAGATTTCGATATTCTCAAGTTAGGCACTGGGTTCTGAGTCGCGGGATTAGAGAAGCCGTGCAACGACACCTCACTGCGTATGAGAAGTGGCTCCTCAGCAGAACCTCAGACAAACGATTAGTGTCGGACCTCTACAAAATGCTACTAGGCCCAGAGTCGGGGGGCAAGTCTGCATCTCAACAGAGATGGGAGCGAGAGCTGGGCAGAGAGCTAACCTCAAAGGAATGGGGGGTATCTACCACAGGGCTAGGCGCACATCACCTAATACAGCAAGCACAGAAACAGCGGTGAAAATAGCCACGTATTGGTGCTTGACCCCAGCTCGCCTACATCAAATAGATCCCACACGAGAAGATAAATGCTGGAGATGCCTCACAGAGAGTGGCACACTCACACATATACTGTGGGATTGTACGAAGTTGTCACGATTCTGGGAGGAGGTCCTCACAGACATTGATACACACTTCTCTACCTAGTTACCTAGATTCCCATCATACACTGTGTTAGGACTCCCGAATCCACTTACCTATCCACTCGGATCCCGGCGAGGTAGACAAATCACATTAGCACTCCGAGCGGCACATCAAGCAATTCTAGCGTGTTGGGGCACCGATAGAATACCACATAGGTTAGGCTGGCTACATATGATCTGGGGTTACTGGGTATGGAACGCCTGTCCTCAGCATTGAGTCCAGGGGACGATACATTTCGGGACATATGGGGACCGTTCTTTGCCCTTCTATCACAGGAATACACTGAGATCACATGCCCCCGATACCTTAGAGTGTTGAGGCTGACGGGAACCCCACAACCAGAGATCACCCCCAGTGAATCAAATGCAGCAGATGATACTTAAGTCTCCTTTGAATCCGAAATGAGCAGGCACCCAGGGGGGCAAGGGGGAGGAGTAGGGAGGTGGGAGCTAGGGGGGTGGGGGAGTTAGTTATCTTGCACTAGTTTTTTTTGGTTATATGAAAATGTTGCAATGCACCTGACAAGGGGGAATGTTGACGCTGAGTCAGGAATATATTTTGATGCCTTTTTGCGGCAACAATAAAACAATTTAAACATAAAATTAAAAACTATATGAAAATAGGTATTAATTGAATACTCTGCTTCTCTTTCTGTGTCTCACTTTCTTTTACCTTCCTTTCCTTCTTAAGTCAAACAGCTTCCTATAATCGCCATTCCCTTGTGGTTTTTTTACCGTCTCCAAGCTTTACACTGCAGTATGTGCCTGTATTGATTACTGCATCTGTGTTCCATCCCGATGCGACTTCACAAGAGGAATGGGGCACTGTGCCAGAAGAAAAACACACAAACATGCGTCCTAGCATAATGTAAGTCAATGCCCTTGTGTGGTCTCTGGGGACAAGCCTTGTGTGCCCTGGTAAATATAGCAGATAGCTGCTCTTTCAGACTAGGTGCAATTGACCTGGGAATTAATCTATCTGCTATTAAAACGCAGGATTTTGGAAAGTGAAAATAGAAAACACCCACCAGAAAAACTACTGGTACTTGACATGATGAAAAGATATCACTGCATGCTGACTAAAAGATTTGATAGTTGCCACTACAGAAAAACAGTGACTTAAGGATTAATGGAGACCAGGACAACTTCAGATTTATAACGTTTGACACTTTAAAAAAAAAGACGTGGCACAAAACCTGCTGGTTCTATGTGCCACCTGCAGAGATCTGGCCATTCCATGCAGTTCATATGTCTCACCAGCCACCTCATCCGATCTCACATAGGCTTCTGTATTGCTCCATCT
This sequence comes from Calotriton arnoldi, assembly GCA_963921515.1. Lineage (NCBI taxonomy): Eukaryota > Metazoa > Chordata > Amphibia > Caudata > Salamandridae > Calotriton > Calotriton arnoldi. The sequence continues at coordinate 546,176 of CAWUFW010012282.1, forward strand.
TAGCCTTTTAATGCTTGATTTCGCTTGAGCTGAGCTGCTTTGTAGATGGATGACTGGTGCTGCATGTTAGGATGGAAAAGTCCTCTGCATGGTAAGAAACGTGTACCCCTGCCCTGAGTGCCCAACTGTACTGTTGTCTGGATCCCTAATGCTGATTTAGTTGTCATAGGCGAACATGAATCATGCTTGTGCACCATGACATAGGCCTGTCTAATGAATTGCAGTCTTGTTGGACTGGGAGGGGCACCCAAAGAGCTACCGTCATATTGGTGGAAGGCTACTGCCTTCACCAGAAGTTAAGCAGCACGACTGCGGTGGTGGCAGCATACTGTGTAGTGATTAGGCGTGGGCGGAATTTGCGTAGTCGCGCTACGCAAAGATCCGCGAAACGGTAATAAATCTCCGCGAGCACGCAAAAGTTCAGCAAACACGCGGAATTGCTTATTTCGCCCGTTCGCGATGCTTTTTTCCTGTTCGCGAACGCTGTTTGCGTGCTCGGGGAGAAATATCTCGTGAACACGCATTTTGAAAGCGCAAACAAGCAAAAAACTCCGCGAAGCCGCGGATCGCGGAATTTTTGACAATTTCGCGTTCTCCGCGGAACACGAAATTACCCAAATTCCGCAAATTCCGCGAGCGGAACGGAATTTACCGCCCAGGCCTAGTAGTGATCAGTAGTAGCGAACAGGACCTTTTTACTCTGTGTCACTGGGGTGAGGCAAACAGGCTCACTCACCATTTTAAAAGTTCTGCAGCTTTGGGCTTAACTCACCCTTGGCCTACATCAGGTAGATGTGCAGTGCTGCACAGCTCATGAGTAGTCACTCTGCCCTAGTTGTATGTGTGCCTGACAATGGTATAGTACAAGGATGGTGCAGTACTGTGCAGTACATGTGTTGTTAGGACATGTGATGGGTGTATGTATGCCTGAGAGGAATACATTACAGGAGAGATGTAGTACTTGGCAGTGCTGAGTGTATGTGTGCTTGCATTAATTACAATACAAGAAGGGTGAAGAGTTGTGCAGCACACACATAGTGAGTGTGTGCTGGCAGTGAGTGTGTTTTAAAGCAAGCAAACCCTGGTTAAAGATAGAAAGGCTTCAGTACTGCACAGTGCGCACAGATGGAGCGTGTGTACTGAATGCATTTGTGCATGTAAAGATACAATGCACAGCGTTATTATTGCTAAACTGAGAGTGTGCTATGAATGTACACTGAGTGTGTGCCTGCAATGGTGCATTGCATGGAGGAAGGACACTGGTTCCATTTCAGGAAAACCAGGATTGCCTGTAAAGACATGAGGAGGAGAAGAATCCTCCAGTCAGATTTGTGGATTGCTGAATTGCTGAGATCTGGGTGGTGACATGCTGGAGAGAACAGACTCCCTTTGCATTTCTCAGACTGCTCTTTGATTCAGTGATAGATTACAGGGAAGGGGCCTGGAAACATCTCAGGAAGTGAGATGGGGCTGAAAAGAGATTCATAAAGAGTAGAGCTGGGGGTGTGGGATTAACCCTTTGATACTAACCCTGGGCGGAAAAATCCGCTCCGCTCGCGGAGTTTGCGGATTTTTGGTAACTCCACGTAGAACGCGGAGTTACCGAAAACTCCGCGCTCCGCAACGGAGCAGAGGGTTTTTTTTGTACGCGTGTTCAAAATGCGTTTTCGCACGCGCTGGAGTGACTTACCGGGATGCCTGCGTTCGCCGACGAGATTTCCTATCCGTTTGCGTGCGCCACGAGATTTGGTATCCGGCTGTACGGTCCCGCGAGAGTCTGCGATCGCGAACACATCATTCGGACGCGCCATCGGACTTCCGGCGGAAGTTTTGTGAAGATCGCAATGCCGAACACGCAGAATTTGCAAGCTGGAGAGGAATATCTCTCGAGCAGCATAAAACCTTCTCAAAATGATTATTTGGATGAAAAAAACTCCTCAGATTGACATTTGGCTGTACTTTTTTGTGCAAGGAGTCCTTTTTTTTTTTTACTTCTTTTTTGAAGAGGAAGGAAGTGCCCCAGTGTCTCAAACTTCCTGTTCCTGTCCAGCAGGCTCCTCCCAGTGCTGTGTCCATCTCCTGTTCACTTTTCATTTGGATTTGGAGCTGGAAGGATCCCTTTTTTTGTCTGCTGCATCATATATCATTGGATTTGACGACTTTTGGATTTGAGATTTCACAAGTAAGTTGGAAAATGGGTGTTGTTTGTATGATTGGGGCATTGCACCTACATTTTTTTGTACTTTTCATTGGTTTTTTTCAATGTATTGTGGTGGGTGGCCTGTAGTTTCAGTAGAGGCCTAGTTGTTTCTTTGTATGTTTTATAAAGGAAACATGTTGCAATGTTCACTACATTTTCTCCAACTTTTGCAATCAATTTGCAACATTTATTTAATTCACTAGCCCAGTAGTCTGCCAATAGGCCTTTTTCAGCCAGTAGGCCCAGAGCTACTCATGTGTGCATGAAACAACTGTTTCTGTGGTGTCTGTTGAATTTAAACATCATTTAGGGCATGGATGGCATTGGATTGAATTGCAAAATGTGTTTTTTTTGGGGTATTTCACTTTTTTCGTGTGTGTTAAATAAATGCCTTTGTTGGATGTGTGTGGTGTGGTTGTTGTGTAACTTGAAACCTTTTTAGCCCTGTGGTTTTTCGTTTTTGCATTGTTGCATTAAAGCTGTGTTGTTTAGCATGCCTCCTTTGTCTGGCCATATAGGCCTGCTTGAGTTCATTGTTTTACAGGCCTCCTGCTTGTTGTTGTGTGAGTGACCATGTGGCTGGTGGCCATTTTGTGGTGGTAGTTAGTTAGTGTACTGCTTTTGCCATAAGCCTGCATGTCTTTCCTTTGTTCCTCTTGGCTTACTGCTTCTAGTTGTTGTGGCCTGGCCATGTGGCTGGCAGCCATTTTGTGAAGCCAGCCAGTGTGTTTTGCCATAGGCCTGCATTGTCTGTCTTCCCTTTCTTGTTGTTGTTGTGGCCTGGCCATGTGGCTGGTGGCCAATTTGTGAAGCCAGCCAGTGTGCTGTGCCATAGGCCGGCATTGTCTGGCATTGTCTGTCTTCCCTTTCTTATTGTTGTGGTGGTGGTGGCCTGGCCATGTGGCTGGCGGCCATTTTGTGAAGCCAGCCAGTGTGCTTTGCCATAGGCCTGCATTGTCTAGCATTGTCTGTCTTCCCTTTCTTGTTGTTGTGGTGGCCTGGCCATGTGGCTGGTGCCATTTTGTGAAGCCAGCCAGTTTGCTTTGCCATAGGCCTGCATTGTCTAGCATTGTCTGTCTTCCCTTTCTTGTTGTTGTGGTGGTGGCCTGGCCATGTGGCTGGTGGCCATTTTGTACAGGCAGCCAGTGTGCTTTTGCCATAGGCCTGTAAGCTTTCTTTGTGGTGGCCATGCCTTGCCCTTGTTGTTGTTTTGCATACAATTTTTTTCTTTTTACCCAGCAAAAAAATGCAGAACAGTTCACTACATTTTCTAATACATTTGCAATATTATTGATTTGAATTGATTCACTATGTGGCCTAGTCTACCAATAGGCCTTTTTCAGCCAGTAGGCTCAGAGCTACTCATGTGTGCATGAAACAACTGTTTCTGTGGTGTCTGTTGAATTTAAACATCATTTAGGGCATGGATGGCATTGGATTGAATTGCAAAATGTGTTTTTTGGGGGTATTTCACTTTTTTCGTGTGTGTTAAATAAATGCCTTTGTTGGATGTGTGTGGTGTGGTTGTTGTGTAACTTGTAAACCTTTTTTAGCCCTGTGGTTTTTCGTTTTTGCATTGTTGCATTAAAGCTGTGTTGTTTAGCATGCCTCCTTTGTCTGGCCATAATGGCCTGCTTGAGTTCATTGTTTTACAGGCCTCCTGCTTGTTGTTGTGTGAGTGACCATGTGGCTGGTGGCCATTTTGTGGTGGTAGTTAGTTAGTGTGCTGTTTTTGCCATAGGCCTGCATGTCTTTCCTTGGTTCCTCTTGGCTTACTGCTTCCATCCCCATTGCCAGCTGCAGCTTCCTGAATGATGCTGCATCCCACGTAATGCGCAATTACATTCATAAATCACAATGCCAAACAGGTTCTATTACATTTGTATTTTTGTTTTTGTTCTTCTTGTTTCCTATCCTTCCTGAGTGTACACAGTGCACCATGAAAGCCCTTGTTGTTTCCCTATTAAGGTGGAGGATCCTCTACCGGTGCCATGGTCCGATCACTTTTAATATACTTCTCCTGGGCTCCGGATGGCAATATTCCCCCAAGCAGTGCCGGTCAAGGCCCGGCCTTTGCCAAAATCGTCCCGATGGCTTTCAGCTGTGCTCTAGCTGAGTCCAGACCAGCCTCCTTTGTTAATTTGGAGGATGCTCTTGAAAGCTTCTCCAGTTGGATTAAGAGGGCGGTGGCCCGTTTTTCTCCTACAGCCCTCCGCAAACTATCCAGGGATTCCCCATCCCAGCCGTGGTGTTCGCATGAGCTTAGATTGCAGAAGCAACACTGCAAAAAGCTAGAACGGCTATGGCGGCTGGACTACTGCCCTTTGGCGAAACTGAACCTTAGGAAAGTCCAGAAGCTGTACTATACCTCCATAGCTCAGGCCAAAAGCCTTTACTATGCGGATCGCATCGATCTAGCCAGGAACAATTCGAAAGAAATTTTTTCCATTGTCCAGAGCTTTATGGCCCTTAGGGCGGAATCTGTCACACTTTCTTTGTCAAACACTTGGTGTGAGGAACTTTCAAACTTCTTTATTAATAAGGTTCGCTCCATCCAGGCGTCCCTTATTTTAGGTGCTCACTCTATGGCCAGGCCCTCGTCCCCGGAGGTGCCGCATGCTGAGTCTCCCTCCCTGGCGGCTTTCTCACCCATTGATCTTCCTGAGTCACTGAAGATCCTTAAGGCCTTGAAGTCAGGCTCCCCGACTGATCCTTGTGCAGCCAGACTTCTAGCCCTGGTCACAGAGACAGTGAACCCCGAAGCTAACAGACTTATCAATCTGTCCTTTCAGGGGGCCCATGTTCCTTCAGTATGGAAGCAGGCCAAGATTCTGCCCCTTTTAAAAAAAACAACGCTGGATCCGTTGAACCCAGTTAACTACCGCCCTATCTCCCTCCTCCCTATCATGGGGAAAGCCAGCGAAAAAGTGGTCAACAAACAACTCACAGACTTTGTCGAGGGCGCTGGCCTACTTCATCCAGCTCAATCCGGATTCAGAGCCTCCTATAGCACTGAGTCGGCCTTGGTGGAAGTCTTGCTAGCTATTTGGGAATGTCTGGATGCGGGAGGGAGGGCAGCTCTCATTTCGTTGGATCTCTCGGCAGCATTTGATACTGTCCCCCACTCTCTGTTGCTTACCTGTCTTGCGGACATGGGGATCTCAGGTGTTGCCTTGAGTTGTCTAAAATCCTCTTTGGAGGGGCGCACTCAACAAGTTTGGCTCCCCCCGTTCTCCTCCTTACCTCAGGAGGTGACTACTGGGGTGCCGCAGGGGTCCTCCTTGAGCCCCCTTCTTTTTATTCTATACGTCACCCCTTTGATTTACTTGGCTGAAGAGCTCGGAGCCAAAATTATAGCATACACTGATGATACTCAGCTTCTGTTTACCTGGAGAAAATCAGGGTGCTCCACGTCCTTGGCCAAAAACTGTCTGGCAACAGTCTTTCAATGGCTTTCCTCAGCACAGCTTAAATGCAAAGAGGATAAGTCTGAAATTCTTCTCTATGGGACCTTTCCCCCCCAGTTCTGAGAAACTCTATAGCCAGCGGAATTTCCCTTGCCAGCCTCAATGGGGCAACCAGCAAAAAATCTGGGAGTCTGGTTCGAGGAGAATCTTTCCTTTTCCACCCAGATTAAGAAGCTAGCGGGGAATTGCTTTGGGATACTTAAAATCCTTAGGAAATTTCTCCCGCTTCTCCCCAGACCAGCATAGGAAACAGTGATTCGGGCCCTGATACTTTCTCGGCTCGACTACACAAATTCTCTGTACGCCGGCTTGCCGGGCTACCTTCTTAACAAATTACAGGTTGTTCAAAATGCTGCTGCAAGACTTGTTTTTAACATCCCGATGAGAAGCAGTGTCAGACAGCATCTGCGATTACTCCATTGGCTGCCTGTGGCCAATCGAGTCAAGTTTAAAGCCTTGGCCCTGGTCCATCATGCTTTGCATGCCTGTGGCCCCACCTATTTATGGAAGAGGTTCCTGTTCTACGCCCCGCTAGATATCTTCGTTCATCATCTCAGTTCTTGCCCCACATTCCTTGCTTCCGGCTCACAAGAGTGGGGGGCAGCTCACTTGCTGTTAGAGCTGCCACAGCCTGGAACTCACTTCTTCTGGCTCTCCGCAGTATTCAAGACTTCTGTCTATTCAAAAAAAAATTGAAGACTTATCTTTTTGTCTAACTTAACTCCACTCTCTCTGTGCCCACTCTCCCTCTCTTCAGGCTCGCGCCGGGACACTCCTTGGAGTATCTGTGCGTGCTACAAGTTCAAATAACATAACA